>CM033717.1:13205550-13688222 GCA_019671005.1 Hibiscus mutabilis | reverse complement strand
CACCCATTGTCGCTCCACCGTATTGACGCTACCTTTTGAGCTCATGTGTGATGCAAGTGATTTCGCGGTAGGAGCAAATCCTAGGCCAACGCACGTAAAGACCTTCCATGTGATATACCACGCTAGTAAAACTCTTAATGGTGCTCAAGTGAATTACACAACAACGGAGAAAGAGTTACTAGTCAGTAGTTTTCGTGATTTGACAAGTTTCGATCCTATTTAATTGGTACAAAGGTAATTGTTCATACGGACCATTCGCAATCAAATACTTATTTGCTAAAAAGGATGCTAAACCTCATTTGATTCGTTGGATATTACTTTTACAAGAATTTGATATTGAAATTAAGGACAGGAAAGGAACAGAAAATCAAGTGGCCGATCACTTATCACGTTTGGAACGCAATAAAGAGGAGGACGCGAATCTTGAGATATGTGATGCATTCCCGGATGAACACATTTTAGTTGCCTCGACAACCCTCGACGCCTCGGCAACCCTCGACGCCTCAGCAACCCTTGACGCCTCGGTAACCATGGATGCACATACCTCGACAACTCTCGACGCCACAGCAGTCTTTGACGCGCACGCCTCCGCAATCTTGGGAGCAGTCGCCACAAGCGAGACATGCCTCAAAATAATACCCGGCGCGGGATTTAGTTAACTTTCTTGTTTGTGGTATTTTTTCCTTATGGCATTACTCACCAAGGGAAGAAGCGGTTCGCCATGATGCTAAGCATTACTTTTGGGACGAGCCTTTTTGTTTAAACAATGTGCAGATCAAAGTTATACGCCGATGTGTCCTCGAAGAAGAGCAACAAAATGTACTCCGATAATGCCATTCTTCACCCTATGGAGGACATTTTGGAGGAACTCGTATCACGCCAAAGTCTTGCAATCCGGTTTGTATTGGCCAACATTGTACAAAGATGCCCAAGACTTTACAAGCAATGTGATCGGTGCTAGATGACGGGCAATATCTCTAGACGACATGAGATGCCACTCCGAACATCATCGAGGTGGAACTGCTTCGATGTATGAGGATCGACTTTATGGGACCTTTCCCATCTTCATTCGGTAACCTCTACATCTTACTTGCCGTCGACTATGTGTCTAAATGGGTAGAGACAGCTGCAGCTTCCCAACAACGATTCCAAGACCGCATAACGATTCTGCGAAAAAAACATATTTACACGGTTTGGGATGCCGAGAGCAATTATCAGCGACGAAGGCAAGTATTTTGACAATGTACTAATTGCCAAGATGTTGCAACGCTTGGCATATCACACAAGATCGCCACGGCATATCACCCACAAACCAACGGGCAAGCGAAATTTCCAACCGAGAGTTGAAGGAATACTCGAGAAAGTTGTAAATCCTCAATGAAGGATTGGTCATTAATGCTAGATGACGACTTTGGGCATATCGCACTCGCATTCAAAACACCCTTAGGTATGTCCCCTTCCGACTTGTCTATGGTAAAACATGTCATCTACCGGTAGAAATCAAGCACAAGGCGTATTGGGCAATCAAGACCGTGAATATGGATTGGGAAAGTGCGGACAAAAGCGCTTGATGGATCTCAATGAGATAGAAGAATTTCGTGCACTCGCCTATAGCAATGCACGAATCTACAAGGAGAAAACAAAGCGATGGCATGACAAGAAACTATTGCCACGACAATTCACGCCAGGGGCAACTAGTTCTCCTATTCAATTCTCGCTAAGACTTTTCCCGAAAGCTGAAATCAAGATGGTCGGGACCATTCAAGTCGTCAAACCATTCTCCCATGGTGCTTGTGATAATCAAGTCCATCTCGACAACCATGAATTCAAAGTTAATGGACAAAGATTGAAGCACTACAATGGTGCCCATGTGGAACGTAACAAGGAAGTGGTCAACTTAGGAGATGCATGAGCATGCTCTCCTTTCAAGATTTTCTTTTTCTTTTATTTTTATTTTTATTTTTATTTTTATTTTTAGGAGATATTTTATATTTTCTTCATTATCTTTAGTTTTCAGTTTTCTTTGTTTTCTTTTTCACAACAAGACTCACAACTACTATGCTAAGGAAATTTATCACAAGATCCTTGCCCCTAAGAACCAATGAAGAAGATGTCGCGGCAACCTACATCGTGGCTCTGCACAAGCTGATGCCACGGCAACCAACCCTGAAGATGCCACGGCAACCAAAGCTAAAGACATCCTGGCAACAAGAAAACAACCATCGCGTTCAAGCAAGAGAATCAAGACACCGACCAAAAGGAAACTAATCATCTACGATGACGAACTCTCGGAGTAAGTCCTCGTATGCATTTTTATTTTTATTTTTCGTATTTTTATGCATGCATTGAGGACAATGCCTCACTCGAGTTTGGGGGGGATTGTTATTAGTAGTTACCATGTTTAATTACATTCATCTTAAATATTACATTTAGGATACATAAATTACTTGCCATGCCTTTAATTGGAACAAAAATTGCTTAGATTTGATGAATATTCGGTGATGACTTTGCCAATGCACTTAATTGATAGAATTTTTATTATAGGATAACCATGGAAAAACTTAGAATTTTACTATGATGCTAAATTTGATAAAACACTGTTGTGGTTTGATTGATTTAAGGAATTCTAGTGAACTTAGGTTGATAATTAACAAATTGGGGGATTAGAATAAAAATTGGATGAATGCTAGAGGTGCCCAAAATTGGCTCTAGCATGTGCTAAAAAAATTTTCACTAGAGGTGCCCAAACTGCTCTAGGATGTGTTAAAAAATTTAACTAGAGGTGCCCAAACCCGGCTCTAGTCGATTAAATTAACTTAAGAAAACTAAAAACAAAACACTAGAGGTGCCCAACACTGCTCTAGTTAAAACATGTTAAAAAGAACCCAATGAAGTAATTTGAAAACCTCTTGCTTGCATAGAATCCGAAAATCAACTTGCACACAACTCCGCACACACTCACAAGCATTATAGTTTGATTCCGAGTAATTCCTCGCTTTTTGAAAAATAAAAAGCCAATCATACTTTGTGCCCTGATTGAGAGAATTGAAATCAAGTTCAAAGCTAAGTTTGTGAAAGTTGAAGTCTTGGCGGTAATTATGAGTTTGCATTGCTTGAGGACAAGCAATAGTTCGAGTTTGGGGGTGTGATAAGTGTTCAAAAGTTCTATTTTTCTTACCCCTTTTGCTCATATTATTGTTAGACTTAGGCTCAAATTAGTTGCATAGTTGGCCATTCATGCATTAATCCATGTTTCCTTCCATCGTTGAGCTTGATTACATAACTTGGTAGTTTTTGTGGAAAAGATGCTGCTTTGGTGTGCTTTGTGTGTATATGTGCAGGATCACTTGCCAAAGCAATGCCGAGCTAGTTGCCAGGGCAATGCATGAAGGATATGCCGAGCTAGTTGCTAGGGCAATGCATGAAGGAGACGCCGAGCCAGTTGCCATGGCAATTGTCGACAAAGAGAAAATGCAATAGGGATGTCGAAATTAATGACTTTACAAGCCCAAGATGACATGGAGCAAGGCCCAAGCCCAAAGGAATTTGATTTCCATGCAGAGATTAAAGAATAATTAAATTCCAAGAAGATAGGAGAAGTTCTAATAGGAATAAAATTATAATAAAGAATTATATTCTTTAAAGATAATTTAATTCCAACTCAAACTCCTCCTCAAAGAAGGACTTTGGCCTAGCCCTATAAATAGCAAGGAGATTTCGACAACTTGAGGAGAGAGCATTAGGGCAAATTTCGACAAGACCAAGAGAGGAAGCAAGGGGAATTTTCGACAAGCTTCATCCTTTTCTTTCTTGTTCGGTTGGGTTCATGCTAGGGATTGTTTATCTTGTCTTTCTTTGGAACCTAGCCATGAACTAAATCTACTTGGCTATGGTTATTGTGTTTTGTGGTTGTGAGAAACTATTGGTTTTTGTTTAGGTAATAAGAGTTTGCACTTTTTTATTTCAAGGTTTATTCATTCTTGGTTCTTATTATTGTTTGCGAGTGAATTGGGAGAGGATCTCGTAATTTCATCCATTTATCTAATATCGGGAGAGTTAGATTTAAGAAACGAATGAATATGATCTTTATTCAATCCAATGATGGTGAAGATTAATCCGGCTTAGGAATAAGTTAAGGATTTCAACGGCTAAGAGGAGTGCAAGATTGGTTGTTGTTCACCCTTGATTCACGCAGGGATGTATTATCAAGGCATGCACAAGTAGCTAGAGTTTCGACTTAGGGATAAGAAGAAACCATTGAAGAACGCTCCGCCGAACCTTGAAGTTGCTGCCCAGACGCCCAAGTAGTTGCCAAACTAGTTGCCCAGGCAACCATCGATTAGTTGCCAAGGCAACCCGTTGTACAAGTTGCCACGGCAACTGAGTTGCCCGCGGCACTCTTTTACCAAGACGATCCAATCGGCTATCACACCTCAACTCACGATAACCTGGCCTATCTCTCTCAATTGAATTCATCTTTTCTTTTACTTATTTGCTTTCTAGATTAGTTAAACTTCTATAATCTTTTATTTGTGTTTTTATTTTTACAAAGGCAAGAGACTAGATTCTTGAAGTAGCACCAATCCTCGTGGAGACGATATCTTTTTACTATAACTTGCGACGTGTATACTTGCACATTTGCGTAGCACTTATTACGCGCAACAATAAACTCAAAAAAGCCCTCCATTGAACAACCACCGATTCTTGAGTTGAAACAATTGCCAGGACAATTAAAATATGCTTACTTGGGAACCAATAATACATTGCTTATAATTATTTCCTCTAAGTTACAGCCTGAGTAGGAAAAGAAGCTGATCAAAATGTTGATGCTACACAAGAAGACAATAGGGTGGACAATTGCCGACTTGAAGGGAATTAGCCCAGCAGTGTGCATGCACAAGATTTTGTTGGAAGATGATCACAAACCTTCGATTGAGTCCCAGAGGAGACTGAATCATGCCATAAAAGGGGTTGTAATGAAAGAAATCATCAAGTGGCTTGACGCCGACATCATATACCTTATCTCTGATAGTACATGGGTAAGTCCGATATAATGTGTACCGAAAAAGGGAGGTATAACGGTGGTAAGTAATGAAAACAATGAACTCATTCCAACTAGGACTGTGACCGGGTGGAAGGTTTGTATGGATTATCGAAAGCTAAACAAAGCCACTAGGAAATATCACTTTCCATTACCCTTTATTGATCAAATGCTTGACCGTCTTGCAGGTAAACCCTTTTATTGTTTTCTTGATGGTTATTCAGGTTACAATCAAATTGCCATAGCACCAGAAGATCAAGAAAAGACAACCTTCACATGCCCATACGATACTTATGCTTTCCGAAGGATGCCGTTCGGATTGTGTAATTCCCCGGTGACCTTCCAAAGATGCATGGTGGCACTCTTTTCAGACATGGTCGAAAACTTCCTTGAGATCTTCATGGATGATTTTTTTGTTTTTGGTAATGACTTCGACAGTTGCCTCGGCAATTTAGAGAAGGTGTTGGCAAGATGTGAAGAAACCAATTTAGTCCTTAATTGGGAGAAGTGCCATTTTATGGTAGATGAAGGAATAGTGCTCAGCCACAAGATTTCATCCAAGGGAATTAAAGTAGACAAAGCCAAGGTGGACGTGATCGAGAGATTACCCCCACCAAGTTCGGTTAAAGGAATCTGAAGCTTTCTTAGACATGCAGGTTTTTACAGGAGGTTCATTCATAATTTTTCTAAAATTACTAAACCCTTGTGCAATTTGCTTGAACAAGATAAAGTCTTCAATTTTGATTATTGTTGTGCCCAAGCATTCGAAACCCTAAAGGAAAAGCTTACCTTGGCACCCATTTTCGTTCCACCCGATTGGACGCTACCTTTTGAGCTCATGTGTGATGCAAGTGATTTTGCGATAGGAGTAGTCCTAGGCCAACGCACAGGTAAGAGATTTCATGTGATATACTACGCTAGTAAAACCCTTAATAGTGCTCAAGTGAATTACACAACAACAGAGAAAGAGTTACTAGCCGTAGTTTTCACTTTTGACAAGTTCTGATCCTATTTGATTGGTACAAAGGTAATTGTTCATACGGACCATTCGACAATTAAGTATCTATTTGCTAAAAAGGATGCCAAACCTCGTTTGATTCGTTGGATATTGCTTTTTACAAGAGTTTGACATTGAAAATAAGGACAGAAAAGGAACAGAAAATCAAGTGGCCGATCACTTATCACGCTTGGAACGCAATAGGGAGGATGACGCAGATTTTGAGATATACGACGCATTCCTGGATGAGCAACTGTTAGTTGCCTTGGCAACCATGGATGCGTATGCCTCGGCAACCCTTGACGCACATGCCGTTGTAACTCTAGACGCGCATGCCTCGGCAACTATGGAAGCAGTTGCCACGACAACACATGCCTCGGCAATACCCTGGTACGTGGATTTAGTTAATTTCCTTATTTGTGGTATTTTACCTTATGACCTTACTCACCAAGGGAAGAAGCGGTTCTGCCATGATGCTAAGCATTACTTTTGGGACAAGCCTTTTTTTGTTTAAACAATGTGCAGATCAGGTTATACGCCGATGTATACCTAAAGAGGAGGAGCAGAATGTACTTTGACAATGCCATTTTGCACCCTATGGAGGACATTTTGGAGGAACACGTACCGCGGCCAAAGTTTTGCAATCCGGTTTGTATTGGCCAACACTGTACAAAGATGCCCAAGAGTTTTACAAGCAATGTGATCGTTGCCAGAGGACGGGCAATATCTCTAGACGACACGAGATGTCGCTAAAAAACATCATCGAGGTGGAATTGTTTGATGTATGGGGGATTGATTTTATAGAACCTTTCCCATCTTCATTCGACAACCTCTACATTATACTTGTCGTCGACTACGTGTCTAAATGGGTTGAGGCAGTTGCAGTTCCCACCAACGATTCTAAGACCGTGCAATGATTCTTGCAGAAAAACATATTTACACGGTTTGGGATGCCGAGAGCAATTATCAGTGATAAAGGCAAGCACTTCGACAACAAACTCATCGCCAGGATGTTACAACGCTTTGGCTTGTCACACAAAATTGCCACGGCATATCACCCATAAACCAATGGGCAAGCAGAAATTTCCAACCGAGAGTTGAAGGGTATACTCGAGAAAGTTGTAAATCCCTCTAGGAAGGATTGGTCAGTAAGACTAGATGATGCACTTTGGGCATATCGCACTGCATTCAAAACACCCTTAGGTATGTATCCCTTCCGACTTGTCTATGGCAAAACATGCCATCTACCGGTGGAAATCGAACACAAGGCATATTGGGCAATCAAGACCGTGAATATGGATTGGGAAAGTGCCGGACAAAAGCTTTTGTTGGACCTCAACGAGATAGAAGAATTCTGTGTACTCGCCTATAACAATGCACGAATCTACAAGGAGAAAACAAAGTAATGGCATGACAAGAAACTATTGCCGCGACAATTCATGCCAGGGCAACTAGTTCTCTTATTCAATTTTTGGATGAAACTTTTCCCGGGAAAACTGAAATCAAGATGGTCGGGACCATTTGAAGTTGTCAAACCATTCTCCCATGGTGCCGTGATAATCAAGTCCATCACTGACGAACAGGAATTCAAAGTCAACGGACAAAGATTGAAGCACTACAACGGTGCTCATGTGGAACGTAACAAAGAAGTGGTCACCTTAGGAGATGCATGAGCATGCTCTCCTTTCGATATTTTCTTTTTATTTTTTTCAAACTATTTAATTTTTTATTAATTTCGGTTATTTTTTCTTTTTAGGATAGATTTTTTTCTTTGAGATTAAGACTACATCTTTTTTTCATATTTATCTAATTGTTTTTAAATTTTAAGTTTAAGAATTTCTTTGCACATCTTTATTTATTTTCTTTTATTAGTTTATCTTTAATTTTAATCCTTATTTTATTTGTTAAGAGTTCAAGATAAAGAGGACTTTGATTCAAGAAGGAAACTTCCTCAACAAGGAAATTAATAGGCTAAATCTAAAACTTATATTAAGCCTCCAATTTACCCTAAATAAACCCTACATAGCCGGCCAAACCCTTCTCCTCCCCCAAATACCCTAGCCGTCCCCTACCCCTAAATCAAAACCCTTATTTTCTTTCTTTCCAATTAATCCCACCCACCATATTTACTACATATCTTTTCTATTTAACCCATAACCCTTAACTTCCAAGAAACCTATTCCTACTTTTCATCTTGCAACTCTTTAGTTTCTTTTGCTTTCATTTTTTTTGTTTTTACCAAACTCACAACCAAGATCGTCCATGGCATCCAAAATCGAATTTTTGGTTCATCCAAGTTCCTCCAAAGAACCAAGATACAAGAAGTTTGCTACACCGGTGGTTCAAGAAAGATTTCACTCCAAGTTTGAAAGCTGGAAGATTTGTGAAGAATAAGGCTTTGAATACTCTAGCTCTCATCAAGATTTCAGACTTGAACCATTCATCTTCGAAAGGATTGTACATCAAAAGTGGCAAATCTTTTGCCATCAATCGGAACCAGGAAACATTTCATGGGTAAGAGAATTCTATGCTCACTCACCTAACCCGGATAATCCTTATGTTTTTGTTCGTGACAAGGCTATACTCATAAGCCCCGAAAACATCAACACCTTTTACGGGCTCTACATTGAGAAGGACGAGCATCAAGCCTTTGTTGATCAACTCACACCCAAGCAACTCGACAAAGTGCTCCAAGAACTCACTCTACTGGGAACTTATTGGAACAACGGTAAATCACCTTCGGCTTAAACCCGAGGCAAAATTATGGAATAAGTTTGTTAAAACTTCTTTAATGCCCACCACACACAATACTACTGTTGATACACCTCGTCTTTTGCTCATACATTCTATCTTGCATAATCGCATCATTAACATTGGAAAAATTATTTGTGATGAGATTTTTGTATGTAGCACAAAAGACAAGGGTTATCTTTTCTTCCCTTGCTTAATTTCCAATCTTTGCAAGGAGATGCATGTCCCAAGTGAGTCCACTGCTGAAAAGTCCCTACCAAAGTCCGGTTGGAATCGAGCACAAATTCGAAAGCTAATGGGAGAGGCACCGGTAAAATACTCAACGCCTTCAGTTGGCAAACCCTAATGCCCAAGCAACTGATGCCCGAGCAATTCGGCCAGCAACCCCAAGACAACTTGAAGCACTCTTACAACCTTGGGCGAACCACCTTAGGCAAATTGAAGACCGGCAATTAATGTTCACGCGGTACATGAAGGATCACAACAATGCCATCAACCAAGTCATCCTGGAAAAGTACCCGAACAACCGCGTGACGTTTCCCATCTTTCCTGTCGAAATTCTTGCCACGATAACCAATGAAGCTGTTGCCACGACAACTGCAACAGATGATGCCGCGGTAACCTGCACTGCGTCTGTCCAAGCAGTCACCACGGCAACCATCACTGAAGACGTCGCCGCAACCAAAGCTAAAGACGCCCCGAAAATCACTGCAAAAGCCAAAGGTAAAGCACATATGCCCGAATCAACTAGTACTAAATCATTGTCTAATTTTTCAGATTCGGACGAGTCCTCCATTGCACCAACAAAGACCGCACCAATCGAATCCTCCAAGCCCAAGAGAAAAGCCAATGACATTGATGAAGAGGACGATGAGAACAACCCCGTACGAGGATCGATTCCACCATCGGCAACAAGGAAGCAACCATCGCATTCAAGCAAAAGAATCAAGACACTGACCAAAAGGAAACTAATCATCCACGACGACGAACTATTGGAGTAAGTTCTCGTTTGCATTTTACTTTTCTGTAATTTTATTTTTCTTTGTGCATGCATTGAGGACAATGCCTCACTCGAGTTTAGGGGGGATTGTTATTAGTTAGTTACCATGTTTAGTTGTATTCATCTTAAGTATTGCATTTAGGATACATAAATTGATTGCCATGCCTTTAGTTGGAACAAGAATTGCCTAGATTTGATGAATATCCGATGACGACTTTGCCAATGTACTTAATTGATAGAACTTTTTATTCTAGGATAAACGTGGAAACACTTAGAATCATACTATGATGCTAAACTTGATGAAACATTGTGTGGCTTGATTGATTTAAGGAATTCTAGCGAACTTAGGTTAATAGTTAAAAAGTTGTGGGATTAGAATAAAAATTGGATGAATGCTAGAGGTGCCCGAAATTGGCTATAGTATGTGCTAAAATTGATCACTAGAGGTGCCCAAAATTGGCTCTAGTATGTGCTAACAATTGATCGCTAGAGGTGCCCGAAACTGGCTCTAGTCGAATAAATTAATTAACTTAAGAAAATTAAAAACAAAACACTAGAGGTGCCCGAAACCGGCTCTAGTTAAAGCATGTTAAAAGAACCCAATGAAGTAATTTGAAAACCTCTTGTTTGCATAGAATCTGAAAAATCAACTTGCACACAACTCCGCACACACTCACAAGCATTATAGTTTGATTACGAGCAACTCCTAAGTTTTCCGAAAAATGAAAAGCCAATCATACTTTGTGCCACGGTTCTGAGAATTGAAATCAAGTTCAAAGCTAAGTTTGTGAAAATTGAAGTCTTGGAGGGTAATTATTAGTTTGCATTGCTTGAGGACAAGCAATAGTTCGAGTTTGGGGGTGTGTTAAGTGTTCAAAAGTACTATTTTTATTACCCTTTTTATTCATATTATTACTAGTCCAATCGTCTATCATAACTCAACTCACGATAACCTGGCATATTCCCTCTCATTTGATTACATCTTCTTTTACTTATTTGCTTTCTAGTTTAGTTGTTAGTTAAACTCCTACAATCTTCTAGTTGTGTTCTTTTACTTTTTACAGTGTAAGAGATTAGATTCTTGAAGTGGCACCAATCCCTGTGGAGACGATATCTTTTATACTATAACTTGCGACGTGTACACTTGCACAATTGCGGAGCACTTATTACGCGCAACACTTGATTTCATAATTTAGTTGATTTTGAGGAAAAAGGCACTGCTGGTTTGTGTTTTTGTGTGTGCAGGATCTAATTGCCCAAGCAAGTAGGAGATTATCGTGGCAGCTAAGGAAGGAAACTGAAGGATTTGCCAAAGCAGTCGAAGCTGCCTTCCAAATGCCAAACTAGAGATTATGCCAAGGCAATCAAAGCTGCTTTCCAAAATGCCAAACTAGAGGGTCTGCCAAGGTAAACAAAGTTGTCTGCCATGCTGAGCAGATTGCTGAAGCATGTCGGGACACATCCACCTCATTAGGGATTAGCACGAAAATCAAGAGATAAATCTCAAAGATTTGGACTTCCATGCAGCATTTAATGAAGATTTAAATTCAGATTTATGAGGAGTTATTGGAGATCAAATGGAGATTAAATTCCAAGAGTTTTAGGAAAAGTTTTTGGAGGAATTAATATATAATAAAAGAGATCTATTTCTTTTATTCTATTTAATTCCAACTTAACTTCCTCATCAAGAAAGACTTTGACCTTGCCATCTCCTATAAATAAGAAGACCTAGCTGCCTACATGGAAGGGAGTTGGATTGGAGAGGTGCGATTAAGAGAGAAAAGGGGGCTACTCGACATCTTCTTGTTTTCCCTTCTTTGTTCCATTAGATTCATGTCTAGGGATTTTATTCTTGAGTTTATTTTGTGCCCAGCCATGAACTAAACTTATTTGGCTTGGGTTATTGTGTTTTCGTGGTTGTGAGAAAGATTGGATTTGTTTAGGTATTGAGTTTGTTATTTTACTTCAAAGTTTGTTCATTTTTGGTTCTTAATTTTGTTTGCCAGTGAATTGGGAGAGGATCTCGTGAATTCATCCATTTATCTAATATCGGGAGAGTTAGATTCAGGAAACGAATGATCATGGTTTTCATACAATCAATCGATGGTGAAGACTAATTCGACTTAGGGATAAGTTACGAATTTCAACGGCTAAAATGAGCGCACGATAGATTGTTGTCCACCCTTGGTTCACGCAGGAATGTATTGTCAAGGCATGCACAATTAACAACGTTTCGAGTTAGTGATAACGAGAATCCATTGAAGAACGCTTCGCCGAACTTTGAAGGTTGTCGCCACATTGCCCCAGCAATCGCAGACTTGCCCAGGAATTCACAGATCTGCCTAGGCAATTGCAGAACTGCCCAGGTTGTCGTAGAATTGCCCCATCAGTCTGTCTGGATTCAATTGCTAAAGCGATTGAGCTACTCTAACACTCAATTACCATGGCAATCCATTTGATTACTCATGATAACCTAGCCTACTATCTCTTATTCAATTACTTCTTTTTTTAGTTTAATTGCTCTTTTATTTTCTTGTTAATTAGAACTCTTACTATCACCTACTTGTGTTTTTACTTTCAGTGCGAGAAGTTAGATTCTTGAAGTAGCACCAATCCCCGTGGAGACGATACTTGGTACTTATCATATCACTTTATTACTTGTGACGTGTATACTTGCACCGTTTTCGTAGCACTTAGAACACACAACAAGGTTTTGGCGCCGTTGCTGGGGATTGACAATAACGACTTTGATTTTAATTTCTTGCACCTTTATTTATTTTTATTTTTATTTTATTTCTAATCGATTTTAAGGGACTTACAACTTTGGTTTTGCATCTGTGTATGACCAGGGCGAGACCAACATCACAAGACTACCACTTGAACCCGAGATAAAATGAGTTCTTCATCAAAGAAGACGAGAACAACGAGCAGCAATGGCCGAACAACAAGGTAACCCGATCAACAATCTGAATGCCAGTGGTAACCAGAATTTCGTAGCAAGAGAATGAGGAGATCCAATCATACAACCTGTTTGGAATAGACCTATCCGAGGCTACTTAGAGGAAGATCTCAACGGTCTCATTCCAGGAGTTGTCGCACCTGAGATAGAAGCCGCCCACTTTGAATTAAAACCTGTGATGTACAACATGATCAACACAATTGGTCAATTTGGTGGCTCGGCAACTGAAGATGCCATACAACATCTCAAATCATTCTTGGAGATTTGCAATTCATTCAAGTTACAGTGAGTCCATGAAAATATCCTAAGGCTGAAATTGTTTCCCTATTCACTAAGGGATAGGGCAAAACGTGGCTGAATAGTATTCTATCCGGATCTATAGGATCTTGGGTGGATTTGTGTCGTGACTTTATTGCTAGATTTAGTTCTAAAAATATGACTGATAAGTTGTGTAATGATATTACTTCTTTTCGGCAGACAGATGATGAATCCATGTACGAAGCCTGGGAGCGATATAGAGAGCTTTTACGCAAAATGTCCCATGCATAGATTCCTATTGTGGACGCAAGTGGTGATGTTCTACAACTCAGTGAACACGCAGATAAGGATGATACTAGATGCCTCGGTAAATGACATACTCCTCGACAAGTCACCTGAAGAAGCAATAGAGATCCTGAACCGTCTTGCCAAGAATGATTATCAGTTCCCAACCACCCGGAGGGGAATAGTCAGACGCAATCCCACGATCAATGAGCCTGATTCATCAGGATCTATTTATGCACAATTGGCTGCATTAACCAACATGGTTAAGAACATGAGCCGACCTGGCAACACACAAGATATCAAGGTAGTAAATTTAATTTATGATTTATGCAATGGTAACAATGATTCTTCTGAGTGTTCGCAGAACCCAGAATCTAGCTTTTACGTTGGAAACTACAACCGAAACAATAATGTGATGTCCAATACATACAATTCAGCCTAGAGAAAGCACCCTAATTTTTCATGGAGCAACCCAAACAATGCCATTAATCAGAGCAATCAAAATCCACAAGTATCGGGATTTCAGCAGAACATGCCACGGCAACAGATGCTACAGCAATTGACACCATCCAGTTCTTTAGAAATTTCTCTCAATCCTTTCATGTTAAAAACTGAATCTTATATGGTAGAGATAGTAATTTCATGAAGAAGACTAGTGTTTTTATGAACAGGACTGAGATAAGATTGCAAAATCAAGAGGCGACCTTGAAATCATTGGAGACACAAGTCGGGCAATTCGCCCAGAACTTGAATATGAGACCACCAGGCGGTTTACCTAGCAATAATGAGGTTTCCAAAGGAATAGACCATGGGCAGTGTAAAGTAATCACCACCCGGGCGGACAAAAGCTTAATGATACACATGCCCAACCAATAAACTGACCAAGAGAGTAACCCTTTGTCCAACAAGACAAGTCCAGCAACAAAACCGCCAATAAAAATGATGAGTTGAAAATTGCCAAGGCAACTCCACATGCTAATGCCTTGGCAAGTCATGATGCCAAGGCAACACCAGATACCCATGCCTCGGCAATACCCGATGCCATCGCCTCGGCAACCAAGCATGCCTCGGCAAGTTCTGATGCATCAACAATTCCTCAAATCAAATTCTAATGCAATAAAAAGATTGAGGAAATCCAACTTCCACCACCATTCCCACAGAGATTGAAATGAAAAAAAGCAAGAATACCAGTTCAAGAAGTTCCTTGACATCCTGAAGCAAGTCAACATCAACTTGCCATTGGTTGAAGCAATAGAGCAAATGTCGAACTATGCTAAGTTCCTTCAAGACATTGTCTCTAAGAGAACAAGGCTAGGAGAGTTTGAAACCATTGCTGTGACGGAAGGATGCATGGCTATGCTACATAATCACATGCCACCCAAGCTTAAAGATCCTGACAGTTTCACAATACCATGCTCGACCGGAAACCACTATGTCGGGAAAACATTGTGCGATCTTGGAGCAAGCATAAACTTGATGCCAAAATCAGATTTCCAGAAATTGGGAATCGGGTAGGAAATACCTACGGCAGTTATGCTACAGCTTGCTAACAGATCCTACGCGCACCCAAAGGGAAAAATCGAAGATATACTGGTAAGAATTGATAAATTTATTTTTCCCGCTGACTTTATTGTTTTGGATTGTGAAGCATATGAGTTTGCCCCGATTATTCTAGGGAGACCCTTCTTAGCTACATGAAGAACGTTGATTGATGTTGAAAAAAGAGAACTCACAATGAGGGTGAATGACCAACAAGTCAAGCTGAATGTATTCTAGACCATAAAGCATGCCGACGATCCATAAGAATGTCAATTAATCCACGCTACAATCGAATTTGATTTTGACATGGAAGAACATTGCCTCTGCAAAAACATTGCCAAGGAGAATTGCTTCGACAATTACACTGCCAGGCAATTGAACCTGAAGAGTTTGAAGAGCTGAACGATAACGACCTTGAGGAAGCCAATTGGATGGTAAGTCGTCCAGGTAAGTATTTTTGAACCATTGGACTACTCAGGTAAGGAAGGTAAGACTGAAAAACCATCTATTGAGCAACCTCCTATTCTTGAATTAAAACCATTACCAAAGCAATTGAAATATGCTTACTTAGGAGACGATAACACTTTACCTGTAATAATTTCTTCTAAGTTGCAGCATGAACAGGAAAAGAGGTTGATCAACATGTTGGCATTACACAAGAAGGCAATAGGATAGACAATTTTTGACTTGAAGGGAATTAGCCCAACAATGTGTATGCACAAAATTCTATTGGAGGATGATCATAAACCGACAATTGAGGCACAAATGAGGCTTAACCCTGCTATGGAGGAAGTTGTGAGAAAGGAAATCATCAAATGGCTTGATGTCAGAATCATATATCCTATCTCTGATAGTACGTGGGTAAGCCAGGTACAATGTGTACCGAAAAAGGGAGGTATTACAGTGGTGAGCAACAAAGCAATGAACTAATCCAACTAGGAATGAGACCGGTTGGAGGGTTTGTATGGACTACCGCAAGTTAAATAAAGCCACTAGGAAAGATTATTTTCCTTTTCCATTTATTGACAAAATGCTTGACCGACTTGCAGGTAAATCTTTTTATTGTTTTCTTGATGGTTACTTAGGTTATAACCAAATTGCCATAGCACCGAATGATCAAGCAAAGACTACCTTCACATGCCCATATGGTACATATGCTTTTAGAAGGATGCCGTTTGGATTATGTAATGCTCCGGCAACTTTCCAGAGATGTATTATGGCAATTTTCTCTGACATGGTGGAAGATTCAAGAAATCTTCATGGGCAATTTTTTTGGTATTCGGCGATAACTTCGACAATTGCCTCGGTAATTTGAAGAAAGTGCTAACAAGATGTGAAGAATCCGATCTAGTGCTAAATTGGGAGAAGTGCCATTTCATGGTAGATGAAGGCATAGTTCTCGGTCACAAGATCTCATCCAAGGGAATCGAATTCGACAGAGCCAAGGTGGAAGTGATTGAAAAATTGCTGCCACCAACTTCAGTCAAAGGAATCCGAAGCTTTCTCGGCCATGTAGGTTTTTACAGGAGGTTTATTTATAATTTTTCCTAAATCTCTAAACCTTTGTGTAACTTGCTTGAACAGGACCAAGCTTTTAATTTTGATGACTCATGCATCCAAGCATTCGAAGCCTTGAAGAAGCAACTTGCCTCGACATCCATTATCGTTCCACCTGATTGGACCTTACCTTTTGAACTCATGTGTGACGCAAGCGACTTTGCAGTAGGAGCAGTAGTAGGTCAACGAATAGATAAAAATCTTTTATGTGATTTACTATGCTATTAAAACTCTTAATAAAGCTCAAGTGAACTGCACCACTACGGAAAAAGAGTTACTAGCTGTAGTTTTTGCTTTTGATAAATTTTGTTCATACTTGATCGGGACCAAGGTAATTGTTCATACTGACCATTCGGCTATTAAATACCTTTTTGCCAAGAAAGATGTCAAACCTCGTTTAATTTGTTGGATTTTACTTTTACAAGAGATTGACATTGAAATTAAGGATAGGAAGGGTATCGAGAACCAAGTCGTTGGCCATTTGTCATGCCTAGAATGAGGAAAAGTCGATGACACAAACATGGAAATCCATTATGCATTCCCAGACGAACAGTTGTTAAATGCCAAGGAAACCCCAACCAGCGATGCCCAGACAACCGCAGTAGGGATTGTCTCGGCAATACTCGTAGAAACAGAAGCAGCAATTGCCTCGGCAATTCCATGGTATGCGAACTTAGTGAATTTCCTTGTTAGTGGCATTTTACCTCGTGATCTTACTCACAATGGAAAGAAGCGGTTCCAACATGATGCTAAGCATTATTATTGGGACGAGCCTTTTTTATTTAAGCAATGTGCAGACCAGGTTATTAGGCGACGAATCCCCGAGGAAGAGTAGCAAAACGTGCTCAAACAATGACATTAATCACCCTATGGAGGTCATTTTGGAGGCATTCGCACCGCGGCCAAAGTCTTGCAATCTGATTTCTATTGGCCAACACTTTACAGAGATACTCAAGACTTCTACAAGAGGTGTGATCGATGTCAGCGAACAGGGAATATTTCATGCCGACACGAGATGCCACTACAGAATATCCTTGAGGTTGAGCTGTTTGACGTGTAGGGAATCAATTTCATGGGACCCTTCCCATCCTCGTTTGGCAATGTATACATCCTACTTGTCGTGGACTACGTGTCTAAATGGGTAGAAGCAGCTGCAGTTCCCAACAATGATTCTAAGACTGTGTAGAAATTCTTACAGAAAAACATATTTACACGATTTGGAACACCAAGGGCAATTATCAGTGATGGAGACACCCACTTCGACAATAGGCTAATTGCCAAAATGCTAGAGCGATTTGGAGTGATGCAAAAAATTGCCACGACATATCATCCACAGACAAATGGGCAAGCCAAAATTTCCAATCGTGAGTTGAAGGTTATCCTTGAAAAAGTTGTCAATCATTCTCGAAAGGATTGGTCGGCAAGAATTGATGAAGCACTATGGGCCTATCGAACAACATTCAAGACGCCTTTAGGGATGTCACCTTACAGACTTGTCTACGGCAAGACTTGCCACCTGCTGGACAAAAGCAAATATTGGACCTTAATGAAATTGAAGAATTTCGTGCCTTAGCTTACAACAATGTAAGAATCTACAAGGAGAAAACGAAGCGTTGGCATGACAAGAAGCTATTGCCGTGGCAATTTTTGCCCGGGCAATTAGTTATTCTCTTCAATTCTCGGTTAAAACTCTTTTTAGGAAAATTGAAATCGAGATGGTTCGGCCCTTTTGAAGTCGTCAAACCTTTCTCCCATGGTGTCGTGATAATCAAGTCCACCATTGATAGGCATGAGTTCAAAGTTAACAGACAAATATTAAAGCATTATGCCGACAATCATGTTGAGCGCGACAAGGAAGTAGTTACTTTAGGAGATGCATGACCATGATCTCCTTTAGTATTTATTATTTATTTTCAGTTTTTGAACTATTTTATTTCTTTACTCATTTTTAGTTTTTAGGATAAAAGTATGTTTTAGTTTAATTTTTATTCTTTTTATCTTTCCACATTTTCTCTTTATTTTTGATTCCACAAACACAATCACCATGGCCAAGAACGTCAAGACAATTCCTCACCAGCTAGGGAACAAGAAGTGCCAAAGAAAGCTCTAATAGCGAAGCTTGCCCAGGCAACCAAAATTGCCTCGACAATTCCCAATGTCTCGACAAGACCTGATGCCCAGGCAGCTGAACCCTACTTCAGCAACTGAGGATGCCACAGCAACTGCCGCACAAGAGGCAACACCAGCCATACATTCACCCATCACGAATCAAAAAACAAACCAAGCAATTGGCACGAAGGAAACACATCATTCAAGGTGACGACCTTTCTGACTAACTCATTTGCATTTTATTTTAATTTTTGCATGCATTGAGGACAATGCTTCTCTCGAGTTTAGGGGGTATTGGTTTCTAGTTAGTTTCATGTTTAGTTGAATTCATAATTAGTAATATCATATAGGTTGCATATGTTACTTGTCATGCCTTTAATTAGATTTAATTGCTTAACTTGTTGAATACCCAATGATAAATTTTTGCCACTGCACTTAATTGAAAGAACCTTTAAATTTTAGGATTGCATGAAAAGAACTTAGAATTTTACTATGATGCTAAATATTATGAACACGGTTGTGGCTTGTTGATTGAAAGAAACTTGATGAACTTAGGTTGCTTAAAATTTGGGTAAATTTAAAATTAAAAGTTAATTTCTTACTAGAGGTGCCCGAAATTGGCTCTAGTCGACCAAAAAAATTAAATGAATTAAAATAAGAAATTGTTGCTTTACTAGAGGTGCCCGAAATTGGCTCTAGTAAAAAGGTGAATAAATGCCCCAGTAATGAAACTGATAAAAGCCTATTGTTTACATAGAATCTTGAAAATCAACTTGTACACAACTACGTACACACATTCTCACAAGCATTATAGTTTAGTTCCGGGTAAATTTTGCGCTATCCGAAGAATTCAAAAGGTGACCATACTTTGTACCACCGTTTGAGGTTTGAAGGTAAATTTAAAGCATGTCTTTGATGATTAAAGTCTTGGCAAGTAATTATTAGATTTGCATTGCTTGAGGACAAGCAATAGTTCGAGTTTGGGGGTGTGTTAAGTGTTCAAAAATACCTATTTTTATTACCCTTTTTACTCATATTATTGTTAGAGTTAGGCACATTTTAGTTGCATTATTAGGCATTCATGCATGTTTTCATGATTTCCTTCACTGTCATGCTTGATTTCATAATTTAGTTAATTTTGTGGAAAAAGCTACTACTGGTGTGTGTTTTTGTGTGTGCAAGATCTAATTGCCCAAGCGAGTAGGAGATTACCGTGGCAGCTAAGGAAGGAAACTGAAGGATTTGCCAAAGCAGTCGAAGCTGTCTTCCAAATGTCAAACTGGAAGTTCTGCCAAGGCAATCAAAGTTGCTTTCCAAAATGCCAAACTAGAGGGTCTGCCAAGGCAAACGAAGCTGTCTGCCATGCTGAGCAGATTGCTGAAGCATGTCGGGACACATCCACCTCATTAGGGATAAGTACGAAAATCAAGAGATAAATCTCAAAGATTTGGACTTCCATGCAGCATTTAATGAAGATTTAAATTCAGATTTATGAGGAGTTATTGGAGATCAAAGGGGGATTAAATTCCAAGAGTTTTAGGAAAAGTTTTTGGAGGAATTAATATATACTAAAAGAGATCTATTTTTTTTATTCTATTTAATTACAACTTAACTTCCTCCTCAAGAAAGTCTTTGACCTAGTCATCTCCTATAAATAAAAAGCCCTAGCCGTCTACTTGGAAGGGAGTTGGATTAGAGAGGTGTGATTGGGAGAGAGAAAAGGGGGCTACTCTACATCTTCTTGTTTTTCCTTTTTTATTCCATTAGATTCATGTTTAGGGATTTTATTCTTGAGTTTATTTTGTGCCCAGTCATGAACTAAACTTATTTGGCTTTGGTTATTGTGTTTTTGTGGTTGTGAGAAAGATTGGATTTGTTTAGGTATTGAGTTTGCAATTTTACTTCAAAGTTTGTTCATTCTTGGTTCTTAATTTTGTTTGCCAGTGAATTAGGAGAGGATCTCGTGAATTCATCCATTTATCTAATATCGGGAGAGCTAGATTCAATAAACGAATGAGCATAGTTTTCATACAATCAATCAATGGTGAAGACTAATTCGACTTAGGGATAAGTTGCGAATTTCAACGGCTAAAAGGAGCGCAAGATAGGTTATTGTCCACCCTTGGTTCACGCAGGAATGTATTGTCAAGGCATGCACAATTAATAGCGTTTCGAGATAGGGATAACGAGAAACCATTGAAGAATACTTCGCCGAACTTTGAAGGTTGTCGCCATATTGCCCTAGCAATCACAGACTTGCCCAGGAATTCACAGACTTGCCCAGGCAATTGCAGGACTGCCCAGGTTGTCGTAGAATTGCCCTAGTAATCTATCTGGATTCAGTTGCTGAAGCGATTGAGATACTCTAGCACTCAATTACCACGACAATCCATTCGATTATCATGCCACGACTCACGATAACCCATCCACTCTCTCTTATTCAATTACTTCTCTTTTTAGTTTAATTGCTCTTTTATTTTCTTGTTAATTAGAACTCTTACTATCGCCTACTTATGTTTTTACTTTTAGTGCGAGAAGTTAGATTCTTGAAGTAGCATCAATCCCTATGGAGACGATACTCGATACTTATCATATCACTTTATTACTTGCGACGTGTATAATTGCACCGTTTGCGTAGCACTTAAAATACGCAACACTAGGATTTGAATTTGTCGAAACCGAAAAACTTAAGCTTACCAACCCTATCACTGAATCGATTGTTCCTTACTTTTTGTCGTGTCTTCTGCGCAACATACTCACTCCCCAATTTATAAGCAATAGTTGGTTCCTTTATTTTCTCTCCAATCTCCACGTATGTTGGAGTGGTGTCTTGCTTTAAGGGGCATGGCCCTTAGGCTTTGCCCACGTGGTGGACACATTGCCACCTTGCCACATCATCCCCCAAATGTGGGGAATTCACGGCCATTTCCTTCAAATTGAAAGAATTAGTCGTGGGTCCCCCACTTAACGTCATCATCATTTCATTTTTTTATTAATAACGATAGACTGTTACAGTTAGCCCGAATAACCTTTATTGCTTCAAACTAGGTACAAGATCGAGCAAATTACATAACTGGTACAAAATATTCGATCACCAAAACCCAATCCTGACTAGACCAGTTTTTGGGGTGTGAAAACTCTCCCCCTTAAGAAAATTCATCCTCAAATTTTCGCTTCAAGAGAACAGATGAGGATACTGTTTTTGCATACTCTCCTCGAGCTCCCACGTTGCCTCTTCAACAGAGTGGCTTCTCCACAGGACCTTGACTAAGGGCACAGACTTGTTACGAAGCCGTTTAACTTCTCGTGCGAGGATCTGAACAGGTTCTTCCTTGTATGTCAAGTTGGATTGGATTTTTACAGATTTTGGTTCAATCACATGGGAAGGATCTAACCGGTACTTACGTAGCATAGATACATGGAAGACGTTGTGAATCTGACTTAACTCCTCGGGGAGAGCTAATCGGTAAGTAACAAGTCCAACTTTTTCAATCACCTCGAATGGACCAATGAAGCGAGGACTTAGCTTTTCTTTCTTTCCAAAACGAATAATCTTCTTCCACGGAGATACTTTGAGGAAGGCCTTATCACCAGCTTCGTAATGAATATCTCTTCTACCCATATCGGTATAGGACTTATGTTGGTCGAAGGTAGCCTTAAGCCGATCACAAATAATGGCTGTCTTTTCTTTGGTTTCTTAAAGTAAGTCAGGACCTAGCATCTTGCCTTCACTGAGTTTAGTCCAACAAATAGGAGTTCTACACCTCCTTCCATAGAGAGCTTCATACGAAGCCATTTGAATTGAAGCATGGTAACTGTTGTTGTAAGCAAACTCGACCAAGGGTAGGGATTTCTCCCACGTATTCCTAAAGTCAATGACACAAGGTCAGAGCATATCTTTCAGGATCTGAATAACCCTTTTAGATTGGCCATCGGTTTGAGGATGGAAAGCAGTGCTTAGGTGCACCTTAGATCCCAAAACCTCTTGTAAGGTTTTCTAAAACTGAGACGCTAATCGTGGATCACGATCGGAGATGATAGATACCAGAATTCCATGCAAATGAATGACTTCATGGATGTACAGTTTTGTGAGCTTAGGCAGACTGAAATCTATTCTCACCGGAAAGAAATGAGCTGACTTGGTGAATCGGTCCACAATGACCCAAATAACATGATTCTTTTTGGAGTTATAGGTAGGCCACTCACAAAATCTATCGTGATGCGTTCCCATTTCCATTGTGCCAGTTCAATAGGCTATAAAAGACCAGTAGGCACCTTGTGCTCGGCTTTGACTCGTTGGCAAGTCAAACACCTTGTCACGTAGTCTGTGATCTCGTTCTTCATACCAAACCACCAATAGATCTCATTCAGATCTTTATACATCTTAATAGTTCCATGAAGAACAGAGAAGAGACTGGAATGAGCTTCACTTAGGATTTGATTCTGAAGATCTTCATCATCGGGAACATAGATATGATTACGGAAACACAATAAACCTTCAGAATTTATAGCAAAATCGGGATCCGAATTATCTTTGATCTTATTAATAATAGGTCGCAACTCCTCATCGGTTTCTTAGAGTGCTCTGATTTGAGATACAATGGTCGAATGAACTCTTAACTTGGCTAGCAATTTACCATGCTTCTTGAGCCGAAAGTGAGCATTCAAGCATTTCAAGGAAGAATTGGGTTTCCGACTAAGAGCATCAGCCACCACATTGGCTTTACCGGGATGGTAGTCAATAACTAGATCATAATCTTTCAACAATTCCATCCATCGACGCTGATGAAGATTTAACTCTTTCTGGGTCATGAGGTACTCTAGGCTTGTGTGATCAGTGTATAGGTAACACTTCTCACCATAGAGATAATGCCGCCAAATTTTCAAAGCAAACACAACTGCGGTGAGTTCTAGATCATGAGTCGAATAGTTCAAGTCGTGAGGCTTGAGTTGACGTGAGGCATAAGCTATGACTTTGCCTTCTTGCATCAGAACACAGCCTAATCCTAGGTGGGATGCATCACTGCACACTATGAAGTCTTTATCTGGCTCGGGTTGCACAAGACATGAGCATGAGTAAGGACTTGCTTGAGCTGATCAAAACTCCGTTGTTGATCAGCAGTCCACACGAAAATAGTGTCTTTATGAAGGAGCTTCGTCAAGGGTGAAACAAGTAAAGAGAATCCCTTAACGAATCTGCGGTAGTAGCCTGCAAGGCCTAGAAAACTATGAACTTTTCCCACATTTTTTGGAGGAATCCAATCAAGAATTGCTTGGATCTTTTTGGGTCCACTTGAATTCCCGCCGAAGAGATCACATGACCAAAAAATGATGCTTCGGATAACCAGAATTCACATTTACTGAACTTAGCATTGAGTTGTTTCTCCCAGAGAGTCTAAAGCACAATCCGAAGATGTTCTTCATGAGAAACAGAGTTTTTGGAATAGATCAGAATGTCATCTATAAAGACAACCACAAACTTATCTAGATAGGTGTTGCGCGTAATAAGTGCTACGCAATTGTGCAAGTATACACGTTGCAAGTTATAGTATAAAAGATATCATCTCCACAGGGATTGGTGCCACTTCAAGAATCTAGTCTCTTACACTGTAAAAAGTAAAAACACAAATAGAGGATTATAGGAGTTTAACTAATAACTAAACTAGAAAGCAATAAAGTAAAAGAATAAATGAAATCAAATGAGAGATAGATAGGCCAGGTTATCATGAGTTGAGGTGTGATAGCCAATTGGATCGTCTTGGTAAAAGAGTACACGGGCAACTCAGTTGCCGTGGCAACTTGCATAACGGGGTTGCCTTGGCAACTAATCGATGGTTGCCTGGGCGACTAGTTGGGCAACTACTTGGGCGTCTGGGCAGCAACCTTCAAGGTTCGGCAGAGCGTTCTTCAATGGTTTCTTCTTATCCCTAAGTCGAAACTCTAGCTACTTGTGCATGCCTTGATAATACATCCCTGCGTGAATCAAGGGTGAACAACAACCAATCGTGCGCTCCTCTTAGCCGTTGAAATCCTTGACTTATTCCTAAGCCAGATTAATCTTCACCATCAATGGATTGAATAAAGATCATATCCATTCGTTTCTTGAATCTAACTCTCCCGATATTAGATAAATAGATGAAGTTACGAGATCCTCTCCCAATTCACTCGCAAACAAGAATAAGAACCAAGAATGAATAAACCTTGAATAAAAAAGTGCAAACTCTTATTACCTAAACAAAATCCAATAGTTTCTCACAACCACAAAACACAATAACCATAGCCAAATAGATTTAGTTCATGGCTAGGTTCCAAAGAAACACAAGATAAAGAATCCTAGCATGAACCTAATTGAACAAGAAAGAAAATGATGAAGAATGAAGCTTGTCGAAATCTCCTTGCCCTAGATGCTTGTCAAAAATTCTCTCCTCTTGCTCTCCTTGGAGTTGTCAAAATTCCCCTCTCTTGCTCTCTTGGAAGTTGACGATATGGCATCTTATTTATAAGGCTAGGTCAAAGTCCTTTTTTGAGGAGGAAGTTAAGTTGGAATTAAATTATCTTTAAAGAATATAATTTTTTATTATAATTATATTCCTACTAGAACTTCTCATATCTTCTTGGAATTTAATTATTCTTTAATCTCTTCATGGAAATCAAATTCCTTTGGGATTTGGCTTTGCTCCAAGTCATCTTGGGCTTGTCTAGTCATCAATTTCGACTACCATATCACTTTTGTTCTTTGTCGACAATTGCCCTGGCAACTGGCTTGGCGTCTCCTTCATACATTGCCCTGGCAACTAGCTCGGCGTTTCCTTCATGTATTGCCCTGGCAACTAGCTCGGCATCTCCTTCATGCATTGCCCTGGTAACTAGCTCTAGCCTTGCTTTGGCAAGTGATCCTGCACATACACACAAAACACACCAAAGCAGTATCTTTTCCTACAAAAACTACCAAGTTATGTAATCAAGCTCAAAGATGGAAGGAAACATGGATTAATGTATGAATGGCTAATTATGCAACTAATATGAGCCTAAGTCTAATAATAATATAAGTAAAAAAGGTAAGAAAAATAGTATTTTTGAACACTTATCACACCCCCAAACTCGAACTATTGCTTGTCCTCAAGCAATGCAAACTAATAATTACCTGCCAAGACTTTAATTTTCACAAACTTAGCTTTGAACTTGATTTCAATTCTCAGAACCGGGGCACAAAGTATGATTGGCTTTTCATTTTTCAGAAAACTTAGGAGTTACTCGGAATCAAACTATAATGCTTGTGAGTGTGTGCGGAGTTGTGTGCAAGTTGATTTTTCGGATTCTATGCAAACAAGAGGTTTTCAAATTACTTCATTGGGTTCTTTTTAACATGTTTTAACTAGAGCCAGTTTTGGGCACCTCTAGTGTTTTGTTTTTAGTTTTATTTGACTAGAGCCAGTTTCGGGCACCTTTAGCGATCAAAAGCAATTTTAGCACATACTAGAGCCAGTTTCGGGCACCTCGAATGATTAATTTTTTTTAGCACATGCTAGAGCCAGTTTCGGGCACCTCTAGCATTTATCCAATTTTTATTCTAATCCCCCAATTTCTTTAATTATCAACCTAAGTTCACTAGAATTCCTTAAATCAATCAAACCACAACAGTGTTTCATCAAATTTAGCATCATAGTAAAATTCTAAGTTTTTTCCATGGTTATCCTAGAATAAAAATTCTATCAATTAAGTGCATTGGCAAAGTCATCATCGGATATTCATCAAATCTAGGCAATTCTTGTTCCAACTAAAGGCATGGCAAGCAATTTATGTATCCTAAATGTAATACTTAAGATGAATGTAACTAAACATGGTAACTACTAATAACAATCCCCCCCCAAACTCGAGTGAGGCATTGTCCTCAATGCAAGCATTAAAGAAAAATAAAAATAACGAAAAATAAAATGCATACGAGGACTTACTCCGAGAGTTCGTCATCGTAGATGATTAGTTTCCTTTTGGTCAGTGTCTTGATTCTCTTGCTTGAACGCGATGGTTGTTTTCTTGTTGCCGGTGGTGGAATCGATCCTCGTACAGGGTTGTCCTCATCGTCCTCTTCATCAGTGTCATTGGCTTTTCGCTTGGAGGATTTAATTGGTGCGGTCTTTGTTGGTGCAATGGAGGACTCGTCTGAATTTGAAAAATCAGAAAATGATTCCGTAGGAGTTGATTCGGCCATAGGTTCTTTACCTTTGGCTTTTGCAGTGGTTGCCGGGATGTCTTTAGCTTTGGTTGCCGTGGCATCTTCAGGGTTGGTTGTCGTGGCATCTTCAGGGTTGGTTGCCGTGGCATCAGCTTGTGCGTGCACGATGTAGGTTGCCGCGGCATCATCTGTTGCAGTTACCGTGGTGACTACTTCATTGGTTGCCGAGGCAAGGATCTCGGCAGGAAAGATTGGGAACGGCACGCGATTGTCCGGGTACTTTTCTAGGATAACTTGGGTGATGGCATTGTTGTGCTTCTTCATGTACCGCATGAACATTAGTTGCCGGTCTTCAATTTGCCTTAGGTGGCTTGCCAATGGTTGCAAGAGTGCTTCAAAGTGTCCCGGTGTTGATGGCCGAGTTGCCCGGGCGTTAGGTGCTTGGGTATTAGGGATTGTCGGGGCGGCAGGAGTTGCCGTGGCAATTGGAGGCCTTGAAGATTTTCCTGGTGCCTCTCCCATTAGCTTTTGGATTTGTGCTTGATTCCAACCGGACTTTGGTAGGGCCTTTTCATCGGTGGACTCACTTGGGACATGCATCTCCTTGCAAAGATTAGAAATTAAGCAAGGGAAGAAAAGAGAACCTTTATCTTTTGAGCTACATACAAAAATCTCATTAAAATAATTTTTCCAATGTTAATGATGCGATTATGCAAAATAGAATGTATGAGCAAAAGACGTGGCATATCAACGGTAGTATTGTGTGTGGTGGGCATTAAAGAAGTTTTAACAAACTTATTCCATAGTTTTGCCTCGGGTTTGAGCCGAAGGCGATTTACTGTGCCCTTGTATTTACCGTCGTTCCAATGAGTTCCCGGTTGAGTGAGTTCTTGAAGCACCTTGTCGAGTTGCTCGGGCGTGATTTGATCAATGAAGGCTTGATGCTCGTCCTTCTCAATGTAAAGCCCGTAAAAGGTGTTGACGTTTTCGGGACTTATGAGTATGGCCTTGTCACGAACAAAAACATAAGGATTATCCAGGTTAGGTGAGTGGGCATAGAATTCTCTTACCCATGAGATATTGCCCGGTTCCGGTTGATGGCAAAAGATTTTGCCACTTTTGATATGCAATCCTCTCGAAGATGAATGGTTCAAGGCCGAAATCTTGATGAGAGTTGGAGTATTCAAAGCCTTGTTCTTCATGAATCTTCCGGCTTTCAAACTTGGAGTGAAATCTTTCTTGAACCACCGGTGTAGCAAACTTCTTGTATCTTGGTTCTTTGGAGGAACTTGGATGAACTAAAAATTTAATTTTGGATGCCATGGATGATCTTGGTTGTGAGTTTTGTAAAAACAAATAAAAGAAAAGAAACTAAAAAGTTGCAAGATAAAAAGTAGGAATAGGTTAAGGTTGATGGGTTTTATAGAAAAGATAGGTGGTAAATATGGTGGGTGGGATTAGGGGAAAATGAAAAAAAGGGTTTTGGTTTTGGCAGAGGGTGACGGCAAGGGGGTTTGATTAGGGTAAATTGGAGGCTTTATATAAGCCTTAGATTCAGCCCATTAGTTTCCTTGTTGAAGATGTTTTCCTTCTTGGATTAAAATTCCTCTTTATCTTGAACTCTTTTCCTACAATTCAAAGACAAATCAAATAAGAATTAAAATTAAAGATAAACTAATAAAAGAAAATAAATAAAGATGTATAAAGGGATTCTTAAACTTAAAAAGATAAAAAAAAAATCTATCCTAAAAATAATAATAATCGAAATTAATAAAAAATAATAAAAAAAATTCAAAAAATAAAATAAAAAAATATTAATCGAAAATAAAAAATATAAAAAATAAAAATAAAATATCAAAGGGAGATCATGCTCATGCATCTCCTAAGTTGACCACTTCTTTGTTACGTTCCACATGGGCACCATTGTAGTGTTTCAATCTTTGTCCATTAACTTTGAATTCATGTTTGTCAGTGATGGACTTGATTATCACAGCACCATGGGAGAATGGTTTGACAACTTCGAATGGTCTCGACCATCTTGATTTTAGCTTTCCCGGGAAAAGTTTTAGCTGAGAATTGAATTGGAGAACTAGTTGCCCTGGCGTGAATTGTCGTGGCAATAGTTTCTTGTCATGCCATCGCTTTGTTTTCTCCTTGTAGATTCGTGCATTGTTATAGGCAAGTGCACGAAATTCTTCTATCTCGTTGAGGTCTAACAAACGCTTTTGCCCAGCACTTTCCCAATCCATATTCACGGTCTTGATTGCCCAATATGCCTTGTGTTCGATTTCCACCGGTAGATGGCATGTTTTGCCATAGACAAGTCGGAAGGGGGACATACCTAAGGGTGTTTTGAATGCAGTGCGATATGCCCAAAGTGCGTCCTCTAGTCTTAGTGACCAATCCTTCCTAGATGGGAAAGGTCTCATAAAATCGATCCCCCATACATCGAACAATTCTACCTCGATGATGTTCTGGAGCGGCATCTCATGTCGTCTAGAGATATTGCCCGTCCTCTGGCAACGATCATATTGCTTGTAAAAGTCTTGGGCATCTTTGTACAATGTTGGCCAATACAAACCGGATTGCAAAACTTTGGCCGCGGTACAAGTTCCTCCAAAATGTCCTCCATAGGGTGAAGAATAACATTGTCGGAGTACATTTGTTGCTCTTCTTCAGGGACACATCGGCGTATAACCTGATCTGCACATTGTTTAAACAAAAGAGGCTCGTCCCAAAAGTAATGCTTAGCATCATGGCGGAACCGCTTCTTCCCTTGGTGAGTAATGCCATAAGGTAAAATACCACAAACAAGGAAATTAACTAAATCCGCGTACCAGGGTACTGCCGAGGCATGTGCTGCCGTGGTGACTGCTCCCAAAATTACCGAGGCGTGCACGTCAAAGGCTGCTGCGGCGTCGAGAGTTGCTGAGGCGTGTGCATCCATGGTTGCCGAGGAATGTGCGTCAAGGGCTGCTGCGACATCAAGAGTTGTCAAGGCGTGTGCGTCCATGGTTGTTGCAGCGTTGAGAGTTGCTGAGGCATGCGCGTCCATGGTTGCCGAGGCAACTAAAATTTGTTCATCCAGGAATGCATCGCATATCTCTAGATCCGCGTCCTCCTCCCTATTGCGTTCTAAACGTGATAAGTGACCAGCCACTTGATTTTCTATTCCTTTCTTGTCCTTAATTTCAATATCAAATTCTTGTAAAAGTAATATCCAACGAATCAAACGATGTTTGGCATCCTTTTTAGCAAATAGATATTTGATTGCCAAATGGTCCGTATGAACAATTACCTTTGTACCAATCAAATAGGATCGGAACTTGTCAAATGCGAAAACTACAGCTAATAACTCTTTCTCCGTTGTTGTGTAATTCACTTGAGCACTATTAAGAGTTTTACTAGCGTAGTATATCACGTGGAAGGTCTTACCTGTGCGTTGGCCTAGGACTGCTCCTACCGCGAAATCACTTGCATCACACATGAGCTCAAAAGGTAGCGTCCAATCTGGTGGAACGACAATGGGTGCTGAGGCAAGCTTTTTCTTTAGGGTTTCGAATGCTTGGGGTGCAAGAATCATCAAAATCGAAGACTTTATCCTGTTCAAGCAAATTGCACAAGGGTTTAGTGATTTTAGAAAAATTATGAATGAACCTCTTGTAAAAACCTGCATGTCCAAGAAAACTTCGAATTCCTTTAACCGAACTTGGTGGGGGTAATCTCTCAATCACGTCCACCTTGGCTTTGTCTACTTCAATTCCCTTGGATGAAATCTTGTGGCCGAGCACTATTCCTTCATCTACCATAAAATGGCATTTTTCCCAATTGAGGACTAAATCAGTTTCTTCACACCTTGCCAACACCCTCTCTAAATTGCCGAGACAGCTGTCGAAGTCATTACCAAAAATAGAAAAATTATTCATGAAGATCTCAATGAAGTCTTCGACCATGTCTGAAAAGAGTGCCATCATGCATCTTTGGAAGGTTGTCGGGGCGTTACACAATCCGAACGGCATCCTTCGGAAGGCATAAGTATCGTATGGGCATGTGAAGGTTGTTTTTTCTTGATCTTCTGGTGCTATGGCAATTTGATTGTAACTTGAATAACCATCAAGAAAACAATAAAAGGGTTTACCTGCAAGACGGTCAAGCATTTGATCAATAAAGGGTAATGGGAAGTGATCTTTCCTAGTGGCTTTGTTTAGCTTTCGATAATCCATACAAACCCTCCAACCGGTCACAGACCTGGTTGGAATGAGTTCATTATTTTCATTACTTACCACCGTTATACCTCCCTTTTTCAGAACACATTGTACCGGACTTACCCATGTACTATCAGAGATAGGGTATATAATGCCGGCGTCAAGCCACTTGATGATTTCTTTCATTACAACCCCTTTCATGGCATGATTCAGTCTCCTCTAGGCCTCAATTGAAGGTTTGTGATCATCTTCCAACAAAATCTTGTGCATGCACACTGCTGGGCTAATTTCTTCCAAGTCGGCAATTGTCCACCCTATTGCCTTTTTGTGTAGCTTCAACATCTTGATCAGCTTCTTTTCCTGCTCAGGCTGTAACTTAGAAGAAATAATTACAGGCAATGTATTATTGGTTCCTAAGTATGCATATTTTAGTTGCTCTAGCAATTGTTTCAACTCAAGAATCGGTGGTTGTTCAATAGAGGGTTTTTCGAGTTTACCTTCCTTACCTGAGTAATCCAGCGGTTCAAATTATGTACCTGGTCGATTGAATAGCCAATTTGCCTCTTCTTGTCGTTCCTCATCGACCGGTTCTTCATACTCCTCAGGTTCCTCTTGATCGGCAATGTAGTTGTCGAGGCAACTAAATTCCTCGTCAAAGTTAAACTCTGCCATGGCATGAAGAAGTTGGCATTCTTCTGGATCATCGGCATGCCTTAGTGTTTGGAACACATTTAGTTTAACTTGCTAATCATTCACCCTCATTGTGAGTTCTCCCTTTTCAACATCGATCAAGGTTCTCCATGTTGCTAGGAATGGTCTCCCGAGAATGATGGGTGCATGCTTATCTGCTTCACAATCCAAAATAATAAAGTCAGCGGGAAAAATAAATTTATCAACTTTTACCAGTATGTCCTCGATTTTTCCCTCTGGATGCACATAGGATCTGTCGGCTAGCTGTAGCATAACTGTTGTAGGTCTTGCCTTCCCGATTCCTAGTTTCTGGAAAACCGATTTAGGCATCAAGTTTATGCTAGCCCCAAGGTCGCATAATGCTTTCCCAACATAGTGATTTCCAATAGAACGGGTATTGTGAAACTTCCGGGATCCTTCAACTTAGGTGGCATACGATTGTGCAACTTGGCCATGCATCCCTCTGTTGCGGCAATTGTTTCAAACTCTCCTAGCCTTGTTCTCTTGGACACAATGTCTTTAAGAAACTTGGCATAGTTTGGCATTTGTTCAATTGCTTCCACCAATGGCAAGTTGATGTGGACTTGCTTTAGGATATCAAGAAACTTCTTGAATTGGTATTCTTGCTTTTGTCGCTTCAACCTTTGTGGGAATGGTGGTGGAAGTCGGATATCTTCGATCCTTTCATTGGTTTGGAACATGATTGACGGCATTGCCGGGACGACTGGAGTTGCCGAGGCATTATCAATTGGGGTTGCCAAGGCATGCTTATCGTCGGTTACCGAGGCATGCTTATTGCCGGTTGCCGCAGCAATTCTTGGTTCAGCATCTGAGGCTTTGCCGCTAGGTTTGTCTTGATCTTTTTGTGGAGTTTTGTTCGATGAGTGGGTTTGAGCCTCTCTAAGTTGTTGGCCACTTCTAGTGGTGATTGCCTTACATTGCTCATGGCCAGTTCCTCTTGCGATTTCAGTATCGCTAGGTAAACCTCCTTGCGGTCTAGTATTCAGATTTTGAGCTTGATTTTCCAATGATTTGATTGCTGCCTCTTGGTTTTGCAATCTCATCTCGGTCCTGTTAATAAAAGCATCAGTTCTTTTTATGAAATTACTATTCTCAGCCATATAAGATTCAGTTTTCATCATAAAAGCATTTAGAGAATTTTCCAAAGAACTAGATGTTTTCGGTTGTTGTTGCGGCAACTGTTGCCGTGGCATATTCTGCTGGAATCCCGATGCTTGTGCATTCTGATTGTTCTGGTTTAGAGCATTGTTGGGATTACTGCATGAAAATTTTGGGTGCTTCTTCCAAGTTGGATTGTATGTATTAGACATCACATTGTTGTTCCGATTGTAATTCCCCACATAGAAGCTAGATTCCGGATTCTGCATATATTCAGAAGAATCATGGTTATCACCACATAACTCACAAAAAGAATCCATTACCTTGACCTCATGTGTGTTGTTTGGTTTTTGCATGTTCTGGACCATCTTGGTTAAAGTGGCCAATTGTGCCGAAATTGAATCTGATGATCCTAGTTCCTGTATTGTGGCTTGGCGTCTAACTCCTCCTCTTCTAGTAGAGGGGAATTGATAATCATTCTTGGCCAGCCTGTTTAGAATTTGCATTGCTTCCTCCGGCGACTTATCTAGAAGTATGTCATTTGCCGAGGCATCTAGCATCATCCTTGTTAGTGTAGTCACGGCGTTGTAAAACATTGTTACTTGAGTCCACACCGGGAATCCGTGTAGGGGGCATTTGTGTAGAATTTCTCTATATCGCTCCCAAGCCTCGTACATGGATTCATCATTTGCCTGCCAAAAAGAAGTAATGTCATTACGGAGCTTATCAGTCAAATTTGTAGGATTAAACCGAGCAAGGAAATCACGACAAAGATCGGTCCAAGATGCTATTGATCCGGCAGGAATGCTATTCAACCATGCTTTCGCCCTATCCCTCAGTGAATAAGGGAATAATCTTAATTGTAAGACATCGGGGGTGACTCCGTGTATTTTGAACGAGTTGCAAATCTCGAGGAAAGATTTCAGATGTTGCCGTGCATCTTCAGTTGCTGAGCTGCGAAATTGACCAATTGTGTTGATCATATTAAACATTACCGGTTTTAACTCAAAGTGGTCGGCTTCAATTTTAGGTGCGACAACTCCTGGATTAAATCCATCAAGATCTTCTTCAAGATAGTCTCGAATAGTTCTGTTTCGTGCAAGAATCACTACTCCTCCTGCTGGAACATCTTGATTCATATTGCCGTCTTGATTAGCCATTGCTACTCTTATCCTTCGTCTAAGTCTTTGTAAGGTTCGTTCGATTTCTGGATCAAAGGGATATTCTGGTGTAGTCGGTCTCGCCCTGGTCATATACCAATGCAAAACCAAAGTTTGTTAGCCCTTTGAATCTTAAACAAGAAAAGTAAAAAGAAAGTGCAAGAAAATAAAAACAAAGTAGCTATTGCCAATCCCCGGCAACGGCGCCAAAAACTTGTTGCGCGTAATAAGTGCTACGCAATTGTGCAAGTATACACGTTGCAAGTTATAGTATAAAAGATATCGTCTCCAAAGGGATTGGTGCCACTTCAAGAATCTAGTCTCTTGCACTGTAAAAAGTAAAAACACAAATAGAGGGTTATAGGAGTTTAACTAATAACTAAACTAGAAGGCAATAAAGTAAAAGAATAAATGAGATCAAATGAGAGAGAGATAGGCCCGGTTATCGTGAGTTGAGGTGTGATAGCCGATTGGATCGTCTTGGTAAAAGAGTGCACGAGCAACTCAGTTGCCGTGGCAACTTGCACAATGGGGTTGCCTTGGCAACTAATCGATGGTTGCCTGGGCGACTAGTTGGGCAAATACTTGGGCGTCTGGGCAGCAACCTTCAAGGTTCGGCAAAGTGTTCTTCAATGGTTCTTCTTATCTCTAAGTCGAAACTCTAGCTACTTGTGCATGCCTTGATAATACATCCATGCATGAATCAAGGGTGAACAACAACCAATCTTGCGCTTCTCTTAGCCGTTAAAATCCTTGACTTATTCCTAAGCCGGATTAATCTTCACCATCAATAGATTGAATAAAGATCATATTCATTCGTTTCCTGAATCTAACTCTCCCGATATTAGATAAATAGATGAAGTTACGAGATCCTCTCCCAATTCACTCGCAAACAAGAATAAGAACCAAGAATGAATAAACCTTGAATAGAAAAGTGCAAACTCTTATTACCTAAACAAAATCCAATAGTTTCTCACAACCACAAAACACAATAACCATAGCCAAATAGATTTAGTTCATGGCTAGGTTCCAAAGAAACACAAGATAAATAATCACTAGCATGAACGTAATTGAACAAGAAAGAAAAAGATGATGAAGGAAGCTTGTCGAAATCTCCTTGCCCTAGATGCTTGTCAAAAATTCTCTCATCTTGCTCTCCTTGGAGTTGTCGAAATTCCCCTCTCTTGCTCTCTTGGAAGTTGACGATATGGCCTCTTATTTATAGGGCTAGGTCAAAGTCCTTCTTTGAGGAGGAAGTTAAGTTGGAATTAAATTATCTTTAAAGAATATAATTCTTTATTATAATTATATTCCTACTAGAACTTCTCCTATCTTCTTGGAATTTAATTCTTCTTTAATCTCTTCATGGAAATCAAATTCCTTTGGGATTTGGCTTTGCTCCACGTCATCTTGGGCTTGTCTAGTCATCAATTTCGACTACCATATCACCTTTGTTCTTTGTCGACAATTCCCCTAGCAACTGGCTCGGCGTCTCCTTCATGCATTGCCCTGGCAACTAGCTCGGCGTCTCCTTCATGCATTGCCCTGGCAACTAGCTCGGCATCTCCTTCATGCATTGCCCTGGCAACTAGCTCTAGCCTTGCTTTGGCAAGTGATCCTGCACATACACACAAAACACACCAAAGCAGCATCTTTTCCCACAAAAACTACCAAGTTATGTAATCAAGCTTAACGATGGAAGGAAACATGGATTAATGCATAAATGGCTAATTATGCAACTAATATGAGCCTAAGTCTAACAATAATATGAGTAAAAAGGGTAAGAAAAATAGTACTTTTGAACACTTATCAATAGGGCTGAAATACACGATTCATCAGATCCATAAAGGCTGTAGGTGCATTCGTGAGCCCAAAAGGCATCACCACAAATTCATAGTGACCATATCTAGTCCGAAAGGCATTCTTTGGAACGTCAGACTCCTTTACCAGCATTTGGTAGTATCCGGATCGAATATCTATCTTGGAGAAGACAGAAGCATCCTTCAAATGATCAAAGAGGTCATCGATCCTCGGAAGTGGGTACTTGTTCTTCATCGTCACTTTATTCAGTTGACGATAATCAATGCATAGACACATTGATCCATCATTCTTCTTGACGAACAAAACCAGTGCTCCCCAAGGTGAGGAACTCGGTCGAATGAATCCCTTATCTTGGAGGTCTTGGATTTGAACTTTTAGTTCCTTTAACTCTACTGGAGCTATTCTGTATGGAGTAATAGAGACTGAAATAGTTCCAGGTTGCACTTCTATCCCGAATTCTACTTCATGGGTGGGAGGGAGTCCTGGAAGTTCATCAGGGAAAACATTGGGAAATTCCTTCACAACTGATACATCTTCGAGCTTCAAATCCTTCTCAGACTCTATGGCATACACGAGGCTCTTTTTAGGCTCAGGTTCGAGCTTCATCAAGATTATGCTCTCCTTGCCGAGTCCACGAAGGTACATTTTCTTCTTTGAAGAATCTACCCAAGCTTGGTGTTCAGCTAGCCAATCAAGGCCAATAATAAGATCGAACTCATGAAAAGGCAAAGCCATCAAATCGGCCTGAAATAGGGTCCCTCGGATCTTTAGAGGGCAGGCTTTACATATTATTCGAATGGTCACATTATCCCCTAAATGATTGGAAACAACTATCTCGGAAGCAACAGGTTCACATTCTAGATCATACTTTTCAATCAAGGGTTCACTAATAAAGGAATGTGTGGAGCCTAGATCTATCAAAGCATAAATAAGTTTAGAACATAACTCCACCATACTTGCAATCACATCAGGGTCATCATTTTGCTCGCGACCTCGAACAAGGTACATTTGGGCTGAAGTCTGCGGGTCACGGCCAGCTGGAGGAGTATTGTTGTTACGGGGTCTACCGGAGGATTCGAACGGCACTGGCTTTACTCCTCTCCCCTTATTAAGATTGTTCTTAGAAGCTACAGATGTAGGAGCTTAAGGGTTCTTTGGGCACTGACGGATGAAGTGGCCAGACTCTCTACAAAGGTAACAAGAACCAGATTGCCTACGACACTACCTCGAGTGCCTCTTCTGGCAGAAGTTGCATAAGGGAATCTGGGAACCCTTTGTGGAACTGCCAGTGCTATCCACTGAAGCTGTATGGGTAACGATTGTTTCGACATATTGGGACTGAGGTACATACCTAGATCGAGGTAACTGTTGGCAGGTAGCAGACTTTTGGTCCTATTGTCTTCCCTTCTTCTGGGACGTGGGTGACTTGGAATCATCTCGGAACCTCTTATCAGGTCGAGTCTGGTTCCTTTTTCTCCTCTCGGAGGCTCTTTGTGAAGCTTCGGTTGTGGTGGCCTGATTGACAAGGGTCTGAAAGTCCTTGACCTCCAAAGCAACGAAGATAGGGTGAAGTTCATCACAAAGGCCGTCTATAAACATTCTACATTTTTCCTTCTCAGTACGGATGATTTCGGTGCCATATCTTGCATACTTACGAAAATCGTGGATGTACTGCTCCATTAGTCTTCCCCTTGGCTTAAATGGAGGAATTTCTTGCGTCTTTCTACAATGTAGTGCTCGTTGATGTACTTCTTGCAGAACTCCTGAAGAAAAAAGTTCCATGTAACATGATGTTCAGAAACAGTGAAGGTCACCGTATCCCACTAGCTTTGGGCCTCTTCAGCTATCAAGGCCAGGGCACATTCAAGTTTATGCTCCTCATGACACTTCATTTGCTTGTTCAGCACTTTCAGAGTGTTCTCTAGCCAGTATTAAGCGATCTCGGGGTTATCCAGGTCCTGGCTGGTGAACGTATACACAGGATACTGTTGAGTTTGTCAATAGGATCTCTCGAAGCAGGCAGAGAGGTTTCAGCAGGCGAAGAATGTGGTTCTTGACGGAGGGACACCACAACTTGCTTAATCATGTCCGCCATGGACATTAGATATTCCTGCTGAGCGGGTGGCATAGGCGGAGGAAGAGGAGGTAAATTCTTTTGCCCCACACGCTCGTGCTGGATTTCAGGTCTCAGGTTGTCCCTCTGAGTGGAGGGGGAGCCAAGATTGGGTTCGTTCACTACCCTTCGATCGGTAGGAGTAGACATTTTAGATCTAATTACACAGAATGATTAAATCATGTAAGTTGCAAGTCATAGATACATATTCAAATAACTCCTAAGTGGCATATGCAGACACAGACTCATAATGGATGCCTGGTTAGTCCTAGAATCGACTAAACCTAGGCTCTGATACCACATTTGTAACACCCCCTTCCCGGTCTGGTAGGGACACGAGTCGGATAGTGTTACCGGAAGACTAATCAGGGGTTCAAAAAAGGATGTAGAGTTCAAAACCTAATCTAAGTATCATATTAATTATTCTTAAGACTTATCCACTTTGTTGGTTACTAAACTTAATCGGAGTTGGGGTTAATTTTAAACTTTTCTTAACCTTAGAGACTAAATTGTAAACTTTTACCAGTTATTGATTTTAATCTAATTTTGTATTATCAATTGAAATTAAACTCTCCAATTATTGATCTAAAGGTTTCATTGTTAGAGCCCATAGATTTACCAAGCCAATTAAACCAATTTGAGACTTTTTACGAAAAATCAGTTCTATGACTTAACTAAATTTACCAAATTTTACCAGTATACTTATAAACCATGTTCCTATTGGTACGTCAAATTTTAGGGCGTTCAGAATCCATTTACCAAGTTTTCCCCTTAGGCTCATTTTAGGCACTTTTTAACCATTTTAACCTATCCAAATCTACGCATAAAGCAAAACCATATTACCAAGTCATCATACAATCATAGAAATGCTTATACAAAACAAGTTGGACCATATGCCACTTTACTATGAGTTTATAGCAAAAGATAACGTACATATATGGCAAGAACGTGACTTGCAACAGCAACAACACGATCAAGGCTCGGAATTGCTCAAGGTCCTAAAAATGCATGAGACACACGTGTTAGACTTACATAGCCTAGTGAGGTAGTTATAACAATTACAATAAATGATCAATAATACGAATGGCATGATGACCCAATAGACAAGTAGTCATATTACACTATACACAATTCATGCTTGTTACACCTATTCTCATGCTTTCATATTCACATATTACAATTCACATATTCATGTCATAATTCATATTGTCATAGCACAATTTATAGACACCTATCACATTAGGTACCATTGGATACACGGATTCCCCTGTACACCAATACATATAACGGAGAGTGGGCCGTCGCTCTTGAGTCGTAGCTCTAGAGATATATCCCTTACACAACCGACCTTATTTCCCTCACATATAGGCCGTAGCCCTGGACCGTAGTCCTTTCATACTTAACCGTGCTCAATAATCCTATGGCATGCCAATTGTATCCAATGTCCATAATTACACAAGTTCATGTAGTCCATATTTTTCAAGTCATATCATATCAAATATCAAAATGAGCCTTAGCTCCATATCATGTCACACTTCATATTGTTTTCATATATCACATACGTGTAGCATATCATAGTCATATTTGCACATATCAAAGCAATGCAGCTACTTACCGGATTTGCCACTCGAACTCAACAAGATTGCTCTACGTGAGCCCTTAAACAAATACAAATGAAATCATAAAATAATGCAATGGGATAGCACCGAGCCTATCCCTTGACACAACTACACTCACCTCGACAACCCGATGTTTTTAAGACTCTCGGATAACAGTGCCTTTATCCTTGGCTTTCGAAAGAGATGACGGTTGTTCTTTATCAACCTCCAATCGATAGCGAGGATTCGAATTTGTCGAACCGAAAAAACTCAAGCTTATCAACCTTATCACTGAATTGATTGTTCCTTACTTTTTGTCGTGTCTTTTGCGTAACATACTCCCTCCCCAATTTATATGCAACAGCCGACTCCTTCATTTTTCTCTCCAATCTCCACGTATGTTGAAGTGGTGGCATGCTTTAAGGGGTATGGCCCTTAGGCTTTGCCCACGTGGTGGCCACATTGCCGCATCATCCCCCAAACATGGGGAATTCACGGCCATTTCCTTCAAATTGAAAGAATTAGCTGTAGGTCCCCCACTCAACGTTATCATCATTTCATTTTTTATTAATAACGATAAACTATTACAGTTAGCCCGAATAACCTTCATTGCTTCAAACTAGGTAGAAGATCGAGAAAATTATGAAACTGGTACAAAATATTCGATCACCGGGACCTAATCCCGTCTAGACTAATTTTCGGGGTGTGATAACTCTTGTCCGTATTCTGCCTGTACGGGTTAGTGATCTTTCCAAAAGTTTTAAGGTACGTAGATTACACCACCGTGAACTTTTTTAGCAGTATAAGAGAATAGTCAGATCCCCCTCTGTCTGAAAGTGACGTTAAGACATGAAGTGCGAACCTTGCTTCACGAAGTCAACATGTCAAGAGGATAAACTAATTGTTATATGTAATTCATTATTTTAGCTTGTTGCAATCAGACATCTCCTTTGTTAAACTGGTGTCTTTCTAAGGACTGTTTGCGAATCAACATCATATTTGCATTCATTACATTTTATACATATTGTTTGCCCTTCTAGTCTTTTATTCATGAAACATTCTATGCGTTGACCAATTAAATGATAAAGATTTGTCCACATTAGTTGAATTTTTATCATGAATGAAAGAATTGAACAAACTTAGATATCAAGATTCGAGCAGCTAGACGATAAATTCGAGAAAGATGAGCATTGGAGCATTATACCAAGAAGTGGGGCAAGCTTACACCGTACCTAGAAGACCATAATAAGTTGACACCATGACAATGACTGGCATTTTGGTAAGACCAACCGAAATATCAGCATAACGTGATTAAACACGGTAAAGTTTAAAACAATGGATAATTCAAATGTCCATCGAAAATTCATTTTTACGAATGGTCAAAGAAAAATAAACCCTTTGGAAAAAGCCAATTTCATGATTGGTATAAAATGATTGTACCCAAGGGAATGGTACAACTAGCCCAGAGCAAACGACCACCGGTAAAGGCAACTCAAAACCGTTGATCCCTGTGTATTTGGGAAAATGCAATGGATAATTTAAATATCCATTGAAAATCCATTTTCACGAATGGTGAAAGGAAAATAAATTCTTTGGAAAAATCCAACGTCATGATTGGTATAAACTGCTTGTACCTAGGGGAATGGTACAAATAGCCCGAAGCAAACGGCTACCGGTAAAGGCAACTCAAAACCATTGATCCCTGTGCATTTGAGAAAAATGCAAAAGAAATCCATGATCTAAGCTACATTTAGAGTGTAGTTATTTTTGTCATAATGAAAATCATATTTAGATAATATTTTTGCATTCTTCGATTCTTTAAATATTTCATTCATTACTATAGAGTGGTTTTTATTCTCTCATATATACGTTTAAAAAAGAGGGATATGTATATATCATTTTTATTGGGACCTTAAATCTCAGTTGCAATAGTACATTTAAGTCAAATTCAAAAGATCAATTCCAAGCAACTTATGCTTAGAAAGAATTGAATGTTGTAAGAATATTGCAAATGCAAGCCTCTGATAATCTATTTAGGTTAACGGGAAACAAAATGAGTGTTTAGATAATGGGCATATCCTATTTTAGGAAATTTCCTTCTCAGCATTTGTTGTTTAAGATCCTTGAATCGAGTGTTGACCCTAAACTTCTATTCCCTAAAGAATTTCTCCTGACATCTATGAATGGGACGACAAATGGCATTCACACTTTCCAAGAGAAGGAAATGATTGAAATCAAAGGCCATAAAATCAACAGAGGAAAGCGATTGAAGTCTGTAAGGAAAATACCAGGCAGAAAATTGAAGCAATCTAGAATGAGCACAGTAAGTTAAACAGTACAATGAAGACAAAGAGGGAGGTAAATGGAGGATTGATTACTTTGAAGCAAAAATAAACATCAAGGTTTAATACAGATACAATAAAATAATAGAGATTCGAGACTGAGACCCTGAATAGTTAGTTTAAAAAAGAAAAAAAAAGAGAAAAAAAGAAAAAAAAGTAAAGAAAAAGAAAAAGAATAAAAGAAGATAAAGTATTTTACATGAGCACGCATAGATCAAGCAATGCAAAAATGAAATTTTAAGTGGAAGAAATGAGTAGGAGACTTCAAGTACTCTTGATTTTGAAGAACCATGGAAGATCAATTATCTTTGAATATAAAGCAAGTATTAATATCCGGCTAGAATGCATCCTGAAAATAAAAGAAAAAAAGTAGCTTGCTTGAGCATATTGCCATCTATGCCCGACCAAAATACGCTGATCTAAGGACACAGAAGAAAGAAATGAACTCTAGGGTAAAAGCCCCAAAGAAATGGACAGTCTAGAGTTATCCGAGTAATGAAAGAGAATAGAATATTTCGGATAAAATGAAGTGTGATTTTGCTTAATCATCACATATGGTCTCCAGTACAAGCCCATAAAAGACCATTTTGATCATTCATAGATATCTAGGTCGAGTAAGATTGTCTTCAGATTACATTCCGCCTATAAGGGTTAACGTTTCTTCAAGGAACACCAAACTTCAAGTGCCTGATCGACACCAAAATGAGGAAATGATGGGGCATGGTGAGTTAGCGAGAATAAGAGAACCACCTAAAATGGGTTAGAATTTAGGTACATGAATCGTTCTTCTCATAAGACTAATAGATTGGAAAAGGCTACACACGTGTATATATCCTTACAATAGTCAAGATATTCTAAACATACTCTTTATTTGAATTAATCTTTGTCAATTTGAAACAAATATGCTATTGTATTTGATATTTTGGGGGCCGAACATTAGTTTTTAAAAGTGTTTGGCATTTTTCTCCCAAATTTCGAGATATCATTACTCATGCATCATAAAGTATGCTCATGCATCATCTTTATCATATTACCTAAAAAGCATTTGTATAGGAAATTGAACAGGTAGTTTCCAAGAAGATGACTTTGGCAAGAACTTCATGCACCTTTGCACCGGTCAAGAAGACACACGCTTGAGTGTCACCTGCATTGATATGATTATCTCAATTAAAAAGGCAGGCGTCATCTGACAGTCTCAAAGCAAGATATCACTGTTTATACTTTCGAGTCGCCGCCTTTGATGGATTTCTTTTGATGTCAAGAAGAGCAGAAATCGGGGCATCATCTTAAAGATTTCCAATCTTTACCTTTTCAGGAAGTAGTGGACTTGGGGCATGATGACAACCTTACTTTGATGCCAATACGATAAAAATTGAGGCATTATCTCAAAGATGTCCAGTCTTCAGCCTTTTGGGAAGAAGTTGAAATATTTCGGTACCCACGCCATAGGAAATGCGGTGTCATTTCTAAAGATAAAGGTTCTACATAGGAAGAACCCACATTTTCAAAGATTCAAAGTAAAAGGTTCTATATAGGAAGAACCCGTAACTTCAAGATTTTAGAGTAAAAGGTTATATATAGGAAGAACCAGTAACTTCAAGATTTCAAAGCAAAAGGTTCTATATAGGAAGAACCCATCAAGTTCTATATAGGGAGAACTTGTACCTCAAAAGATTCAGAGCAAAAGGTTCTATATAGGAAGAACCCATCAAGTTCTATATAGGGAGAAATTGTAGCTCAAAAGATTCGAAGCAAAAGGTTCTATATAGGAGGAGCTCGCTGCTTCAAAGATTTCAGAGCAAAAGGTTCTATATAAGAAGAACTCGTTGCTCCAACATTTTCAAAGTGAAAATTCTATATATGAAGAACGAGTAGCTCCAGTTGGTAGCCTTTAGGCATGAATCCTTCTTAAGTCCTGCAAGCTTGATGTTAAACCTTCTTTTGATGCCAAAACAATTAGAAATCATGGCATTTCGATAGTCTTAAAGCGAGATACCATTTTTCTCAAAATCAGATCTCTTAATTAATCCTTCCATAAGGATATTTCTCTTAAAAATCAAATTTCTTAATTTAATCCTTTCATAAGAATGTTTTGCTTAAAAACACAGATCTTTTAATTTATCCTTCCATGGGGATCTTTTTCTCAAAATCAATTTCTCAATTGATCCTTCCATAAGGATATTTTTCTCAATATCAATTTCTTAATTTCATCATTCCATAAAGACATTTTTTAAAATCAAAATTTATTAATTTAATCCTTTTATAAGGATGTTTTACGTAAAACCATTTTTTTAGAACCGAGTTTCTTAACTTAATCCTTTCATAAGGATTTCGTCCCAAGACTAAGATTTAAGCTTGCTAACTCATATTGTTTAAGTGTCTTGCCTGTTTTCTTATTAGGTACTCAAAGGAACAGAGGAAGATAAGACCCTTTGCTTTGCAGCTAAGGAAGCAGATCTTAATAAAGAAGCAAGAGTCAAACCTGACCAGGATATTCGATTAATGGCACCAAGACAACCAAAAATCGGGGCATCATCCTGAATATTTCCATTCTCTAGGCTTCGAGGAAGCGGTGGAGATTATTGATACCTCTAACACCAGAGAGCAGAGTGCCGCTATTGAAAAAAAAATATAGAAAAACCTCATGACTTCAGGATCAAAGTTTTATATAGGGAGAGTTGGTAGTCCCAAGATTTCAAAGTAAGAAGTTCTATGTAGAGAGAACTCATGATTCGAATACCCCAAGGCGAAAAAGTTCTATATAGGAAGAACTTGCACCTCAAAGAGCAAAAGGTTCTATACAGAAAGAATCTATAGCTTAGAAGATTTTAAAGTATAGAGTTTTATATAGGAAAAACATCTACTTCAAAATTTCGAGACGATAAGTTCTATAGAGGGAGAACTACCAGTTGAAGAAACCACCCAGGACACAGAAGATTCTATACATGAAGAATCCACAGCGTTGGTAATCAAAGGCGAAAAAGTTCTATATAGGAAGGACTTGCAGCCCAAAGGATTTTGCCAAAGAGAAGCTGAATTCTATACAGAAAGAATTCGCGTCTCCAAGGCTCCAGACAGAGAAAGAGTAAACCAGCTCTATATAGGAAGAACTCGCACCTCCAAGACTTTAAAGCGAAGTACTCGTAGCTCCAGGACTTCAAAGCGAAGAGTTTTATATAGAAAAAACTTGTAGCTTCAGGATTCCAAGGCGAGAAGTTCAATATAGGAAGAACATGTAGCTCCAAGACTAAAAGGTAGAAAAGTTCTATACAGGAAGAACTTGCAACCTAAAAGTTCTTGTGACTCAAAGAGGACAAGCTAAAAAGTTTTGTATAGGAAGAACTTGCAGCTCGAAGGTTTCAGATGGAAGAGAAGTGAACAGTTCTATATAGAAAGAACTCGAAGCTCCATATCTCCATACACAGAAGTATGACAAAAATAAATGCTTATGATCTTTGCTTTGTTCTCGTTTCACAAGAACAAGCAAAGAGGGGAAGCTGTAATCACTCATTTTTGTTCGGATATAATATTATTATATAGTATCATTATATCTTATTATATTATAATAAAAGTAAAAAAAGGAAAATGTGCATGTGTGCCACGTGCACACCCACGTCAACCTCATTATTTTCCTATAAAAGGCAGGTGGGGAGGCTGCCAAAGAGGGACACAAATTGGCCATGAATTGCCAATTGCAATTGAAAGTAATTGGCATGGCGCAAGCCTTGGGGTAGTGCCCTTCGAGGCTCGAGAGCAGTGTTCTCGACTGGGGAATTATTCTTCTGACTGTTTGTTCGATCGAAGGTCTTGTTGAGGTCTATTCGAATAAATTTTTGGGTCATGGCTAGATGATGTTGAGATCTCGCTAGGGGTCGGTCGGGGTTATCTATTCGAGTTACTAGTATGGTAAATTTTAATCTTTATCTTTGTATTTATTTTTGGTTTAGATATATAATAATATATATATTGATTATGTTTTTGTGGCGTAATATATATTTTGTAAGCCATGTTTGTATGTGTATTTTAGGTTGTATGAATTACTTATATGAATAAAATATATTTTTGTCATTAGAATTTTATATTTACTTTTGTTTATACTTTAATTGTTCATACATATAACTATTACATCTAGTGTATGCCCTATTATTTCGGTATTCTATTGGGAGTGACATCCTGGTCTCTGGGTGTCATCTCCTTTAACTGTCGTGAATATTAGGGTAATTTTTAAATTATCATACATTTTAGAAGTTAAAATTAAATTAACTTGAATTTTGGTTTTCTTGTAAATACAACACTAAATTAACGCGGTACTAATTTTGGGCTCTGTGGGGTGCTAATTCTTCCCCATGCGTAATCGACTCCAGAACCCAAACGTTTAGAATCTCTGGTTATTTTAATGGTGTCTGGCCTACCAAAGTGGCCGGTGGCGACTCCATCACCCTATTTTCACCATTTTTTATAATTGTTCAAAAAACCCTTATTACATAGTTTAATAAATTTTTGTTCGACTCGTACTTGTTAATTTGATTTTAAAAGGTGTCAGAATTTTTACTTTATTGTTTAATATACATACAATCTAGTAATACTATATAGATTTAATAAAAACATAAAGTAACCGATTTAACAGAAAAAAATGATCAAAATAGTGTGGAGTAATTTCAAACTCTAAACTCTAAAGTAACAATCGACGAATACACCAAACTAACATAATATATAAAAAATTAACGAACTATTCGCGAACTTACCGAATCATATTAGATCTTGTTTGACTTAACTCATTCAGATATCGAGTCGAGTATTAATTAAATTTTGACCAAATCAATTTTAAGCGGCTTAGCTCAATTAGTACCCTTAATATTATACTCTTAATCCTATACATGTGCTCAAGATTTTACAAAATTGTGTTATACAGATAAATAACAAATTACAAAACTATTTTCTACGTATACATGAAAAATTACAAAATATTAAAAGAGTATAATAGATTAGCTTATTAACGTAACAAAAATCAAAATTTAACTTAACAATATTGTTGTTACCGATTTTTTAGCTAAAAATGCAAGAAAAAGAAAATAATGAAGGTTGGAATCGAATCAAGATAAAAAGAAAGAGGTGTATTATTCCAGATTCAATCAAATTGGAAAAAAAATGAAATATGGGTTGATTCGAACGAAAAAAAAAACATATCACCAGTTTTGGACAGATTTCAGTAAAAAAAACAAAAGAATAAGGACAATCCAAATTAACTCAGATTTTGGAAGCAATCACCAAAAATTATATATTTTAATTTTATTCTTTATTGTATTTCAGGTATGAAAAATACTTATGAAAAAAATATATTTTTGCGCCTCCAACAGCAATAACGAACGGCAAATGCTTACAAGAGGTAGATCTGTTGTGCAGTGGGAAAACTTAAGGCTAATATGCTGCGGGTTTTAAACTAAAATACTATCCCGTTTACTTTAAAATGTTACACAATTATTAATAATTTCAATTATAACTGAAAATATTACATTGCGGCGCGTTTTAACCTAAAATATTACTCTATTTATTTTAAAAAGTTACACAGATAGTAATAATTTTTTTAGATTACAACAGGAATAGTTATGCAATTTACCTGATTTATTATAAAGAACATAATGTTTTCGATTTCAACCTAAAATGTTACCTAATTTGCTCTAAAATGTTACGCACTTGATAAGTCTTTCGATTATAACCAATTGCAGCCTTTTTTAGCCCTATATTAACCAATTGTATTTTAGACTTCCCGGCTTATAAGGAAAAAAAACAAAAGATTAATTATAGACTAGTTATAAACACATAAAAAATCAAATATTATTGTACTTTATAGATTTTTAGCTATGTTATACTATTTTTTATTCAAAAGTTAACATACAACGCACGTATAAGTTAACAGTCATTTAAATTTTTTAAAATTAAACGACTCGTTTTAGTAAATTATACCACAACCCCTAAATCAATCACTCATGAATATGTGCGAGTCAACTTTATATGTCCAGACAAATCATAGAAAAAGAATTTTGCTTTTGCCTTCGGTGTTACCAAATCTCACATCTTGTCTTTTGATATTTTAATTTCATGATTATACAAAAGTTTTCGAGATTTCGATCAAAAAAGAAAGTTTTTGAGGTTCTTGACAATACCCAAGTCGATTTGGTCTTTAAGGGCCCTCCATCCTTAGTCATTAGCTCTATATACAACAGTAAGAGCCTCTTCCTTCGAATAAAAAGGGTAAACATCACTATCGGTCATTAAACTATTCTCATTTTTTGTTTTAATCACCATACTATTATTCCGTACAATATCATCACCAACGTTACGCTTTTTCTTATTTTGGTCACTAATTTTACTTCTTTTTCTTGCTTTGGTCATCAATCTATTATTTCTTTCCTATTTTGGTCACTAAACTATTCCCACTTTTATATTTTTTTCGTGAGTTTTTTAACGTCGGGTGATCAAACTAGGAAAAAAAATGTAACATTAGTGACTATTTTGCCAAAAATAATAGTTTAATGATCAAATTAGAAAAGCAAGAATAATTTAGAGACCAATGGTGATGTTTACCCATACAAAAGACTGAAATTTTTAGAGGAAGTTAGAAAAACTGTTCTCACGTTTGAAAAGTGAAGTTTAATCATTAGATTAATAGAAATGTTTTAATTTCCAAAGTTTTTTATTAAGATTAAGAGAAAGTTTTATTTATATGTAATCGAAACAGTTGAGAATTGTTTTGACAAAATCCTAATTTTAATCTTAATTTTGGTTAGAGGGGAGGGGAAAGGAGATTCTAGGAAGAAAGGAAGAGAGTGCTCTTAATGGTTTAGAACCCATGACCTTAATATGAGAAAATAAAGATAAGCAACTTAACCAATCAGTTAAATGTATTTGCTCAAAACAATTGAAAATTTGAGATATAAGAATGTCAATTTTCAATAAATATATACATATATTTAATATTTAATAAAGAGGACGACAATTGAATAATAATATTTGTTATGCTTAAGGATATAGGTCTTCGACCAATGTTATAATTGGAGTCGTACACCATTCAAAGGTAGTAAACTCTGTTAAAAATTAAGAGGGACAAAAATAAATTTTTAATAAAGAGTACATAAAAAAAATTTTAAATTATATATGAATTTTAAATTCTTAAGGGTGGCCATCCCTTTAGCGTCTATCCTTATGTTGAGTAATGTTTATAAAAAGTATTTTTAGAGCAAAAGCATTTTTGGAACACATAAGCAATGTTAAACAATTAAAAAGTACTCTAAAATATAACTTTTTGTGATTTCAGTGGAAACGCCCAATAATCACACTAATATCCATGTTATAATATTTGTTTGCTTTAACTACTAACTACAAAGATAATATAATTTTCGAAACATCAAAGTTCATATATTATATTACACGTGTATAAATTTAAAATTTATCTTGCTGACTAAAGTAGATGTAGAATGACAAATCTTCAGTCGACATGAATTTCGAATTCGATCTTTGGACACTTATATCCCTACACATATATATTATCTCTAATATATCTTAAAATAAGAATCCTAATGCCAAAATATTTCACATTATGCCAATCAACACAAACACGAAAATTAAAATATTTAGAAATCAATGAGAAAAAACGATGAACCTATAGTTTTCATTAATGTCATAGCATTATAAGAGAAACTTAAATTCCAAAAACATAAAATAAGATGATCAACACTAGCTAGCCAGTTAGCTAGGTTGCAAAGTTGCAAATTATTAGGACACGATATGATTGTCATACTTAGCATATTATCGAACCACTAAAATCTCACTTATAGTAAACATAGGCATCTCTCTTTGTCTCTCTAAATGCAAGAGGTATGTAGGCAGGGGCTGAAGCAGCAGCACTAGTGCCAGTTTCTCTTTTGCACTTCCTCTTTTTCGGCTCCACCTGCGGCGGCAAAGTTTTCGATGAGTATCTCCTGGGATGGATCGGAACCCTTATGCCCTCCGGCTGATGTCGTTTCTTCCTTGCCTTCTCCGTTTCACTGTACCGCCTATATTGAAATGTTGCGGACATTACGTTACGCTATCCTAACTTTTTTCTTAGAATATTCGTGTTTGACATCTAACTTAACATGTATATGATTTATTTACCTGGGATATTTGGCTTTCAGATATTGGCAAACTAGAGGTGGAGGGGCTACAATTTGTAGTAATCCTTGATAATCCACTTCTTCAGATACACCATTGTCATAACTTATCTGCAACAACAAATTAAATATATGTGTACTACACTGCTACATGAACATAATAATAATAATAATAATAATAATAATAATAATAATGTAAGAAAATTTCCTTTTTTTTTCAAAGTTATAAAGAAAATTCAAACCTTGAAGAGTTTGGTTTCACCACAGTAATTCACAACCTCACCCATACATCCTTTGTTGTCAAATTCTTTGTTTACCAGAACTCCAATCCATTTCGCAGCATTCTCAACCGTCTGTTCGAATATAATGAATAATAAGTTAAAAACAAATTAAGCAAACATCAAGTAGATAAAAACGGTATTGAAACATACATTAGGGTTGGTTTTTCTCTTCACAGGGAAGGGTAACATGTAACTTGATTTTGATTCAGAGTTTACATCATCATCCAATAAACTGCTCCCAACTTCACTTGACACTGCAACACAAAAAAAAAAAATATTGAAGATTTGATAAATATCTCATGAATTATATCAAATATGAACAATAGATCTTAATTAGTTCAAATAAATTACTCGATCATCATCGATAATATCTGTTAATGCATTCACACAAGAAATATTGATTCTATTTTATCGTGTTGTTTTCGTACGTCACGTATATATGGCGTGTTAACTGTTAAACAATTGAATTTTTGACATATTATTGATGTCTAAATAATTGTTGATATACTTCATTCATGAAAAAAAATCTAAGTTTATTTGTCGCGTTATTTACATATGTTACAGATCTATTGTTAGTTATCTATCAAATGTCAAATTAATTATTAATCAAATAAACTCCGACAAAAGGTTACAGATTTATAAATAATTGTTGATCTAATCATTTATAAAGTGTGAGTTTGGAACAAAATTAAATCAAAACTTAGACAACACAATTAAATAATTATGCATACAAGAATTTACTTTGGGACAATCTAAGAACACAAATACACAATAGCTAGCAATTATCTTATAAAGATTCATCAAATATAAAAGGGGATAAATTCAAGATTATCATATCAAATATATTTACATAACTAAAAGAAAATCATCAATTCACACATGAAATTATAAAGAGATAGGAAAAGCTAAAGTAAAAAAAAAAAATCATTTAAAATGTTTGTGGCATCAAGATCTCACCTCTAAGGTTGCTTTTATCATCCACAACTTCACTCACAACTTCACTCATTTTCAAATGAAAATCTCTTAAGAAATGGATCTATAAATCAAAGGATTAGAAATTAGAGATGAACAATATATACATGAATATTGTATTTATTATAAATATATCTACAAGGTAACTACAATGTTGATAATTATGAAATAATTTTTATATGGTAATATGACACCCAAAATAATATAATTGGTCAATTTTAAGATGAGTGTTTGGTTTTAAACGACACATGCACTTGAGATTCTTTGCTAGAGTGTGCAAAGGCATTAAATGTACAACTATACTTCCAAATTTGATTGGTGAGATTTAGTGGGCAGTTTTTTTTAACGTTGGGACTTGGGAATGGGAGCCCCACCTACTTCCACTAAAGTTTTTAGTTTCACATGAAGAATGTGTGGCCGGTAAAAAAACAAAATTGAATAGTGTAAATTTAATTTATAAGGTAGTATTTGTTTATAGATATTTTTAATTATTTGACAATGCACATATATTTTACAGACAAAATAATTAAATATGGGTCTCCTAGGATAAACATCATACGTTTTTATACTGGGACCACCTATTGAGTTCAGTAAAACCTTTTTTTTGAATCAAACATTAGATTTCATTAAAATAATGAGAAGAAATACACAAATAAGCATTCCCTAAATATAAAAATAAACGTAAAAAAGCAAAGAGTATGCAAACATGAATAGCAAATTTAAATATTCTCATAAAATCTTCATCAATGTTCTTTAAATCTATCACCACAGCGAAATCTTGGAGTGCTCACTAGAAGAGCGCAAATCATTGAATTACTCCAATCAACAAAAAGAGAGAAAAACGTCTTGGTTATCTCCACTAACAACCAACCCACGCAATGTTGTGCGGTAAGACTCAACTGTAACATACGCCAAAATGTAGACGTCTTCAATATCAGCGTGCCATAGAGGCAGACAAAGAACGTACCATAACGACAGATGAAGAACATGCCAAAACAGTTGATGAAAAATAAAAAATAAAAACAAAAAAATGAACAAAAGTAAAGAAAACAAAGAAACAAAAAAAAGTCATTGCGGGTAGACGGCCAAAGCCGCACTCTCAAGGAAAATATAACTGTTGCAGAAAAATGTGAGAGTGGGAGAAAGTGGGAGAAAAAAATAATGAACCCAACAAGTAATCTCGGTGGAAAAACATATGATGTTCATCATAGGAAACTTGGGTTCAATCGCAATGTCTTCAAGGTGTGTGTTTTGTCAAAAGATTAAGAATATTTATGAATAAATACTATCTTGTAATCACCTTTGGACAATTAAAAAAAATCAGCGACTATAATAAAAAAAAGGTGTTGCAAACAATTACCACAAACGCAAAAATAGGGAAATGTTGTTTTATTCTTTCAAGCATGGACAAAGTTATGACTAAACTATGAGTAGGGCTAGTTAATTAACTTTGAAATAAATAGGGTTTTAAAAAGTAATTAAACTAGAAAAAGTGATTGGTCAATGCTAATTTCATTAAATTTAAATTAAAGGATCTTAAAAAATTATAATTTTTTAGGAGGGACAAGGACTTAATTCCAAAGGTTTTAAAACTATCAATGGCCTAAAATAGTTAAACAAAAAGGAGGGTAATTGCACCCCCACCCTCCATTTGGTTTCGTCGCAGCCCTCAAGATACATTAATCGGCTACATGAATGGTTTTGGACATGTATAATAGGAACGATCATACGAGGTCTTTAGAAAGAAACCTAAAATGAATTAAGTTAGATGATTATACATGAAAACAAAAGATTAGTTATCAAATCGTGGTAAACCACATGAGAAAAACAAAATATTATATTCCATAAATTTTGAGTCATATTATACTCATTTTGATACAAAAGTCAACCTACCATGCATCAACAAGTTAATAAATATTTATTTTTAAAAAAATTGAGTGTCTTATTTTAGTAAATTGAGTAGGGGCAATTACTGAAAAAAACCAATTAAGTCAGCGAACTTTCTAAAAAACATTTTAACTCATCTATCATGTCATCATCTATAGTGGACTGCTACATCATCGTCCATCGTGCACTGTCATGTCAACTTCATAACAATCAACGTCAAGTTTTGTTAGTTAGAGGGCCAACTTTATGTTCCCCTCTCAATTTTAAGGGCCACACTAAATACAAAATAAGTTTTGGGAACACATTGATTTTTTTTTTCTAGAAGGTTTAGGGCTTCATGTATCGTTAAGCCATAGTATATATATTATATTTTTGGTAAACTACATTAGTAGTCACACAACTATAATTATTTTTCTATTTTGGTCACCAAATTATTTTTTGCACAATCGTAACGCTACATATATCTTCTATTTTGGTCACTAGTAGTTAAGTTTTAATGAAAATGTGATGTGACCTGGTATAATAACAATTTTAATCCCTAAAATTTATGCATACTACCAATTATGTCCTAATTCAGAATAACTCAACAAATTTTTACACCAAACCCCAAATTTCTTATTCTCTTTCTTCTTCCTCCAAAATAATAAGATTATACTTTAAAGGTTTAATATAAAATAAGTGCTTAAACTATATATCTTTTTAATTGTAGGTGCTTAAACTATTTTTTGGTAAAAATATATGTCCAACGTTTCATTTCGTTAATTTTAGGTGTATGGTCGTTAACTACCATTAGCCAATTAAAATGTAACACGTGACAATTTTTATTTTTTAATTTATTTTAATTAATTTCTTATTTTTTAAAAACTCCAACTTTACCATATTTCACAAAAGGTCCTGAAATTCAAAAATCCTAATCCTAATCCCAAATTAGTCGTCATTGTTGTCGTCGTCACGCCATATCGTCGGAATAAAATCTCCTTCTCTTTCCGCACGATCCACACAACGTTCGTTGTTGTTTGTCGCTCGTCGTTCGAGTGAAGGTTTTGTGTTTGCCGTTTGATTGAGACGTCGTTTTTAGTTTTCTAACGATGAAGGGATGGGATAAAGGGTCGTGTGGATCTTTCGACGAGAGTGGTGGGCGGCGATGTGGTTATTAGTGGCTAAATTTGGGATTTTGGTGTTAGGGTTTTTGAATTTGTGGGTTGTTTTGAGAATTTTGGAAAAATTTGAGTTTTTTAAAATTAAGTTAAAATAAAAGAAATTAAAAAATAAATAGAAATTATTTTTTTAAAAAAAATAATCAGACACCTAAAATTAATGAAATGAAATGGCAGGTACCTATTTTTACCAAAAATAATAATTTAGGCACCTAAAGTTAAAAATAGGTATAGTTTAGACACTTATTTGTATATTAAGCTACTTTAAAAGAAGGATAAACTACCGAGATGATCATTTTTGTTTAGTAAGTGTTCAATTTTACTCACCAATTTCAAAAAACTAACATTATGGTCACTTATGTTTTCGTTTTTTAAAAATTTCGTCGCTCACGTGTTAATTGTCGTTAGACAACTGATGCCGTGCTAACTTAGCATAGTAAAACAAAGGGTAAATTACATAAATAATCACATATTTAGTCCTCTATATTTTCCTCACTTTTCTTTCTTTCTTTTTCGAATCATTTGCAATCTTTCCCATCAGCCAAACAACCCAAAAAAAAACTTTGGCTATGTAAAGGCAAAAATGGTTTAAAATAAAAGCTCATTTGGCTTCCTTCCAAGAACAAAATGACAGCGCATTACACAAAATCAGCCAAGGCTTAAACCATTTTTGCCCACAAATTACAGTTTTGCACTACTATATTCATACAACTAAGGCATCGATCAAGGCCTGGTATCTTGATTCCCGATACGGTTACAACTCTAGTATGAACTGAATCAATCAACTTAGTCTGATTCTTAATTGGCAACAAAATGAACTTAGCCTGAAGATGTCAGAGTCCAACTGAAGTCTTAAAAAATGAAGTTTGAACTTCACAAAAACAAAGAAGAAAGCCTGAAGATGTCAGAGTCCAACTGAAGTCTTAAAAAATGAAGTTTGAACTCCACAAAAACAAAGAAGAAACTTTACAGGCCAGACAGATGGTTGTTTACATGATTATTCCTTGCACCTTTAGAACAAGCCATTGTATAGAAAATATTGATGGTGAGAAATCACCTTTAGAACACTAGATGCAGGGACGTACACATTATTTTTTTAGGCAAATAATCGAATTATCAATAGAAAATTTTAGAGAATGCGATCGCATCCAGCAACTTAGTACAACAACTAAGAGCCATTGCCCTTAGTGAAGAAATTCACCTTGGTCCATCCCTAACGGCTAAGAACCATTGCCCTTGCCCAATACCAACAATTGCCCTGTTTTCTCGGCGAATTTCTTCACTAGATCGACTGCTTTGTTGTTCATTACCAGCAACTTAGGAGACTTCCCACTGGACATGACGAGGCAATCATAGTTATAAACACACACAAAATATTTAAATTATATGGAAAATTGAAAATTTAGAGGATGCAACCGCACCCAATATTTGATGGTCCATCCCTGGACAACAACTAAGAGCCATTGCCTTGCCCAATACCAGCAATGACCCTGTTTACACAGCGAATCCCTTCACTAGATCGACTGCTTTGCCGTTCATTACCTGCAACTTGGGAGACTTTCCACCGGGCTTGACGAGGCAATCATAGTTATACACACTAATATCATTTCCAATCGGCCATGATAAACAAGTTATGACCTCTTTCTCGCTGAAAACTTGGGCTTCTTCGTTGTCGTGGACAGCAGTGACTCCGGTTTCTCCCTTTTTCTTGCTCGGAGTAACTGAATCGACCTTGCAACTTAATGCTTGGAGCGCACGGAATGGGACATGGAATTCGTTTTCTTCTACATTGTCCTTTGAAAAAACACAAAATACAAGAGATTTGTGATTAGTTTTATCAGTGTAACCATATTCCTAATGAAGAGGGCTTATCTTACCCCACATAGGAAAAGCACCGAGTTAGTCTTGGTTGCATGAATTCGGGCTCCCATGTGATTTCACTGAATTTTAGTCGTCCTTATTTTATTCGATCACACAAAATTCTTATTACGTCAGATATGAGAAGATTACAAGAAATTCTATTCGACAAGTATGGAAAGTCAAGTTATGTACAAAGGATTCTTCACTACGGACTTATGGAAAGTCAAGTTATGTGTAAAGGATCCAAGCATTTTAGGGCCAAGGTGTTTTCTTAAGTATTGACCGTCTTTCAGTTACCTTTTTAATGCATCTTGAAACGCCTCAATCGGATGTTGAAAGCTCAAGATATCCTCGTTTTACTAAAGACAACGTGTGCAGAAAATCGTATAGAGGTTTAATACGGGATTTTGATCTTAATACGAATTTTCAATTGATTTATTGATTATTTGTAATTAAAATTAGGTTTATTGTTTATGATTATGTTAAATGTGATTTGATTCCTTTTCATGTATACTAAGCATAAAAAGGGAATATGTTTTATGATTTTTAGGTTTTTAGGGTTTTTGAAGCCTATAAATAAGCTTCATTCCGTTGTAATCTTCACTCATCCACTCACTCACCACTCACCTTCTTACAACCACTCACTCCATTTATCACACTCATAGAAGTATATACAAAGCAGTTGTATTTTCAGATTCTGAGCAATAAAAGTTCGAAGCCTTTGTTGAGGTATATTGTTTAGTTTTCTATTTCTATTATATAATTTTTTGTTTTTTGTTTTATTTTTAAAAGAAAAGGTAAAGAAAGTGTTGTCGGGATTTTGGGAGTTCAAACTTAAAAAACGTGTTTGGGTGAATGATTTTATGTTTGTGAAGATCCAAGTAATCTTTTAGGTGAAGAACATGGGATTGTTCTTGATCTAAAATTTTTGAAAGGGCAATTATGAAGGGTATTTTTATTTTTGGTATACTCTTAGTATTATATATTTATGGGCATAATAGCATTTTTATAGTAACATATATTATTTTTATATTCATTTTAATGGGCTTTATTTTGTGTCATATATATATATATAAATATGCGCTATGTTTCGTTTTAAATTTTCATACCATATTATATAATTTATTACTTCTTTTTATAATAATATATGTAATCTATATTATTGTATAGCTATATTTTATGTATATATTGTAAATTAGTTTGGTATAATATGTATTTTGTTATGCATGTTATTTATTTACATTTTGTATCTTATCATTTGATGCTCACTTATGTATGTCATGCTCGAATATATTTAATTAATGCGGTGTCCTACCAAAAGAAGGTAACGGGTTTGTGCTAGAAATGTTGGCGGTGATTAGAGTTTATTCCCCCGATGGTGGGGCCGTTAAGATGGAATCATATTCATAAATGGACAATGAGTTAAATTTTATACGAACTTGCAAATTCCGACATTAAAATATTTTGATAATCGGCTAGGTACCAATTTTTGGGCGTTGTTGGGATGTTCACTCTTCCCTACGCGTAACAGACTCCCGAACCTATTTTGTGTTTTCGCAGACAAAAACTTGTTGTTTTAATAAAATAAATTATTTTCATTAAAATGATTCATTTTAGGTGATCCAATCACACCTCGAAAAAAATTGATGGCGACTCCGTTGTTTTTATTTTCTTAAACATCGAGCCCAAAAGTGGTTGTGACCCCATAGATTCAAAAGCTGATGTGATTCCTGGTTGCTCCTGCCAAATACCATCGGCCATCTCAATCACTGGTTTCATGCTTGCAAATGCAGTGCATTTCTTGCCTTTCAAAAGTCCCACCGCCGTTGAAAGGTGTTTTTTTTAGAAAGCCGTTGAAAGGTGTTGGTTGTGGCAAATTGTGGCGATAGGCTTCCCTGCATCGAAAACCCTTTTGACAATACTCAAGACCTTTTTGTCAACACTGAGAAGCTCGGTGAACCGGCCTCCAAGAATAATCAGGGCAACAGAGCATTCAACCTACACTTCATCGAAGTTCAAATTCAGCATAAAGAACTAAAGTCAAGCAATCATATATGATAATGACATAATTTAAAACCTATATTTGATTTTGATATAACAACGTGTTTAAGGACCAATTTCTAAAATTGGATAAATTTCTAAATATTCAAAAAGTCTTACAAAATGACAAAGATTCAAACCTAAAGTGTTTCTAAGTCAAAAACTTGAACCCCAAAATATTTTCTAAGTGTTTTGATACTCAAAATAACCAAAATCGTCTAGGCATATCGATACCCCTTAGGTGTTTTGATACAACTTTTGACTACTGGAATTTTAATTGTAAAATCGCATCGATACGGTTGATCCCGTTTCGATAGGCCTTCAACCTGGGAATTTTGTTTAAGCAATGAGTATCGGTACGGCTTCACCTGTACTGATACAGGGTGTTAAGATCTTCAAAATCTTTGCATTTAAAATATGGTCGTTGCCTTGTCAGTTGTTGGAGTCACCAAACTTTAAGTTTCAGTTATATCGTATCGATACACCCCTAGGCGTACTGATGCAATTTTTCTTAAACTTTTACCTCATATTCCAATGAGCAAAAACCGTATCGATACGGCTATATTGTTTTGATACGAGTATATTTTTACACTGTGATTGTTTCGATACGCCCTTCAAGCGTATCAATACCCCTTTTTACAACAATTATTTCTTCTTTTGACAGGTACCAATACAGTTGCTTGTGTATCGATACGATAGGTCACCAAACAACATTTATTGCGGGAAGAAAGAAGCCCAACGGCTCTATTGATGATCCCAACCACCCAAACGGTTAGAAATCAATGAGGGGATATAAAATCAAGTCTTTAAAGCTTCAATAACAACAATTGAACAAATTGAACAAGTTTAAAGCAATCAAGCACAAATCCAACACCTTTGAACCTATTAGAGTCATATCTTGTAACTCACTTGAGTGGTTTTCATTGTATTCATTTTTATTCAAATTTGGGGTTTTGAGTGCACTTGCATTGGGCAAACAAACACATTTTGAGAGCTAAGGTAGTGGATGTAGAGCTTGTTAGAAGCTTGAAACACTATAATTCCTTGTGTCCAACTTTTTCTATCTTTCAATTGCTTCCACCAAAATTTTTATTTGCCAATTCACCATCCTTTTGGCCTTCCACAACCGATTGATTATCACAACAATTGGTATCAGAGCTACACTCTTTGGAAGGATTACCATCCTCTTGAGTCGATCCAAAGAAGATATATTAATCTATAATTGAGGTCATGACATCTACTTTTGGCAACAACTTGTACGAGTCTCAATCGACCACTAAACTACCTTTTTTCAATAGAGACAACTATCCTTATTGGAAGAATCGAATGAGGTTATTCATCAAATCCAAAGATTACCTTATTTGGGATGTAATCGAAGAACCATCTATCCCGATAAAGCAAGAAAGAGAAAGGCAAGTTCTCAAGTCTAGTCAAGAAATGACCGATGAAGAAAGGAGAAAGTTGTAAATAAACGACAAGGCATTGCACATGCTCTTTTGTACACTTGGACCGGATGAGTACTCAAATATATCTTCTTGTACGAGTGCAAAAGAGGTATGGGATAACGTCGAAACCACCTATGATGGCACCAATGATGTAAAGGAGACCAAGATTGAACTTCTCAACTTGAGCTAAGAGAATTTCAAGATAGAACCGGATGAGAGCGTCACCAAGATGTATGATCGGTTCTCTGTCACAGTCAACAGTCTTAAGGGTTTCGGAGAAAACATCCACAAAGACAAGATTGTTCGGAAGCTCATCTACTCCCTTCTCGAGACATGGGATGGAAAGAGGACCGCCATCATCGAGGCAAAAAACCAAAAAACTTTGAAGCTCGATGCTCTCATGGGGTCTCTCTTAAATCATGAGATCATGAAGAAAGGAAGAGAAGATGAGAAGAAAAGAGAAAAAAATAAGGTCGAGAAGAAGGAAGTATAGAAGAAGAAGATCAGAATTACTCTTAAAATCTCACAAGAAGAGAGCGATTCGAGTGAGGAGGAAGATGAAGAAATGACTATGCTAGCCAAACGATTCACTTGGTTCATGAAATCACCTCTTCGATGAGGAATCATCCGATAAGAAGAGGAGAAAGAAGTTGCCAATCTTTTCCTCATGACATTCGAAGATGATCCTAAGGTAACCTCTAACTCATTTACATTTGATTTCACTTTCAATGAGCTTCAAGAAGCTTATGATGAGTTACAAGAGGTTTATGACGAGTTGGTAGAAAAATATAAGGAATCGATTTTGAAAAATAAGAAAACGATTTTCGATTTGAAAAACCAAAACGATTCTCTACCCAAAATCAACTCCGAACTTGAAAAGAATGTTTTTGATTTACAACAAAAACAAAATGATTTTGAAAAGAAAAATCATAAATGAAACAACCTTTTTTCCAAAGTTCAACCACTTTTGTTGCATCCTTAACTTATGGCCCCATTTTGAGCTACTTGTTTCACAAGATTGGCATTGATTGCTCTTATGATCTTGCCGAACCTCTCACCGATCCTATTGATGAAAATTCTCTTCACTGAGCTAAGTTCACCATCTATAATGGACAATTGACCTGTATTGCAGATCTCTCTCAAAATGTTCAACCTGATATGGTGGTGTCTCATTAAGTGGTTCCTCAAGCTCCGGTTGCTCAACCTTCCCTTGACGCGCTTATGGCTTATCTTGATGGGAATTTTGCCTCTTTGGATACAAGTATGAACTCGAGTTTCACTACTCTTGATACTCGTATGACATCTCTTGACACCCGTATGACATCCTTAGAGGAGAGAGTTACCTCGATCGAGAATCGCCAAGCTTCTATAGATTTCTCGTTCACCGTTTTTCATAGAAAGTGGCAACAATCTCTTGAAACAAATGGCATGGATGAAAATGAAGAGGATGAAGAAAAAGACGATGAAGACACTCCTTAGGCTCTTGCATCTCATGACATATCATATCATATTATGTTTTATGTTATATGCACCTATGTCTTTGTTTTATAAACTCCTATGCTTTGGTTTATTTGTTTTGGTTTATGTTTTTAGGAATTAAGTTGGATTTTAATGTTGCTTTGAATATTATCCTTTGAATTTTAATGATATTTATGTTGTTTCCTTAATGCTTGGAGTACCTTTAATGTTTATATCTTATTGATTTTGATCTAACAAAAAGGGGGTGAAGTAAAAAGAGCTAAAAATTTTCAAAATTTTTCAAAATCAAATATTTTTGCCTTAAAGAAAGGGGGAATATTTTCAAACTTACTTAAAAATTTATTATGGTTTTGCTATATCAGAAAGAGGAAGATTGTAAAACCTATATTTGATTTTGATATAACAAAGTGTTTAAGGACCAATTTGTAAAATTGGATAAATTTTTAAGTATTCAAAATGTCTCACAAAATGACAATAATTCAAACTTAAAGTGTTTCTAAGTCAAAAAATTAAATCCCAAAATATTTTTTAAGTGTTTTGATACTCAAAATAACCAAAATCGCCCATGCATATCAATACGCCCTTAGGTGTTTCGATACGACTTTTGACTACTGGAATTTTAATTGCAAAATCATATTGATACGGTTGATCCGGTTTCGATACGACCTTCAACCTGGGAATTTTGTTTAAGCATTGAGTATCAGTACGGCTTGACCTGTACCGATACAGGGTGTTAAGATCTTCAAAATCTTTGCATTTAAAATATGATCGTTGCCTTGTCAGTTGTTGGAATCACCAAACTTTAAATTTCAGTTATATTGTATCGATACACCCCTAGGTGTATCGATGCAATTTTTCTTAGACTTTTACCTCAGATTTAGTAAGCAAAAACTGTACCGATACGGCTATACCTTTTCGATACGAGTATGTTTTTACACTATGATCGTTTCGATACGCCCTTCAAGTGTATCGATACCCCTTTGTACAACGGCTATTTTTTCTTTTGAAATGTATGATATGGTTGCTTGTGTATCGATACCGTAGGTCACCAAACAACACTTATTGCAAGAAGAAAGTAGCCCAACGGCTCTATTGATGATCCTAACCACCCAGACGGTTAAAAATCAATGAGGGGTATAAAATAAAGTCTCCAAATCTTCAACAACAACAATTGAACAAATTGAACAAGTCTAAAGTAATCAAGCACAAATCCAACACCTTTGAGCCTATTAGAGTTATATCTTGTGACCTACTTGAGTGATTTTTATTGTATTCATTTTTATTCAAGTTTGGGGTTTTGAGTGCACTTGTATTGGGCAAATAAACACCTTTAAGAGAATATTTTATGTTTGCATTCCACTTCTTGTAAAGAGAGTGAACTTGATCATTCTTTGGGTAGAAAGCTTTGATCGATTGTAACGGTTGCCTACTTAGCCTAGAAAAGGGGGGAAATTCACAGTGAATTGTTTGAAATCCTTAGTAGGGAGCTAAGGTAGTGGATGTAGAGCTTGTTAGAAGCTTGAATCACTATAATTCCTTGTGTCCAACTTTTTCTATCTTTCAATTGCTTCCACCAAAATTTTTATTTGCTAATTCACCCCCTCTTGGCCTTCTACAACCAATTGATTATCTTAACACATAACTAAGAATTTGTTCTCTTTTACCTCATATCCTAAGAAATCATGGATGAGAGTGATGCATTGTGACCAGGTAACTTGTTGGGAGAGACACAATCGACTCGAACTCGTAAGGCTTGCAGCAAACGTAAAGGTACTATCACTTCATAGTGTTCCATGTAGTCTACACATATTATCAAAGCAGATTTCTCCACAATAGAGCCTATGTTGTGCAACTGAAAATCATTGGAAGTGGCAAGGCTACCATCACTCGTAAGGCTTGCATGTGATAAACTGATAATACTTTCAACTCAACAAATGGAAGAAAGGGCAAACCTTCCATAAAATTCTTCAGCAAGCTCTACAACAAATGGCTGCCTAGATATAAGCTTCTAATTAACGAACCATATTTTTAGGGTGAACTATCTAGATACTCATTCGACTATAGGTATGTTTCGAGTTACTAAAAATTATAAAATGATCGAAGACTGTTAATCTTTAAACAGAAATCATTGAAAATGATAACAAACTTAGTCTTCAATGTCTACACATTAGTTTAAAATCATGTCAATTTTATTAACTGTAACGTCATATTTTCGTCTAAAAATTAACCGCCGACGATCATTTCATAACCTTCAATAAGTCAAGTGACCATTTTACAACAATTTCAATTTGTGTAGCCCAACTAAAATGTTATATTTATATAGACAAGTGACTAAGGTTGTATGGGATTTTTGGGAAAAAGAGAGGGTAGTTTGGTAAAGTAAGGCAAAAATTTTTGAGAGGGTGAAATTTAGGATTTTCCCGCCCAAAATTAAGGGTTTTTTTTACTCAAATAATGTTTTAATATTTTTTTTCCAAAATATAGTTATAGCCCAAAATATTGCATTTTCTACAATACCAACAAAGGCCATATCATATGAATCTGACTTTGAACAATGTTTAACAAAAAAAGAAGAAGGTTGGTTACCTGGATCCGCCTATGAACAGTGCGGGATGTGACCAGCTTTGCATGCATTGCATGCTTGCCATGCACGGGGTCAAAGGGGCTGGGGAAGAGTGTTGGATATAATTTTGGGGAATGGTAAAATTTATGATTGGTGGGTGGGTTGGTGGGTTGAATGGTTGGGATTTAACTTTGGTGTGTTAAATAGGGGTTGTAGGTTGAAGGTTGAAGAAGAGAAAAAAATTTAGTAGAAGATTTGGAGAAATATTATAAGTATATTTTTTAATTTAGTGATAATATTATTTTTTAAAATTTAGTACGAAAATTCGATTTATATTTTTTAACTTAGTGTTGATGATGATTAATATAAGTTTAATGTTTTGAATATTTTGTGTTAAATAGGGGTTGAATGTGAGAAATATTGTTGAAGAATTTTTTTTGAGAATGAGATATAGTTTTTGAGAAGAAGATTTGGAGAAATATTGTAAGTATATGTTTTAATTTAGTAGGTTAATATTATTTTTTAAAATTTAGAACGAAAATTTGATTTGTATTTTTTAACTTAGTGTTGATGATGATTAATATAAGTTTAATGTTTTGAATATTTTTGTGTTAAATAGGGTTTGAAGGTTGAAGGTGAGAAATATTGTTGAAGAAATTTTTTGAGGAGATATAGTTTTTGAGAAGAAGATTTAGAGAAATATTGTAAGTATATGTTTTAATTTAGTAGGTTAATATTATTGTTTTAAATTTAGTACGAAAAATTGATTTATATTTTTTAACTTAGTGTTGATGATAATTAATATAAGTTTAATATTTTAAATATTTTTGTGTTAATTAAATAGGGGTTAAAGGTTGAAGGTGAGAAATATTGTTGAATATTTTTTAATTTAGTAATATTAATTATTTTAATTTGTTAATTATATGTTGTAGTTTAATTTTATTTTTCTAAATTTATTACGAAAATTCAAATTTCATTTTTTAACTTAGTGTTGGCTATGATTAATGTATAAGATTAATGTTTTGAATATGTTTGTGTTAAATAGGAGTTGAAGGTGAGAAATATTGTTGAATGAATTTTTGACAAGGAGACGGAGTTAAGAATAAGAAGATTTGGAGAAATATTGTAAGTATACTAGATGTGTATTTAAGTTTTTTATTTACTAATGTTAATAACTTCGATTTTAATGAAGATCATTGAATAATATTATGGTTGTGAATTACTTGTTGGATTGTAAAGTGCATGTTGGGTGAAATTGAATGTTGTTAAATTTGTTAATGTGAATTAGTGACTAAAATGACAATATGGTGAAACTTTGGCTATAGTGAAATTCGACTAAAAGAATAGGATTCACTTTATAAATTGATTTGAGTGTGGTAAGGTGTCTTAAGGAATCTGTTTTTAGAGGTTTTGGTTGTTGTATCCCTGTTATATAGGTCATTTTATGAAAAAGTGTGAAAATTTTATATAGTTATCGTTATAGTCACTAAAATTGAATAAGTCCTTTTATAATACGAATTTTTGGGAGTTTATGGTTCTTTATGGTTGAAAAGAAGTAAGGTAAATGTTATAGATTAAGTTTAGAATTAATTACCCATTAGGTCCTTGAGCTATTAATTTATTACAAATTAGTCCCTTGTTACAAATTAGTCCTTGAACATGTTTGAATCATGATTAGAATGGACCTTGTGAAATTAATTGATGTTTACCGTGTTACTAATATTTTTTATTTGATTATGATTATTATTTTTTAACGTAGCAGATTTAGTCCCGGTTACTAATATTTTCTTACTTGTCATGTAGGATGGTTGAGCAAGGTACTTTGTTGCAAGGATCGACACATTTCTAATCTTACGATTGATGAGCTGGTATATTTTTCTAAATTTATTTGGAAGATTATTACGAAATCAAATCTGTCACTTCTATATTTTTGTTAATAATTATCATTATGTTTACTTTAAATAATGTGTTAATTACAAGATACATATGATACATTCAAACATCATATATATGCATGGTAGTCAGTCACCTAGATAATAGAACCCTGAGTTTCTTGAAGATGGCGGGATTTTATCACACGGCATTCTTTCACAGGTACAAGTTGATTCCCGGATTGATTACCGCTCTAATTGAGCGTTGGAGACCCGAAACGCATTTCATATGCCTTGTGGAGATTGCACGATCACATTAGAAGACGCGGTTTATCTTATTGGTATGAGTGTTCATTTTTAGATATCGAATCGGATCCGATCTAAAATTTCAAATATTCAAAAAATTTGGATTACCTAAATAGCGATCTGTATCGATCCAAAAAAATCGGATATCCAAATTTTCGGATCGAATATCCATATATCCGATCCAAACATAACCTACTTAAAAAAAATCAGATCTAAATTTTACAGCTTTTTATACATTATTCTGGATTAAAAATTCACATTTATTTTTCATATTGTACCTTATATAAATACACACAAGATTAAATTTTTTTTAATATTTCACAATATATAATTAAAAAGTACATATTGTGGAACTGTGAATAAGGCCATAACAAAAGTCCTTCAAATCTTGATTTGAATTTCACAGTAGTGTTGCTTGCCGATTAATATAAGGCCATAAACTCACTTTCAAATGGGTATAGGCTCGACTATGTAGAGGGATTAATAAATATACACATTATATATATATATATATATATATATATATATTACACATTACACACAATATTGCCAAACAAAAGTCTCACAATCAAATAAATTAAAATACTAAATGGTGCATAGTGTGTACTGCATACTCGGCACTCGCATAGCTTTACTTGAACATACTGAGCAAGTGAGCACTGAGCAGTAAGTAGTTCACCGTGTACCATACATCATCACATCATCCAAGTCTTAATATCAAATTATCGATACAATAGTCATAATTCTTTAAGTCTAATACTCATGAGGTTCAAAATAAAATACTACAAGTCTCAACAACACAATAAAATAAAATAGTAAGATCACTAAGTACCCCAAAGTTCCATGCTCAAGCTTTAGAAATCATCCAAAGTATTAATTGTTTCATCAATTATGATTTCCGGTTGCTTCAAAGTTAGATCCTTCATGCCTACAATACATGAAATAAAATAAGGTTAAAACTTGTATTTATATTCAAATATTAAATAAATAATAAAAGAAACAATTAAAACTAAACTAACCTTCCTCCAATTCTTCCAAGGCAAGTAAGTTTTCCTCTACTACAAGAGGTGACCGAGAAGTGCGTAACCAATCTTGAGTGCAAACGAGTGCTTCAACCATTTTTAGAGTCAATGAAGTACGAAAAGAATCAAGGACACGACCTCTTGTGCTAAAAGCCGACTCGGAAGCTACAATCGAAATGGGTATGGCAAGCACATCTTTTGCCATCTTATGAAGAATATGATATCTTCTTGGTTGATCTTTCCACCATTGCAAGATTTCAAATTTTGAAACATGAGACTCACAAGCATCTTCTAAATACTTCTCTAGCTCACTTTTGTTGGTACTAGCTAATGAACAACCCGTATCCCTTTGAAATTTTGAAGTCATGAGTTGTTGAAGATCAACCTTACCCCCACGTTGAGTCCCACTTTGAGTGAAAGTGGAGAAAGTGGAAGAAGTGGAGGAAGATGTTTCATTTATCTTTGACTGGGGCATTAAGGAAGCATATGAGTCAAACAAAGATTGCAAGACCATCATAATCTTGAGGCATAAAAGATTGGCTTTTGTTTCATCATAAGAATCTCGCGCAATCCACTCAACATAACTCAACTTGTGCCTAGGGTCAAGGATCACAGCCACAAACACCAAAACATTTATATTATCAATATTCCCATAATATTTGTCGTACTTAGACATCATTTGGGCTGCCATTTTCTTAACACACTCATCATCATCACTCATGTTGTTTGAAATCATTAATCTAGTCCCGTAAATATCATGCGCATAAGAGTTGCAAGTTACATAACGAGAACCAGGTAATCTCAATGTTGCATCATAAAAAACACTCAAGAAAGGCAAAAAACTACCTACTCTCTTCCAATCATCTTCCTTGGGACCACCACCAAACTTTCTAAGTTCCTTTAAACAAAAAGAGTCTTTCATGTATAAAAGATTGGCTTTTGTTTCATCATAAGAATCTCGCGCAATCCACTCAACATAACTCAACTTGTGCCTAGGGTCAAGGATCACAGCCACAAACACCAAAACATTTATATTATCAATATTCCCATAATATTTGTCGTACTTAGACATCATTTGGGCTGCCATTTTCTTAACACACTCATCATCATCACTCATGTTGTTTGAAATCATTAATCTAGTCCCGTAAATATCATGCGCATAAGAGTTGCAAGTTACATAACGAGAACCAGGTAATCTCAATGTTGCATCATAAAAAACACTCAAGAAAGGCAAAAAACTACCTACTCTCTTCCAATCATCTTCCTTGGGACCACCACCAAACTTTCTAAGTTCCTTTAAACAAAAAGAGTCTTTCATGTATAAACTACCAAATGCCCGTTTAAACTTGATAGCCGATTCAAGCATTAAAAATGTTGAATTCCATCTTGTCTCAACGTCCAAAGAAACAAGCCTTTTGCTATCTTCTTTCTCTTCTTCTATGCAAGTTTTAAACTTTTGAAGTCTTGGCGGAGAAGACCTAACATACCTCGCAAGAGCTCGAACTTTCATAATTGACAAATCAAGTTCTTTCAAGCCCTCTCTTACAATCAAATTCAAAATATGAGACGCGCATCTCATATGCAAATATTTACCCCCAACAAACTAGACTCCCAAATATTAAGCCTTCTCCTTAAGTAATCAATTGCTAAATTGTTTGAGCTAGCATTGTCCACGGTCACAGTCATTATGTTCTTCAAACCTCATTCATTCAAAAAAATTTCAACTGCCCTACCAATAAGCTGTCCCGAGTGACCAGCAATTGGGCAAAAATTAATTATCCTCTTATGAAATTCCAATCATTATCAATAAAATGAGCAATCAAACACATGTAGCTTAAATTTTGACCCGATGTCCAAGTGTCGGTGGTTAAGCAAACCCTAGAATGCAAATTCTTAAACTTTCAGCTCATTTCTTTGTTTAATGAAGAGAGTATAACAATCTGTAGTGCCAGAAGTACGAGAAGGAAGCCTAAAGAGAGGATTTAATGCTTTACAAAATTTAATGAAACCTTCACGTTCAACAAAAGCAAAAGGTAATTCATCCACAATAAGCATTTTAGCAAGCTTTTTTACTGTACAAGTCATTATCAAATTCCAACAATTTTGGAACACTAACAATTTGGGTAGTTCCATCTTCATTTACTAGTGTTCGACTTTCAAAATCAATAATCTTTTGCTTCTTATCCAAATTTGGGGATACTTTTTGCACCTATTAAAGTGTCTTGCTAATGGAGTAGAGCCATTTTTAGTTTTACAACCAATAAATTGTTGGCAATACTTACAAGATGCAAATGCGGGATTCTCCTCATCTACCGAAAAATGCTCCCACCATTTGGAATTTTTCTCTTTCCCAAAGTAGTATCACTATCCATTGTCGTTGTTGAACCTTTCTTCTCATTCTTCTTCTTTTTCAGTAGTCGCATTTTCTCCTCCTCATCGAACTCATCCATCATTGAATCAATAAATGGAGAATTAACATCTTCATTCTCATCAAAAGAAGATGGAATGTTCTGCAATCAAATTAATTTATGTGTTAACACTAAATTTATACAAATAATTATTAAATATATCAAACTTTAGTAAGGTGATATGCCACATTAACCTTCCATGTACTCACTGTAGTTAACTTGAGGCTTTCTAGTTCATACTTAAATAGCATGTTTATATATAAATCGATTGTACTGTACAAATTAAGCTAATAAGGAACACAAGTTCTTATATTGTAAATCAACGCTTTGATCTTTATTTTTTAAAAAAAGAATTAATTTAAAAACAAATGTGTTAATAACACAAACGTAAGAGCAATTCACCAAATAAATGCAACTTTCAACCATTTCAGACAAAAAAAGGAAAAACTTGAAACAACATCTTAGAACATCTCAAGTCTCAACCATTTCAGACATACGGTAAAGAAATTGGGGGAAAACTAAAGGAATGGTTTTGAAAGGGAAATACCCAAATAAAACAGAATATAGATTAAAAATTAAAATCCATTTTTGAAAGAGTTAGGTTGTAGAGAACTTACACGAGATTGAAAGGGATGTTGTAAAGGGTTTTGGCTCTCCATAAATCGAAGTGTGAGAGATGAGGACTTTCGATCAGCAAAGAGAAGGACCGAGCAGCGATCAATCGAGCACTGTGAGGCAGTGAGTAGCGATCAAACTTCAAAGTGAGAATTGAGGGGCTGAGGGAAAATTTTGAGGTTGGAGGTGAAGGCCGAAGGGTAGGATTTGCAAATTTGGGAAATAAAAATTGAGTGACTCGTGAGTCTGAGAGATAAAGACCGGTGGTCAATGGGACTACAAATTTGAGGGTTGACTTCGGCACTCAGGGGTTAGGACTAGGGCTAAAGGCCCAAAAAATTCCCCGTTTTTGGATAATCTAAAATGAAGATTAATTCTATCCGTATCCGATCCGATTATCTATATTTTTTCCAGATATTCAATCCGAAATATCCAAAAAAATCATAGATCATATATCTATATTTTTGGATCAGATCACCGGATCGGGTTATTTAGATCAGATTTTTTGCACACCCCTACTTGTTGGGGTCTCGGTAGACTGAAAGCCATTGGTCGAGCATGCTAAAGGTTTAACTGCTACAATTTGTGAAAGGTACCCTGGGAAGGTGTCATATGGAAGTGATGTGAAAGGGCCTTGTGTGAAATTGAGTCAGCTGGAGAGTGAATTTGGACTCGCTAAGTCGAGCATATATTCTACAAATGATTGGAGGGATATTGATGCCGGATAAATCTGGCAATTTGGTCAGTGTACGGCATCTAAGTTTCTTGGATACTCCTTGGGAATCTGGTTGTAAATATAGTTAGGGATTGGCCATACTAGCGTGCTTGTATCGTGAGTTGTGCAAGGGCGCTATACTAGAAAAGGGTAAGAAGGTAGGCGGCATTTGTGGATGTCTATTGTTGTTGCAAGCGTGAGCTTGGCAGCGACTTTCTTTTTTTACACCAATTAATCGAACAAATGTACAGTTTCTTCTTGTTGCAAGGTAAATATCCTGAATTTGAGTTGAATCTTTAAATTAAATTTACTTGCTCTAAAAATATTTTGAATATATTTTTTTGTAGATGGTGCGAAGGAAAAGCACGAGACGGGATTGGTGCACAACAACGTCAGAGTTTGTAGATCTTTTATTGGTTCCTATTGTCAAGATCAGGTTCCTGAATGGAAAGTTTGTTTCGCTAAATGTATTATTCACATTTATTTAAGTTAGTTAGTTGTATTACAAGTAATCATATTTTTTTGCAGTTTATTAGGAAGGCTTATGACTACGACCACATATTTATACCAGATTATTTGATGAAAGAGCCAGTTTTATGGTGTAGTGTTACACCGTTGATCCACTTTGCTACTATCGAGTTTCACTTTGCAGATAGAGTGCTGAGGCAATTTGGCATCCACTAGCCTATTCCGCGTATTCCACGTGACCATTACTATCTTCACGCCTTTGATGGACGCGGCAGACCAGATACAGATTGGGAAGCCTTACATTTCAAGCACGTTGCTTTGTGAAACGACAGAGGTTCATCAGTGTCCGAACGCCATCCAATATAAGCTGCTGATTTTGATTTTGAGAGTTTATAGTACATGATCTATTATCGTAGTCATGGAAAGTCGTACTTAACAACTCAAGAAGGACGGGGCGAATGCTAGAGGTATAGGAAAAAATATGGTGATAAACATAAATCATCAAAGACCACAACGGACGCATCTGATAGTGCAAACGTTTGGAGTAGAAACCCCGAAGGTCGGCCAACCACATGGGATCTAGATATGAGCATAATAACGCCAACAATTATATAGGAAAAGGTACCGACTCCAACATATGTGCAACCAAAATTGGGCCCGAGCTCCTCTAATAATATAGGGTTTGATGATGTTGGTTTATACAGACTCGAGTTTTATCAGCCTCCTAAATGTGTACAACCAGAAGTGGGCACGAGCTCCTCATATAATCTAGGGTTTGATGATGTTGGTTTATACAGACCCGAGTTTATTCTGCCATAGTCACCCGTTTACTCAAACTTTAGCGAGAATATGGATTTTCAGGAAATATAAAATTTCCTGAATTCACCAAAGATTATGAGAGGACAGAACGGTTACATGAATTTGTTCACAACACAGTGTTGTCACTGATTTTTCGCTATCTTTTTCGTTTAATTTTATTTTATTTAATTATTTGCCTTGTTTATTTAGTTTAATAAAGGACCCAAAAATAAATAATAAAGGGTCTAATTTTAAAAAAAGGTTCATTTAATTTTTAATAAGACTCATTTAATAACTCATTTGGCCCAAATAAAAATCTAATTAATTTATTATTTCCCTATGTGCAACCAATTATTAACCGTTGAATCCAAATTGATCAAGATGTGAGCCAACTCTACACGTGTGTGGCCCCCATGCGTCATACCCCCTGCATGTCAACCCCATCTCCGCTGGAAAGGGAAGTTGGAACGATTCAATTTCAAATGAAAATAAAATAAAATAAATGACTGGTCGAATGGAAAAAGGGAAAGAAGAATGCGGTTGATTCAAACGTAGGAAAAAGGGAATAAATCATCCCTAATTATGAAGATTTGATTCAACGAAAAAGGCCACTCACCAACATATTTGGAAGGGAAATTGGAATCACTCAAACATGACAAGTACTCATCGGGATTAGGGGATTTGATTTTTAATTTTTTCATGTAATTATGGTAGTGAAACTACTATATAAACACCCTCTCTACCACTTTCTATGCACACGACAACACAATTCCTAAAACATTCTTATTTTTCACCACTCACTCATCTTTGTAATTCTCGCTCACCATTACATACCACAAGAATTCGAAATTTACATAAAAATTCTCAAGTTTATATTGGCATTTACAAGTTGAATATAAGAAGAAAATTTTGGTTTTTAGGTATCTTGCTCTTATTCTTTTGTTCTTTATTTATTCCTTTTATTTCGAATTTAACTATAATTGGAGCAATTTTAACTTTTTTTAAAAAGTTTTAAAGACCCTTGATCTTCGTTTTCAATCTTTTTACATGAACACTTGATGAACTCTTTAAAATAGGGTGTTTGATCTTTGTTTTAAAATAAAAGTAGGTGAATGGTGTTTTTGGGCTTTGTACCCATTTCAAACAAAAGTGGGTCATTTAAATTTTTTATTAAATTCTTTTCATTTTTCTTATTTTATTTAATTTTGTAAATTGGATTAATGTTACCTTTCTATATTTAATTTTTTCTCTGCTAAAACCTTTATTTGTTTGTCTTTTCATTAAATTATTAGTTTAGGTAAAACCCCTAGGTTTAGGTTCTTAAAAGCCTAGTTAGAGCCTTAAAGTTTAATAAAATTCTCTTCACGTCAAATTCATAAAATACACTTAATAATATTTTAACCCTGATAAGAAGAATACACTTAGACAATTCTTAGGGTTAACAATCGCCAATTTAGAATAATAAAACATCAAACACACAAATTGCTTTTGTCATTGCTTATTAGAAAAGTGAATCCTATTTAATGTGGTGTCTTATCAAACGGAGATGACGGTTTAGCGATGTGAGTGTTGGTGGTGATTAAAGTTCATCCTCTGGATGGTTAGATCGTTAAAATGGAATCATATTCATAAATGGACAGATAAATTGAATTTTATATGAACTTACAAATTTTGACATTAAAACATTTTGTAATCGGCTAGGTACCAATTTTGGGCATTGTGGGGTGCTAACCCTTCCCCACGCGTAACCGACTCCCGAACCTATTTTTTTGTGTTTTTCACAGACCAAAACCGTTGTTTTAATAAAATAAAATGTTTTATTAAAATGACTTTTTTTTAGGTGGTCCAATCACACCTTTTAAAAGATTGGCGGTGAATTCGTTGATTTTATTTTTAAAACGTCAAGCCCCCAAAAAATGGTCGCGACAGCTTGGCGGCTCCGCTGGGGACTTTTTGTTTTTTTACAAAAAAGAGAGTCAGGCCACAAGCCGATTACAAAAGTGTTTTAATGTCGGAAAATGCAAGTTCACATAAAATTCAATTTAGTTGTCCATTTATGAATATGATTCTATTTTACGCATTTAAAACTTGATTAAGCTCTGCACCCGAGCTTCATCCCAATTGTTAAATGAGGGGAAAACACTTTGCTCATGTGAGAATATTGATTCTCTGTATGAGCCTAGTAAGTACCTTCGGGACACATATGCCTATTTCTTCGCAAGGATACTGATCATTCGTGAAGGCATAGAAAATGATTCCTCCTTAGTTGAACTTGATTCGTTTGAAGCCTATAATGGGTGAGAATCAATGACCTTACTACCCTTAGTAGGGGACATCGAGGACAGCTCGGGGACCTTTCTAGAACCAAACCATGTGTGTGAATCTAGAAACCCACCCCAATAGAGCCATGTGGAAAACCTTGGGATTAGAATTTGGTCAAAATTATTTCGTAAGAATAATTCGTGGAGACATGTCCAGAAGTGTTGGAATGCGATGTCCAATTATTATTCATACAATGAAATAATTTTGGGCTTTTTAAGTTTTCAAGTTTACTAATCCTTCTTTTTTGTGTTTTGATGTTTTGCATATTTTTATTGCATTCACATCTCATATCTAGAAGGGATCGATTCTAAAGCACATTGCTCAATTAGAAAAAGCTTTCGTCGTGGATGGAAGGTACCTAAAGAAAGAGGAAGACAACGCGGATGTACGTCACTAGTCTAAGGTCAACCAATAAGCGTATGAGATAGTTTGACAGTTGATCATGTGACAAAGACATCGAAGGATGTCCACGTCAGTGTCAAGAAGAATATCATGCATAAGCTGCAAGTGCTATGAGACCACTTCGACAGTGCAACCAAGCAGTTATCACAAAATGAAGATCTTGGTTTTTGAAGATGCTAATGAAAGGATGATTATTGGTCCACTCAGCTTAAGGCAATGTTAGAAGGACCCAAGAGTGAGATGAGTTCAAAGAAGTATCACATCCTAAATTGAAGACGTAGCTAAGAATGTGATGATGCTAGTCAAGAAGTTATAGCTCTTCGCCCATACGTCAGACCGATAGGGAAAGTAAGACCAAGACTCTAGAGGCTGATCGAAGAAATAAAGAAAATGAGTGCTCAGGCTGAGACGTATTCGTAGAATATGTATTTAACCTTTTGTAATAAGGACCCTTGTCATCCATTGAAAGCTACTTCTAGAGCAATACCTTAATGGAATCGATGGCCCTTCACATGCATTCATGCATTGCATTTTTTGTTGCGCATTAGTTTATGTTTTGATCATTGCATACATACACACATAATAAAAAGATTAATTATGGCATATTCTAGTAACAAGATTCCACACGAATACAATACTCGAGCTATGACTACGGAAGACAGATTGACAAGTCTTGAAATAAGCCACAAGAGTACCCAAGATAGACTCGATAAGATAGAGAAAGAATTGAAGGAAGAAATTGTACAAGCTCAATAAAACACGGTCAGCCAGATAGTGGCTATGTTGGGATTCAAAGGCCCAAAAGGAGGAAAGAAGGTTGAAGCCGTTAATCTTTTGTCGCCTCAGCCCGAGATGACTTGTAAGACATTTCCATCGAAGGAGAGGGTCCATATCCGCATGACAGGAACCTCAGCTCATACTCCATTAAGGTTTAAGATAAATCATGGGGAAAACTAAGGCATTAAGGTCCACGATCTCTATAAGGCAACCGATAGGTCCAGAATGAATAAGAAGCTAGAGAACCGATGTCACAAGCTCGACGAGATCATTAGAGCCATACAAGGAGGAAATGCTTGTGGTGGCGTAGACGCTAAGGATCTAAGCCTAGTTTCTAACTTGGTGGTTCTTCCAAAATTCAAAGCTCCTGACTTCGAGATGTATGACGAGACCACTTGCCCTTCGGTAAACTTGACCACGTGCTGCTGAAAATGTCACCACATATGGGAAATGAGAAACTGTTGATCTATTATTTTCATGACAGTCTATTAGGGTCTGCTACCTAATGGTATACCTAATTAAGCCGGGTCAACATACAAACTTGGTGAGATTTATCAAGAGCTTTCCTCAAACAATATAAACACATGACCGACATGGTCTCCAATCGGCTTGTTCTGCAGGGCATAGAACAAAGTCCTAATGAGAGTTTCTGCAGTACGCTCAAAGGTGGCGAGAAATGGTAGCCCAAGCTCAACCTCCACTATTGGAAAATGAGGTTACTCCAATGTTTATGGAGACCTTAAGTGGTACCTTCTACGACCATATGTTAAATCATGCCACCAAAGGTTTCGCAGACATGGTCATGAATGAGGAGTTGATATTGGCAGCCATCAAAAGTGGAAGACTCGAGGAAGGAGAATATGACGAGCATCTATAGCTTGGAATACTCCAACAATTGAATCTTATCGTAAAAAAGACAGGTTGAGCTTGGCTACAATTAATTCATGCCTTCTTGGAGTAGTGCTTAATTTTCCTAGACAAAGTTGGGGTCATACTTAGGACCAACCCTTTTGCTTTTGCCCGCAAGCATTAGGGATCTTTTGTAAGGGCTTCTATGATATTCTACTTGATTTAAAGATGCATTCTCTTTATTTTTCTCAAGTGGAAAACATTTCATTTTTTTTCATTCGTTCCATACAAAACATCCATTTTCTCTTCCAAATTATGTCTTCATTGCAAAGTCCTTACAATTGATTGTATGAATGATTCTTGAATCTAATCCAAAGATAGAGGGGCAAAAGTACGTTAAAGATTAATAGGGAGATCCCATGTACAGATTTTGAGTGAATTTTCCTCTTAGACATTATTGTTAAGATCTTTGAATAAAGTGATAACTCTAAAACTTCTACCAACTGAAGATTGTTTCTCTTCGATGGTATTTGTGTGTGAAATGACATTTGGCATTCCTTCATTTCCCTTCATGATTAAGAAAATGAAAAAAAATCCATTGTTGTCCCCTTTTGAGCCTGATATTTTTCTTGTGTTTGAACCCTAACCAAGGATCACTCCCCACACTAGGGGGCAAAGAGGATGAAAAGCTATTTGCAAGAAGGAAAAAATATGTCAGATCAAATTGAATGTCCTAAACTAAAAATGAAAAAGACACGGAGCAAAGGAAAAAAGAATAAAAAAGCAAAAAAAAAAGGGAAAATGAGTAAATGAAAGCTAGAGTACGAAGGAAAACTTGAAACAAACCCTTCAAATAAGACATGTGCCAAAAAATGAAATGAACTCTAGGGTGAAAACCTAAAATGGCATGTCTAGAGTTATCCAGAAAAGGGAACAAAAATTTCATCAACAAAGATTGATCATTGGTTTAATTACCCTTAAAACATGTATTTGAACCTATATATCTTTTTTGGCAACCCGAGCCTAGCCTACATTACAAACCTTTAAAGATAATTTGGATCACGCGTGAATATTTGAGAAAAGGAGTTTATCTTCAAAACACATTTTGCCTTATTGAGTTAACTTTTCTTCAGGGAACTCAAAACTTCTAACGTCTGATTGAGATTAGAAAAATGGGAAATTCAAAATTTGGGGAGTGTGTGAGTTAAAGAGAGCCACCTAAAAGTGGGACACTATCTGGTTGTTGGATTCATGAATCATTTATACTATAATTTTCGGGGCATCTGACTTTCCTCTTTTCCATGTTTGCCATGACTTTTTTTCCCTAAATTCTCATTTCTAGCATTTTCTTGCATTTTATAGGTAGATTAACATAGATTCATGGAAAACAAAAGATTTCTTGGTATTAATCCTAATCGTAGGGAATTAGGGGCAAATGTTCACCATCGCATCATGAAATAATGAAGTGGCCAGTAATCAAACCTCAGATTGAATGGTGGCATCACCTTGTGTTAAGAAGGTAAAAATATATGTGATTGAAGAGTGTAATTTCGGCCATGTTGTCAAGCAAGATCTACACATAAGATGTAAGATCCCTAAAGCATAAAAGGGGGATAAAGCCATGCCTAGTGGGCAAACTGTGTCTCCAATTGGGGCAACTTATGTTGACTAGCAGCCCAAGATCCTTGACTTTAATGGGTGCAAGAGGAAGAAAAGAAGACGCCGATATCATTTTAAGACATTCAAGGTAAAAATAAGCTTCGTTGCAAGGCTCTGCATGCAAGCAATTCAAAGTGCCTTGTAGGGGCAAAAAGTTGGAAGCCCACAAGAAGTCATTAACTAAAGTCGCATGATTGATGAACCCTCTCCTATGGTAATGAGAACAATTTTACAGACATTGGAGTATTCATCCAAGCTACAGGGAAAATACGAATTCTATTCATTTAACAAAGGCTAAAAGAGTGTTGAGGAATATGAAGACAGAATGACGATCTTTCAAGTCAGAAATTCAAGATAATTGGATTGAGTGAGCAAATATGAAAAGTTCAGATGTCTTCTACAAATCAAAGAAATACAATAGCAAGGCACGGCTATCTATCTGGATTGAGCGAGCAAACGTGCAAAGAAAAAAAACCAAGAAAAAACCAATTCTGATAAATAGAATTTAAAAAGCAAAAAAATGAGGCATGCATTCATGTGATAAGTATCCTTAGGAACATGCTCATCATAATTATAGCATTTGTTGAATTTTGACAGGTATACGAAAACTCTCCCAATGAAGAGGAACTCGTCTATCCATTCAAGCATAAGGAGAATGAAACCTGCTTTTCTATTCGAGCATGAGGAGAATAGAACCTACTTATCCATTTGAGCATGAGGAGAATGTGGCCTTTATTTTTCAGCCTACCTATCTATTCGGGCGTGAGGAGAATAGAACTTGCTTATCCATTTGAGCATGAGGAGAATATAACCTTTATTGATCAGCATTTGTTTGTCTATTCGAGCATAAAGAGAATAGAACTCGATTATCCATTTGAGCATGAGGAGAATGGAACCTTTATTTTTCAGCACTTGCTTTTTTATTCGAGCATGAGGAGAATAGAACCCGCCTATCCGTTCAGACATAAGGAGAATGAAACATGCTTATCTATTCGAGCATGAGGATAATAGAACCTGCTTATCGTTCAGGCATAAGGAGAATAGAGCCCGTCTATCCGTTCAGGCGTAAGGAGATTGGAACCCGCCTATCTGTTCAGGCGTAAGGAGAATGGAACCTGCCTATTCGTTCATACGTAAGAAGAATGAAACTGACCAGCAAGTTGGCGATCGGTGAAAATTAGTGCCTTTTGTTCTTTGCTCTATCCATGTTTCATCGAAATGAGCAAAGAGGGGCAACTGTTGTCACTGATTTTTAGCTATCTTTTTCATTTAATTTTATTATTTTCCTTGTTTATTTAGTTTAATAAAGGACCCAAAAATAAATAATAAATGGTCTAATTTAAATAAAAGGTCCATTTAATTTTTAATAAGACTCATTTAATAAACTATTTGGCCCAAATAGAAATCTAATTAATTTATTATTTCCCTATGTGCATCCAATTATTAACCGTTGGATCTAAATTCAAATTTGATCAAGATGAGAGCCAGCTCTACACGTGTGTATGGCCCCCACACGTCATATCCACGCATGTCAAGCCCACCTCCACTAGAAAGGGAAGCTAGACTGATTCAATTCAAATGAAAAGAAAAAAGAAAAGAAAGGACTGATCGAAGGGAAAAAGGGAAAGAAGAATGTGGTTGATTCAAACGTAGGAAAAAGGGAATAAATCATCTCTAATTATGCAGATTTGATTAAAGGAAAAAGGCCACTCACCAACATATTTGGAAGGGAAATTAGAATCACTCAAACATGACAAGTAATCATCGGGATTAGGGGATTTGATTTTTAATTTTTCCATGTAATTATGGTAGTGAAACTACTATATAAACACCCTCTTTATCACTTGTAATGCACATGACAAAACAATTCCTTCAACACTCTTATTTTTCACCACTCACTTATCCTTGTAATTCTCGCTCACCATTATACACTACAAGCATCCGAAATTTACATAAAAATTCTCAGGTTTATATTGGCATTTTCAAGTTGAATACAAGAAGAAAAGCTTGGTTTTTAGGTATCTTTCTTTTGTTCTTTATTTGTTCCTTTTATTTCGAATTTAACTATAATTGGAGCATTTCTAACATTTTTTTTTAAGTTTTAAAGACCCTTGATCTTAATTTTCAATCTTTTTACATGAACACTTGATAAACTCTTTAAAATAGAGTGCTTGATCTTTGTTTTAAAATAAAAGTAGGTGAATGGTGGTTTTGGGCTTTGTACCCATTTCAAACAAAAGTGTGCCATTTAAAATTTTATTAAATTCTTTTCATTTCTGTTATTTTATTTAATTTTTTAAATTGGATTAATGTTACCTTTCTATATTTAATTTTTTTCTCTTTTAAAACCTTTATTTGTTTGTCTTTTCATTAATGTTGTGTGGATCAATAGATGGATAAATAGCCAAGGTGGGGTGAATTGGCTTTTAAAAATTAGAGGGAGGAAATTGAAATGATAAAAATAAAGAACACATGATTTATAGTGGTTCAAGCTTCGAACAAGCTCTACATCCACTACCTTAGCTCCCACTAAGGATTTTGAACCAATTTCCACTTGAATTTCTTCCCTCTTTCTCGGATTAGGAGGAAACCTTACAATTCGATTAAGCTTTCTACCCAGAGCTTAATCAATACTCTCTCTCTTACAAAAAAGATTTGGCAAACTGAAAAATACCTCTCAATAGGTTGATTTGTTGCCCAATTACAAACAAACACTCCCCAAGCTTGAAATAAATGGATACAATAAAAATACACAAGTGGGGGTTACAAGATTTGACTCTAAGAACTCAAAGGGATTGAATTTGTACTTGGATGTTATAAAATCTTTCAATAATTGTTGTTGCTGCTTTTGAGGCTTGCTTTTATACCACTTCATTGATTTCTATCCGTTTGGGTAGTTGGCATCATCAATAGAGCCGTTGGGCTCTCTTTTTCCCACCATTAATGCATTTCTGCAACCTACCATATCGGTACACGAACAGCCGTATCGATAGCTGTCTCAAAATAGAAAGTGTCGTTGTGTACAAAATACATGGGCATATCAATACGTGGTGACGTGTATCAGTACGACCATAGTGTAAAAAGAGGGGCGTATCGATACAGAGTGACCGTATCGGTACGGGATTTTCTCACTGGAATTCTTGGTGAAAGTTTTGCAAAAATGGTATCGGTACGCTACTAGGGCGTATCAATGCGGTTCAACGATCATTTGAAAATAATGATTCCAATAACTGACAAGCAACAACTATAAAATTAAGTGCCAAGGTTTTCAAATCCGACCAAACCGTATCGATACGGTGTGAGCTGTATCGATACTCTTAAGTAAAATCTTAAACACAGATGAAAGATCGTGTCGATACAGGGACAACCGTATCGGTGCACTAAAGCCTATTTACAAGCCCATATTAAAAGTCGTATCGATACGGGAATAACCGTATCGGTACACTTTTGTCGATTAAAATTCCAGTGTTAAAAAACCGTATCGGTACGTTCAAGGCGTATTGATACATCTAGGCGTAAATGCCTGATTTGGCTTTGAAACACTTAGAAAATTTTATTAGGTTTAAGGTTTTTGACTTAGAAAACAATTTTGGTTCAAATACTTATCATTTTTGTGAGACTTTTGAGTGCTTAAAAATTTATTTACTTTTGCAATTTGGTCCTTAAATAATTTGTTATATCAAAATCAAATATGATTTTTACAATTAAATTATTAGTTTAGGTAAAACCCCTAGGTTTAGGTTCTTAAAAGCCTAGTTAGAGCCTTAAAGTTTAATACAATTCCCTTCCCATCAAATTTATAAAATACACTTAGTAATATTTTAACCCTGATAAGAAGAATACATTTAGACAATTCTTAGGGTTAACAATCACTAATTTAGAATAATAAAAACTTCAAACACATAAATTGCTTGTTAAAAAAGTGAAACCTAATTAACGTGATGTCTTATCAAACGAAGATGACGAGTTAGCGTCAGGAGTGCTAGTGGTGATTAGAGTTCATCCTCCGGAGGGTAAGATCGTTAAAGTAGAATCATATTCATAAGTAGACAAATAAATTGAATTTTATATAAACTTTTAAATTACGACATTAAAACATTTTGTAATCGGCTAGGTACTAATTTTTGGGCGTTGTGGGGGTGTTAACCCTTCCCCACACGTAACCGACTCTCAAACCTGTTTTTTGGTGTTTTTCGCAGACCAAAACCGTTGTTTTAATAAAATAAAATATTTTATTAAAATGACATGTTTTTAGGTGATCCAATCACACCTTTTAAAATATTGGTGGTGACTCCGTTGATTTTGTTTTTAAAACGTCGAGCCCCAAAAAAATGGCTGCGACACACCGCCTCCTATGCCCTCGGTGACTGAGAAGGTTAGCTACACTGAAGAGGATCTTGAGGCACCACAAAGGCCACAACGTGCTCGACGACCGCCACAGAGTTATCTTTCGACCACACCCCGTCATGGGCAGAATTACGTAAGAAATAATTTTTTGTCTTTTTATTATTCGCTTAATAGAACTTTTATTGTAATACATTTGAGTTTTGAAGTTTTAGATAAAGATTCAAATGCTTAATTTTTCATTCATCACCAATTTTTGTATATAATATTTACTGACATAAACTAATTTTTTTTTCTATATTCGAATTAATATTTGCCTTTAATTGTGTTTAAATTAAAAATCAAAGTAGATTCGAATATAATAAGTTAGTGACAAAATCAAAGTTAAAAATCAACAAGAACTGCACTTAACCTGTATTAAAGTAGATTCGAATATAATAATGTTTTCATATTTCCAATACACAAAAGCGAACAATTAAAATATTAGAATTTCGTATTAGTTTATCTTTGAGTCGAGTATCTACTAAGTTTGGAAAGTAGAATATGTTTGCTTAAGACTATATAATGAAGTAACTAATATTTTAATTTGAATAAGTTTCATATTTGGTTAACTTTGAATCGAATGCTTGAATATTATAATACTAACAACATAAAATTATAAACAACTAATACTAATGAAAGTAGAATATTTGATATCAATATTTCAATATTTTCGAATACAAGCATAATAAATTACAGAGGCATAGGCACGAATCTTGGTTCATTTGGACAGTTTGATCTGAAATGTCCTTCAGCCCTACATATGGTACATCTATTTCGTTGTCTCTTCTCTCTATGATGAAGATCCATACTGGTATAGATGCGAGTCGATCTAGGTCAGCCATTTGGACTTCTACGAGGATCCTGTAACCATTTTTCATGCTCGACTGACGACCAATACTTTGAATTCGCGATCAGTGGGAACTTACTTTTGTAAATATTGACCATCCATTGAAGATCGAAACATTCATCAACAAAGCTGTACGGGTCAACCCCTACATCCATACATGCTGCAACTGCATGACCACATGGATATCGCCATGCCTGGAATGCGCCACAGTCACACCACTTACGTTTGAAATCGACTCGAAATTGTCACAACCCTTTCGAGCCCGACTTTTTAAGAAAACGAAAACACTGAGTTGCCACCAATCTTTTTAACAAAGTGTGATTAGATCACTTTTTTAAAAAATGGGTTATTTTAATAAAACATTTTATTTATTAAAACAATATTTTGGTCTTCGAAAACAAAAAATGGGTTTGAGAGTCGGTTATACGTGGGGAAGTGTTAGCACCCCACAGCGCCCGAAAATTAGTACCTGGTCGATTACAAAAATATTTTAATGTTGGAATTTGCAAGTTCACAAAAAAATTCGATTTATTCGTCCGTTTTATGAACATAAATCTATTTTAACGACCTTACCGCCTGGAAAATGAACTCCGATCACCGCCAACACTCCTGGCGCTAACTCGTCATTTCCGTTTGGTAAGACACCGCATTAATTAATTTTCACTTTTTAAACAAACCATCAAAGAAATTAAATGTGTTGAAGGCTTTTATTAAATCTAATGAGTGATTATTATCCTAGGAAATGTCTACATATGTTTTATCTATTATGGTTTAAAGTGTAATTAAGTATATTTTATTTTTTAAAATATATGAAGAAAGTATTATTGAAACATAACGGCACTATCTAAGCTCTTAAAGACCTATTCCTAAGGTTTTCAACAAACATATAAATAAATAAAAAACAACAAAGCATAAATACAATTGAAATATTAAATAAAGAAAACATCTAATAAGAAAACGAGATAAAGTAAATCTTATTTAAAATATAAAGTAATAATATTTCTAAAAATGGATTAAGGACTGATCTGAAAGAAAATTGGAATTCGGGTGTCAATTTAAAACAAATAGTACGAAATTAAAAGAAACGAAAGTTGAAGAGCCACGATTGAATATCCATGAAAGAAGGGCACGAGTTATATCTGGGTTTGGGTTGATTAAACAGGTCCGTATAAATAGCCAAAAATAAACAAAAAAATCATTTCTCCTCTATTTTTCAACAGATCAAACTGGCTTCCCCTAATTTTCTCTGAATTGTTCTTCATGTTCTTCATAGATTGAAGAACACGACGAATATCCGCCGTGCCAGCCGGTTACCATTGCCGACGGCAGAAAACTCCCCTTTCCAGAATCCGGTGAGCCTCAAATCACATATCCATCATCGAAACCACGACCAAACAATCATGCACGGCGGCATTTCGCCAAAAGGTAAAAAAAATCCCTTTTCTTTTTTTTTTAAACTTCAAATATAAAAGAAATAAGAAATTACCAGAAAAACTTGCTTTATTCCTCTAAGAAGTTGCTTACAAACCTTGCTTGATACACTTGAATCCGAATGCTCTTTTGTGTATATTTGTGAGTATATTGTTTTTGTTACATGATAATTACAATGCCTTTTATAGGTACAAATATGCTTGAATTTCAAGTATAAATCCCTGATTTCCACCCTGATTTGCTTCTGTCTTGATTCGGTTCTTGCTTAATCTTAGCCATGGCTTTAATTTAGGGATTAGGTCTTTTTTTATTTGGTTAACTCCACTTCTGTTTAGGGATTTAACCCTATTTGTTTTCTTTTTGTGTTTTTTGTGACTGCAAATGGTGTCGGCGAGGAGCGTGGAAGCAAAAGATGACGATACGGGCTTCATCAAAGAAGATGAAATGGCCGCTAGAAGCTCAAATGACAGACGTGTGGCTGCCACGCGCGAGTGACGATCCGAGTGCCATCTTGTTGACCGATCTGGGTCGTTAGATCACTCATTGATCTAACGGCTGGGAGAGTGCGACGTTTCCTCCTTCAGCTAGGATTTTCAGTGCGCGATTTTAGTCGTTAGATCAGTCTTTGATCCAACGGTCCCCTATTGGCTGCGCATAAGATAAAGTAGAGGGTGTTAGGGTTTAGCTTTATTAGAACCGGGCCGAACAGGCCTTTATTGTGTATGAGCATGTATTTTATTTTTTAATGGACATGTATGTATTTTATTTTTTAAAACATACTCTTTTAATCCAAGTGTAACAAGCTCCTTTTTAAAATACAATGGACTATTTTATATTTTGGGTTTTATAATTATACTAACTTACTAACTATGATACAATATTAACACTAAATAGTAGTGTATATGATAGTAACAACAATACTAGAACAATAAAATGAAAACAAAGTAAACAAATAAAAGTTTAGGTGAAAATTCAGTGACAACAGAAATAATTTAAGTGTGATGCTTCGTTGTTGCGTTTGGGACCAACAACATCAAATGTCTAATTGATTCGGTCAAAGCTGTGAAACTTCATCAACGTTGCATTCGTCACATTATCTTGCATTTTCCTCACAAGCTCGAGAGCCCAACGTTGCCCCTTATTTATTAAGGCCTCAATTTGCTTCCCTTTAACTGCCCAAACTTTCTCCAACCTGTAGTACATCTCTTTTACCAGGCTTACTATCGGGAGATGACGTGATCCTTTTAGTACTCCATTTATGCACTCCACAAGGTTGATTGTCATTTGCTCGTATCGTCTGCCACCTTCATCATACGATTGGGCACATCTTTCCCTCTCGATATTGTTTGCCCAACTACAAACGCACTCTTCGTACTTCATTAAATTCTCCATCTCCCTCTTAAAATCTGGTCGCGTTAGTAGATATCATGTGTCATAATATTATTAGTATCGAGAGAAATCAAAACGCATACATAAATAAATGAATGTGCAAAAATAATTGAGTCTGGAAAAAAATGATGCATACCCATGCTCAAAATCTCACTACGAAGGTATTGATTTTTGAACTGCTCGTAGTTGTTCTTATCAATGTGACAAACACAGTATGCAGGGTATATATACGGAAGTATCCAACGCCTTCCGTCTTGATTAATTGCTACTTTCATACCTGACCCTCGATCGAATATAATATAGACCCCATCTTTTCAGACGACATGGTCATGTAAATTGGTCAAAAAGAAATTCCAAGCTTCTGGCATCTCTTGCTCAATAATTGTGAATTGAATCGGGAAGACATTGTTCTCACCATCTTGCGTAACGACAATCAATAGTACATGAGAGTATCTCCCGTACAGCCACGTGCCATCGACTTGGGTCTTGCACTTGCAATATGGAAAACCTTCATTGTAAGGTTGAACGCTCAAGAAAGTCGATAAAAAAATTTATGCCCTTCAACAAGTTGGCCTTCTCCGTCCTATCCATCATTGGTTTGATACTTCACTATGGTACCTCGGATAAAATGTTACATTGCTAGTAATAAATTCGGTAGCTCGTTGTACGACTCATTATAATCACCATACACCGACTCTATTGCCTTATATTTTGCACGCCACCCTTTGTATTTTATTTGGTGTCCAAATTGTTGTGCAATGGTTGCCTGAATCGTTGAGACGAGAACCCTTGGATTTGCTTCAACCAACTTCATCACGTGATGGCTTATCACACTCGAGTCTAATTTTCGATGGTCCTAGTTGATGGAAGTTCGCAAACATGTGTGATCGCCATTGTACTTTGTGACCTCCCAATGTTTTGTCCTCTAAAGCTTCGAAACTCGAATCTTCCAATTGCACTCTTGTCCATACTTCACACACTTGGCAAATAAAGTCCTCTGGCTGAATTCTACAAGAACGTAGTCTACGTTGTTCTTGATGTTGTACTCTTTCATTGCCAATGTAGCTTCATTCTTTTCATCAAATTAAAGCTCAGTTGATAATTCACCATGTTGACTCAAAGTTAATCGGGGCATATCTGGGAATTGAGGCGCCCTTATCGTATCGAAATCCACTGAGCCCATGTGAGTAAGAGGTTTATAGAATCTAATGTCGCCCTGGTCGGAACGAATTCTCCAACACCAAAATCAGGGGCATCACTGTAGCGATGTTCTTTTCTTATCGCTAAAAACCGAGTGTTTTCGAAGTGTTGGTTGTCTTTCGGATATAAAAATATTTATCCGTGGGGGTTTTGAAAAAACGCGTTCTATTAGGAATTGGAGTCGCCACCGGCCACTTAGGTAGGCCGGACACTATAAAACCAGAGATTTAAAAACTGTTGGGTTCGGGAGTCGGTTACGGATGGGGAAGGATTAGCACCCCCACACCGCCCAAAATTGGTACTTTAATAATTACCGCTTTATTAATATTGGATTTTACGGGTTAAAGTGACGATTAGTTTAAAATTCGGCTATAATTGCGAATAAATTTTAAAGGCCCCGTTATCCGAGAGTAAACGCCCAACCACTATCACTACGCCTGATACTGGCCCCGTTTACGCTCGGATAAAAGGGTACCGCATTGACATTATGTATTCCATTATGCAAACTTAGTGAGCAAAATATAAAACATGGCAAATAATTTAAATACAATAAATATTAACATAATAGAATATTAATCTAACATAAATAAAATACTAATCTAAAACATACATACATATATATTAATCCTACTCGTAAATAAGAACAAATTTAACATATCACAATAACAAGGCATGAATAAATACATGTGGGAACAAAAACACATATTACAAGAAGACATACATATTAAAAATAAACACATTGTAACATATGTAGAACATGGTATTATGCATGACAAAGAAAATATACTAACACGTAACCTAAAAGCAAAGAGAACATACAATACATGCTAAAATACAAAACATGTTGTGTACGAGCTAATTAAAATATCAATCGAATATGTGTGATACGAATGACCGAACAAACACACAAAAATACATAATCACCATAAACTTAACACATATATACATATAAACATGAAAATACAAAGCATGTACGAGAGACATATGAGCAGGTAAAAAGGCTACATCAATATATACGATCATAATAAACGAACATGAATATTTAAATATGGAACAGGACTGAAATGAAAAGAAATAAACATAAGAAACAGAAATTAAAAGGCAATAATGTGCGATTTAGGGACGAAATTGCAAGCTGAACAGAATCTAAAAGGACTAAAACTGTAATTGGACCAAGGGGCAGGCTTGAAGTGAAAATTTCAAAAACACGGTGGGACTGGTGAGGTAATTCCGCCATTTAAAAACTGATTCAATTTAATACAGGGGTTGGATTGTAAGATTTTAGAATATAAGGGGGACCAGGGTTGTAATTATCCCATGCGGCAAGACAGATATACAAATATCGAAAACGCGGGGGGATTTATTTCAGAATTTTACCATTTCACGAAATAAAATGCCTATAAAATCCCCTTTTTTTGCCCGATCTCAAATTTTCCCTCATTTTTCTTCTTAACTCGTTTTTATAATAACCTATCTCTCATTTTCTCTCAACTCAACCATCCCATACCTTTGATGAACCCAGAAACCGGTGACCAAGAAACACCCAAAACCAACCTCTTTTCAAATCGAACCCAAATCTGAACTTAGATTTACACTAAGACTCGCCCTTTTATCTAGATCTAAGCAAATACGAAATGAAAAAAAAGTTTTTTTTTTGTTTATGTTTAACCAAAATGAAACCAAAAGGGACCTCCCTCTCCCTTCAGTTCACCATGTTCAGCTTTGGAAAGCTGAAGAGGCTTGTCACTGGTGAGGGGAGACCCGTTGACGACGAAGGTAACAAATCTACATCCCTCCATTTTTGTTATCACTTCATATTTTTTGTACATGCATGCAAAGAAGTAAGAAAAAGAAAGGGGAGTTACCACTGAAACTTTGTGCTTCTTTCTTATTTTTCTGTAACTGATTACAACTGGACTGCCTTACAAATTACTTGTTTCATACATATATCCCTCTTTTTCGGTTTGGTAGCAAGTACTGTAAAATACATTTTTTAGATATGAAATGATACTGACATCCCTCTTTTTTGGTGATTTTTGATATATCTGATTATCCTGAATGCGGTGGTTCGAGGCCGGCATGGTGGAAGCATGGTGGCAGTGTGGGGAAGATGTCTTCGGCCAGAGGCGTTCTCGACCGTTGAATCAGATTCTATCTCACGGTTGGGATAGCTTGAAGAATGCACGGTCCAGATAAAACCTCGATCGATGGAACGGCTCCAGATCGTGACACGTGGAGCTCAGCAGTCGAGGAGTTATGGCGCGTGGGATTCACGCACGCGTGGGAGATCGAAGGGTCCGCGCGTGGCATCCGAACGGTCCGGGCGTGTAATTCACGCAGCCAGTTGGATAACTTCCCTCTTTCGTCGTGGCCGTTGGATTAACATTTTGATCCAACGGCTCCTGGTTGGCTGCGCAAAGACAAAATAATTAGGGTTAGATATCTAATAGGTATTAGGGTTCTGTTAGGGTTTTGGGTTTGGGCCGATCGGGCCTTGTAATGTATTTTTGGGTTTTGTAATAATCTGGACACTTAATTTAATTGGGTTTTTATTTTCAGATTTGTACATATATATATATATTAATATTAATATAATAGTAAATGCATACACATACATACTTACGTACACATATATACGATTGTAATGAAATACATTCACACATAAATACACTTAATAATAATACATACAATTCATGCAACACCCATTCGTATACATTCAATAATAACAAGGACATTAATAATATACATGCAAACATATATAAACATACTCATAAATGCACATATACCAACATATATTATATGATACCTATAACATAAATATAACCATATCACACACATATTAATAGGTACATAATACACAACATAAATATATGCACCATGCACCATGCATACATTCACACATCACACATATATCATATATGTAATATTAATAACATATACACGCACGCATATATATGTAATCATGCACTAATATATTAATATGATACTTAGAGATTAGATAAAAATGAGTGATTACAGTTACCCCTCTTTGCTTGTTCTCGTGGAATGGGAACAAAGCAAAGATTCATAAGCACTCATTTTTATCCGACTTCCCTATTTGTAGCTTTGGAAATACGTGCTCTTCTGGAGCTCTCCGCTTTTCCTCGGCTGAATCTTCGGGCTCGTAAGTCCTTTCTATATAACTTCTTCCCCCTCCGATCTTGGAGCTACAGGCTCTTCCTATATGGAACCCTTCGCTGTGAAGCCTCAAATTATGAGTCCCTCCTATATAGAATTTTTCATCTTGAGACGGTAATGCTCGGAGTCCTTCCTATATAGAACTCTTTGCCTTCAACGCGGCTGGTTTTTTCTATATAAAACCTTTTGCGCCCCTAATGGATTCTTCCGACTGGAGTTCCTCCTGTATAGAACTGCTAGTCTTCAAACCCTGGAGCCGTTAGTCCTTCCTATATAGAACTTTTAGCTTCTGAAATCTCAGAGCTACGGGTTCTTCCTATATAGAACCTCTCACTCTAAGACAGTAAAGCTCAGAGCCCTTCCCATATAGGATTCTTCGCTTTCAACACAATAGGTTTTCCCTATATAAAACCTTATGTGTCATGGGTGAATTCCTTCGGTTGGGAGTTCTTCCTATATAGAACTGCTAGTCTTCACCCTGGAGCTGCAAGCCCTTCCTATATAAAACTTTTAGCTTCTGAAATCTCGGAGCTACGGGTTCTTCCTATATAGAGCCTCTCACTCTAAGACAGTAAAGCTTGGAGCCCTTCCTATATAGGACTCTTCGCTTTCAACATAACAAGTTTTCCCTATATAAAACCTTGTGTATCATGGGTGAATTCCTTCGGCTGGGAGTTCTTCCTATATAGAACTGCTAGTCTTCACCCCGGAGCTATGAACTCTTCCTATACAAAACTCTCAGCTCCTGGAACCCTAGAGCGGATGATTCTTCCTATATAGAACCTCTCTCTACAGGCGCTTGGAAACATAGGCCTTTCGTATATAGAACCTTCATCTTCACATTTGGGATCCACACCAAGATGGCTAACGATGTCTCTTTGAATCTATAGATACCTATCTAAGATAAGACAAAATGCTATGACAAATAAATTGACATGCTCCTAATCCTAGTGATGTCTAACTATTCATGATACATGATCTTGTCAACCAGCGTAGAATCTTTTTCCTGAAGCTCCCTTTTCACAGGGTTCATGATGATGTCCATTCTCTTTGGTTATCCAACCTTTCAATTTATTCGAGCCACCCTTTACGGGTTTTCGACTCGGGTCCTCCCTTTGCTTTAAGACGCCCTATTTTGGGTTTTCGCCCTGAGCTCTCCATTTTTGTTCTTTTTTTTCTTTTTCTTTTTTTTTCAAACGTAGTATTTCTTAACAGCATCGGAATTTACAGGGCTTTTCAGCTCGTCTTCATCCATTTCAGTTAAGATTAGGGCTCCTTCTGAGAAAAGCCTTTTTTACCACGTACGGCCCTTCCCAGTTGGGCATCCACTTTCCTCGAGAATCTTTCTGAATCAGGAGGATTTTCTTGAGCACCAGATCCCCCTCTCTGAACTCTCTTGGGCGCACATTTTTGTTGTATGCCCGCATCACCCGCTTTTGGTACATTTGACCATGGCAAATGGCCTTTAGTCTCTTTTCTTCAATGAGATTTAGCTGGTCGAGTCTGGCTTGCACCCATTCGGATTCTTTCAATTTTACTTCATTTAAGACCCGGAGTGACGAAATCTCTACCTCAATGGGGAGTACTGCTTCGGTACCATACACCAAGGAGTAGGGTGTTGCCCCTATTGATATGCGAATGGACGTCCTATAGGCGAAAAGGGCAAATGGCAGCTTCTCGTGCCAATCTCTGTAGGTATCCGTCGTCTTTGCTATGATCTTTTTTATGTTCTTGTTTGCTGCTTCCACTGCCCCATTCATTTTAGGACGATAGACTGTGGAATTATGGTGTGCTATCTTGAATTGATTGCACACGTCCGTCATCATTTTGTTATTCAGATTGGAAGCGTTGTCGGTGATGACCCTTTCTGGCAAACCGTATCGACAAATAATCTCATTCTTTAGGAATTTACATATTGTAGTCCTTGTGATGTTGGCGTAAGATGCTGCCTCTACCCATTATTGAAGTAGTCTATAGCGACCAAAATGAAACGGTGTCCGTTGGAAGCCTTCGGGTGAATCTGCCTGATGACGTCCATGCCCCACGCCGCAAAAGGCCACGGAGAATTCATGGTGTGTAAAGGCGATGGGGGAGCGTGAATCTTGTCAGCATAAATTTGGCATTTGTGGCATTTCTTGGCGTAATCGATACAATCTCCCTCCATGGTCAACCAGAAATAGCCATATCTCATAATTTTTCGGGCTATAGACAGCCCGTTGGCGTGCTTCCCACATAGACCATCGTGTACTCTCAGCAATGTCTGATCATGACTTCTCTTATATAGGATCTCCCATCTAGGACATATCCTATTGCCATTTTTCTGAGTGTTTTTCTGTCATTGTCATTTGCCCTTTCGGGATACTTTCGAAGCTTTACATATTGCAAGATGTCATAGTACCATGGTTTTCCATCAATCTCTTCCTGCACATTACAAAAATGAGCAGGCCTTTCAAACGTCTGCATCTTAATGGGCTTCATTTCTGCCCCAGTGTTTGTTTTAAACATGGATGCCAGGGTCACCAAGGCGTCTGCCATCTGATTTTCTTCTCAGGGAAGGTAATTGAAGCTGACCCTTTCGAACTCCTTGGTGAGCTTTTGCATCAATTCATAATATTTGACCAACTTCGAGTCCCTAGTTTCCCATTCCCCACGCAACTGGTAAATCACTAAGGATGAATCTCCGAATACTCGAAGTTCCTTAATCTTTCTTTCAATAGCTGAGTTTAGTCCCATAACGCAGGCTTCGTATTCAGCTATATTGTTGGTGCAGAAGAATTCTAGTCTGCTGGTGAAGGGATAATAGACATTCTCAGGGGAAATTAGCACGGCTCCTATCCCATGTCCGAGGGCGTTAGATGCTCCATCAAAGTAAAGCTTCCATGATTTATCATCTGGAACCTCTTCCTCGGTTGTAATGCACATCAAGTCTTCATCCGGGAAATTAAAGTTCAACGCTTCATAGTCGTCCGAAGCGCGACTAGCTAGGAAATCTACTACGGCACTCCCCTTTACGGCTTTTTGGCTCACGTATACAATATCGAATTCAGATAAGAGCATCTGCCAGCGGGCCATCCTTCCCGTTAGTGCTAACGCTTCCATTAAGAACTTCAATGGGTCTAGCTTGGATATCAACCAAGTAGTATGGTACAACATATACTGCCTAAGCCGCTTGGTAGCCCAAACTAGAGCACAACACAACTTCTGAACTGGCGGGTACCGCATTTCGCAATCATTGAACTTTCTGCTTAGGTAATAGATGGCTTGCTCCCTTTTCCCTGACTCATCGTGTTGCCCCAATACACACCCTATTGAATTCTCAAAGACTGTCAGGTAGAGGATTAATGGTCGGTCTGGTACTGGCGCGACTAAAATCAGAGTATTTGTCAAGTACCTTTTGATCTTTTTAGGGCTCCTTGACATTCCTCATCCCACACACCGGGATTATTCTTTCTAAGAAGTCTGAAGACTGGGTCACACCGATCGATTAATTGGGAAATGAAACGAGAGATATAATTCAACCTCCCTAGGAAACCGCAAACTTCCTTATGAGTGTGGGGTGGTGAGAGATCCTGGATGGCTTTCACTTTATCTGGATTGATCCCAATCCCTCTTCTGCTTACCACGAACCCTAGGAGTTTTCCAGAAGTAACGGCGAAGGTACACTTGGCAGGATTAAGCCTCAGCTGGTATTTCCGTAGTCTTTAGAATAGTTTTCTCAAGTTCTGTAGGTGCTCCTCCTCTGTTCGGAACTTGGCGATCATGTCATCCACGTATACTTCTATTTCTTTGTGAATCATGTCATGGAAAAGAGTCACCATTGCTCTTTGGTAAGTTGCCCCTGCATTCTTGAGCCCAAAAGGCATCACCCGATAACAAAAAGTGCCACACATGGTTATGAACGTAGTTTTCTCCATGTCGTTAGAGTCCATCTTTATCTAGTTGTACCCGAAAAGCCGTCCATGAATGAAAACCATGAGTGTCCCGCAGTGTTGTCAACCAGCGTGTCAATATGTGGTAGGGGAAGTTGTCTTTAGGGCTGGCTTGGTTTAGATCCCTATAATCTACACACATACGAACTTTCCCGTCCTTCTTCGGTACTGGTACGATGTTTGCAACCCATTCAGGGTATTTGGCTACCTCCAAGAAACCAGCATCAAACTGTTTTTTACCTCTTCTCTGATTTTTAATAACATATCTGGTCTCATTCTCCGAAGTTTTTGCTGTATTGGCTTGCACTCCAGCTTTGTTGGCAATTTGTGCACCACTATGTCAGTATTCAATCCTGGCATATCTTGATAGGTCCAGGCGAAAACATCCTTAAATTTCTGAAGTAGGGTTATCAGTTCGTGCTTGGTTTTCGAGGAAAACGTCGTCCTTATTTTCACTTCTTTTCTCTCTTCTTCAGTCCCCAAGTTTACAACTTCTGTTTCTTCTTGGTGGGGCATGATCTGCCTTTCTTCGTTAGCCTCCATTCTCCTCAACTCTATCGGGACCTCACATTCTATCTCATCATCTTCTTCCTCAATTCCCTTTAAGATCTCAGGGCATTCAAAATTCACTCCGGGATTGGATCCGGTATCATTCATATAGTCAATCATGAGCGACCTGCATTAAATGAGAATGAATTGTATTGGGAAGAGGATGGCTTTATATGAAGTGAATGAACATGAAGAATGCATGAATGAAATAAATGAAATGTTTGTCATTCAAGAAAATGGGGGATATTTTCATTTCAACAAAAAAGTTAACATATGTGCCCTATACAAAAGATCCCCATTGTTTATGGGCAAAAACAAAAGGTTGATTCAGAGCATTACTCTGATCTATTCCTAAAAACCACAGGTAGATCAATGCAGCTCCAGTTATCAAGTGTTTCCCCAGGATGGCAGGGGCGGATGTTGGTCAACATTTTGCTGCCTTGGCCCTTTCCAGCTATCATGTTGATGCACATCCCTTCAAGTGATTCATTGAATATCTCCTCCTTGTTGAGTACGTCATTTTCCTTAATTGCCTCTTCAACTTCTTGACCTGGTTGGTAGAATTCTCCGGAGACAAAAGTGGTTTTCAAACTAGGAAAGGACATTGGTCTCCACGGAATGTCTTCTCCTTTAAATCTGGCTTTTCTTTGCTCTTCTTTTCTCTGTTGGACACTTGGTTTGTAACCCAGCCCAAAACGGTCCTTCTTGGTTATCATACTTTTGGCTCTTAGGCTCCCTTGTAATCTCTTCCCCAACCCTCTTCCTACTTTGGCTCCTCGGCCCAAAGTTTCTGCGACGGTCATCTTGGTACAATTAGATAACCTGGGATAGGGGATCCGACTTCCCTCCGCGACGAATGTGGCATTCACTAGCTCTAATGCTCGAAAAGAACATTCTGCAGCATCCTCGTCATTTTGAGTATAGGGGGCATCTGATGTCACTGAAGCAACAATTTCCTGCTCGGCCTCTACTGTGACCAATTTGCCTTCGACTACGAATTTTAATTTCTGATGCAATGATGAGGGGACAACTCCTGGGGAGTGGATCCATGGCCTACCCAATAAGCAGCTGTAAGATGGTTTTATGTCCATTACCACAAAATCAATCACATACTCAGTCGGCCCGATCAATAGAGGCACCTCAATTTTTCCCATTGTTCCTCTTTGTGTACCGTCAAAGGCTCTTACGGAATTATGGCAGGGCTTTAGGTTAGAACCATCTATTGGTAGTTTCTGTAAGGTCACCATAGGCAACACGTTCAATGCTGACCCGTTGTCAATCAATACCCCAGGTACTACATACCCTTTGCAGTGGGTTGTGATGTTAAGGGCTTTGGTGGACCCCATTCCTCCCTCGGGGATCTCATCATCACTGAATGTTATATGATTATAGGCAGTAGTGATATGCCCCACTATCCTGTCCAGTTTTGTCACAGAAATATCCTGAGGCACAAAAGTTTGATTTAGTACTTTTAATAGTGTCTCACGGTGTCTTTCTGAACTCAATAGCAACTCCAGCACTGTGATCCTAGCCGGTTGCTTTCGTAGTTGTTCCACTACGCTGTACTCGCTATGTCTCAGGAACTTTAGAAATTCTTTGGCCTGAGCCTCAGTTACCGGCTCATTCATCTTTGGGAGAGGTTCTTCACCGAATATCTGCGTGGGGCTAACTGCTGTATTCTTTCTCTTATCTTTGACCGCTTCAGCTGCCCTCAAAGCCTCAGAGGAATAACATCTGTCGCTCCTCGTGAAATGGCCCACCTCACCGACATTCACATCGCTCTTGCTTTGTTCGTCTTTTAGCGTAGGCTCTTTTACCTGACCATATTCTGGCTTTTCTGGCGTGGTCACATTTATAGCATAGTTCCAGAGAGTTTGCCGCATATCCTTGAATGGGAACGGGGATGGTGCTGAAATGATGATCTTGGGATTTATCTTAGTGGTTTCTCCTTGGGAGGCACCTGCATTCCTTGGCCTGGAGGAGATGATAAAAGGTCTATCCCTCCCGTATTTAGCGTTGGGGCTATCCGTCATATGTACGTCCGACCCCTTCTTTCCCGTGGGCTCTTCGAAGAATTCTATTTGCTTTTCATTTATCAATTGTTGTATCATTCTCTTGAACTCGTCGCACTTTTGGATGTCATGCCCTTCATCCTGATGGAATTCGCAATACACTTCATATCCATTCTGCCTTATTACCATGCCTTTGTCGATCACATGGGCCATGTATAATTGTTTAAATACCCACAACAAAGGAGATTTGATTTCTGACACATCATCCTTAATCTTCCTGGTAAAGCATTCTTCAATAACATTTACTCTTCTGTTCCCATGATTAGGTAACGGGATAGTAGCTACACTTGGTTCTTCGAACTTCAGTATCCCAGAATCAATTAAGTTCTGCACAAGTTTTTTAAAGGCAAGGCAGTTCTCGGTGGGATATCCAGGGGCACCGCCGTGATAGTCGCAATGCGCGTTCGGGTTATACTAGGACGGGAATGGCGGTCTGAAAGGAGTAACGTAATATGGACGGACCAGGTCTGCTTTATACAACTGAGAGTAAAGCTCCGAGTACGGAACGGGTAGGGGAGTAAAAGTTTTCCTCTCTTTCTCTTTTCTCGAGATTTTCTCCTCTCTTTGATTCGAGTTTTGCGTTTTTCCCCCAGGTGCTTGTGGCTGTGAGACTGTAAAATTCTTCGGGGCGGTGTAAGTGCTGGTGGCGTTTACTTCATTCTTCTTGCTGTATTTCCGAGATCATTCCCCACTATCAATCCTACCACTCTTAATTGCCAATTCAAGGGACTCCCAAGTCCTAATTAGATCAGCAAAACTCTGTGTTGTATTATTAATGAGGCGATCGAAAAGTGCCCCTTTCAAAGTATTAACGAATAATGACGTAATTTCATGTTCCGAGAGGGGTGGCTGAATTTGGGCGGCTACTTCCCGCCACCTTTGAGCATATTGTCGTAGACTTTCGTTGGACTTCTGCCCCATATTTTCCAACGTAATTCTACTGGGGGTCATATCTGTTACATGTTTATATTGCTCAATGAATGCTCTTGACAGATCTTTCCATGTCTTGACATTCACCTTGCTCAACTGGGTGAACCACCGTAACGCCGCTCCAGTTAGGCTGTCTTGGAAACAGTGAATCAGTAGCTTCTCATCCTTAAGGTAGGCCGCCATCTTTCGGCAGTACATTTTTATGTGCGCGGAAGGACACGTGGTTCCATCGTATTTGTCGAACTTTGGCGTTTTAAATTTTGGCGGTAGGACAAGGTCGGATACCAGACTCAAGTCACTAGCATCGTTTCCTGATTCTTCCATAGCTTGTAAAGTTTTAAATTTTTCCTCCATGAGGCGAAACCGTTCCTCCCACTTTTTTTCTACCTCTGTCCTGATCCTTTCGACCAAATTCAGGTCTGGCACCTCCTCTTCATAGAGTGCTTCAGTGTTGAGGGGTTGAGTCTCAGATGCCCCTACCTGAAGATTAGCTGACATTCTTGCAGGGTCGATATACACCCTTCAAGTCAGATTTGGCGCAGCTGGTTGAACCTTATTGTGAACTGGGGTACCCTCTGGTTCTTGAACGGTTTCTCCTTCAACTCTCTTTCCAAGGCTTTTAGCCAATAATGCGGTTATGTCGGATACTATCGATGCTTGCGACTGAGTAATCTGGTCACTGAGGCTTCTTTGAGCCTCTTCAAACCTTGCTTCGAGCTCTCTTTGCCCCTTTTCTAGACTGATTATCCTGTCTTCTATGAGCTTGCTTTGTAATCGGGTAAAGTATGGATGATGAATGATTGCGGGTTAACTTCTATTTTCACACACTGCCACAATATTCATAACATTAATATGGTTGCAAGAAAAATAAATGCATGTATAATGATGCGAATGTCATGATGAAATGCAAGAATGTATGCAGATAAGGTACTGATTCCGCTGGTAATCACCCTTTTGAACTACTTCCACGGGAATTAAAGGGTCTAGATTACAACAGAGTTCATATTGCAAAATGAAGATCTCTAATACAAAAGAGTACTAATTACAACACAGAGCCCTATAGATAAGCCCTAGCTCTATCTCCTAATTTTCCAATTGCCCTGAGCAACTTGATGAACCTGGGAGCTTCTTCCATTTCTGAGACTACGAAAGGTCGGAGTGTTTCAGCCTCGATGGCCAAATCATTCACATGCATGGCGACTCGTTGTATGTCCACCATCAGGTTTGCGTAATATTGGTCCCTATCCTGTACCATCCGGGCAGCGTCACGCAGTTTCCTTTGCCAATAAATGTTCCCTCCGGCTGTAGCCTCTTCGAATACACTAATTCTTTCCTTATAATCTTCAACAGTTGCTTCAAGGGACTTAATTCAGGTTCGTAACATGCCTACTTCGCGCTCTCTTTCTTGTAGCTCAGTGAAGCCATTCCTCTGGCGGTACGTTTGAAAAGAGAGTTCTACTTCTGCCAACTTTTCTCTCAATTCGACATTCTGACTTCGGCTTTGATCCAGACTTTGGATAGTTTCGTCGTACAACTTTTGCATCTCTAACAGTCTATTCCGACTACTCATGGACCTTCTTTTCCATACGGCGATGTTTTCTTTCTCGTGATTGACTGCTTGTTTTCCTTTGATAATTTCTTGCCTAATTCTTTCCTTTTCTTGGTCAATGGCCTTCTTGGAGGACTGTTTCTCTTCCTCAATAGCCAACCGGCAGCTTTCTATCTCCTTCTCGATCGCTCTCTTGCTGATTTCTCGTTCTTCTTCCACCAAATGGATACCATTCATTCTCTCTTTTTCCACGGCTATGAACTGACTTCGACCGACTTTCTGTATTTTCGCTTGCAGTAGAAGGGTATCCTTTTGGTAAAGAGCGTTCTTATCGCTCAAATCCGCATTTAATTTCTTCAACTGTCTAATGATCCCATCCCGTTCGTCGACCTCTAAACTTGCTTTATAGAGCTCACTCGCATGTTGAGTCTGTTGGGTGTCCATTTTCCTTTTAATTTCTTCTAGTTCATTCCGTAAGATATCAGTTTCAGACGGTACCACCATTGTAAGCTCCTCAAGCGACACCGCTGGTCCTTGATCAGATTCAAGAATCACATTATTAACCCTCAAACGTCTCCACAGATCGTAGTCTGGGGTGGTCATATGCTCAGCGTCTCCTTCCACCCTGATCCGGTAACAATGGTCCCAAGCCCTCATGATAGTCTGAACTTTTCCTTTGAACTCCCCTTTGAAGAGAAATTCAGTTCAGCTTAACCCGGCTGTATTGGGAATGAATTATCGTGATCCGAACTGTCGGGACACCAAAATGGAGCACAAGCAATCCCTCCATGCAATCCCAACATCATCAGCCAGTTGAAATCACCGCAACTGTATAAAAAGTAATTAACTTTTCCGAGCCATGAGACCCTCCATGCTATGTCTTCGTCTTGAATGTTCCTGAAGAAACTAGACCATTTTTTGTTTTCAAGTCTTCTCGCCACTCTTTTGCTAAGTATTCCCGTAAAGGCGAAAAACCTTGGAAGGATATCCCCGGCAGGACCCTCGTCGGCGTCTTCCACATGTGACTCTGAATCCACACCTGTAACAGTTGTGCACATCCTCGAAAACGTCATTCTTCATGCTTCCGACTAGCATTTAAAGAAATGAAGGTCTCGGCCAAGATTGCTGGTACTGGGTTCGCTCTCCGTGTCATACGCTCAAACAAGTCCAGAATGGCTATGTCAATGTTCCCAAGTACTCTCGGAAAGATCACCAAACCATATATTCCTAAGGCGAATAGGTTTATCTTCTTCGCCTCGTCTGGATGTGTAGGTATGATATCCCGAATACTTTCCCATGCAAAAACTGTACTGCCTCCTCGGAGCTGAATCAAGCCATTAACCCAATCGTCACTCATTCCTGCAAAGGTTTTGAGCTTCGAAGTATAATTCTGATTCCTCGGAGGCTTCGCGTAGATCCAATCTTCCTTAATGTTCTTCTGGTTAAGTAAAGCAGTGTATACTTCTACTGTAGGCATCATGTCCTGCCCATTGAAGGTGAAGCAGCAAAAGGCAGGATTCCAGAACTGAAAAATAGCTCGGAGCAGGGGCTGGTTAAACCGAACATATAACAGTTGTGCAATGTCGCCATAACTATCGTGGAACAAGTCATGTAGTCTTCGGTCCCATCTTTCCCAAATGCTTTGAAGATCCCATAAGTTGTTCTATTGGAGACTCACATAGGTTTACCCTGCTATTACGCGTTCGTTCGGCGAACTGTCCCCTTGGGCTTTCTGGTTGACCTCTAACCAATGTCTGACTGACAAATTAAGCTCTTCTTTCCTAAGACACCTTTTTTCCATGGTGAAAGACTTTCTGATCGGGCAAACCACTTGATCCAGTACCTTTATGTGATGCAAATGTATGATGTATGAAAAAACAAAAGCGAAAAAGAAAACAAGTCAGTACTAGATAAAATTAATAAATATATAAATGAAGGGACAAATTAAACAGAATAAACACATAAAACAGCCCTATTTATCCCGTCTAAAACCTAAGGTTATCCATATGGCTCTAAAGGGGTAGGTTTCTATGTATTCTCTACATGCAGTATTGGTTCTAGGAGGTACCCGAATTGTCATTGCTGTCTTCTACTAAGAGTAGCAAGGCCCCCGATCATCACCCATTATAGGCTCCTTTCAACCGGGTTCAATTCAGGGGGACCCATTCGCTTATGCCCGTACGAAGGAACGATATCCTTACGAAAGCATAAGGTACTCGAGCCCCGAAGGTACTTGCTAGGCCCATACAGGAGAACGATATCTCCACGAAAGTATTAGCGTTTTCCCCCATTTAAAAAATGGGTTTATATGTCATATTTTAAATGTGTTAAAATAAACGCGCAATTATAACCGAATGTTAATTTAATAGTCACTTTAACCCAGAATTTATAATATTAATAAAGCGGCAATTATTTTAAAAAGCTTGACTTTCTTCTTGTTTTCGAAAAACAAAAAATTGTCCCCAGCAGAGTCGCCATCTGTAGCGATGTTCTTTTCTTATCGCTAAAAACCGAGTGTTTTCGAAGTGTTGGTTGTCTTTCGGATATAAAAATATTTATCCGTGGGGGTTTTGAAAAACGCGTTATATTAGGAATTGGAGTCGCCACCGGCCACTTAGGTAGGCCGGACACCATAAAACCAGAGATTTAAAAACTGTTGGGTTCGGGAGTCGGTTACAGATGGGGAAGGATTAGCACCCCCACACCGCCCAAAGTTGGTACTTTAATAATTACCGCTTTATTAATATTGGATTTTCCGGGTTAAAGTGACGATTAGTTTAAAATTCGGTTATAATTGCGAATAAATTTTAAAGGCCCTGTTATCCGAGAGTAAACGTCCAACCACTATCACTACGCCTGATACTGGCCCCGTTTACGCTCGGATAAAAGGGTACCACATTGACATTATGTATTCCATTATGCAAACTTAGTGAGCAAAATATAAAACATGGCAAATAATTTAAATACAATAAATATTAACATAATAGAATACTAATCTAACATAAATAAAATACTAATCTAAAACATACATACATATATATTAATCCTACTCGTAAATAAGAACAAATTTAACATATCACAATAACAAGGCATGAATAAATACATGTGGGAACAAAAACACATATTACAAGAAGACATACATATTAAAAATAAAACACATTGTAACATATGTAGAACATGGTATTATGCATGACAAAGAAAATATACTAACACGTAACCTAAAAGCAAAGAGAACATACAATACATGCTAAAATACAAAACATGTTGTGTACGAGCTAATTAAAATATCAATCGAATATGTGTGATACGAATGACCGAACAAACGCATAAAAATACATAATCACCATAAACTTAACACATATATACATATAAACATGAAAATACGAAGCATGTACGAGAGACATATGAGCAGGTAAAAAGGCTACATCAACATATACGATCATAATAAACGAACATGAATATTTAAATATGGAACAAGACTGAAATGAAAAGAAATAAACATAAGAAACAGAAATTAAAAGGCAATAATGTGCGATTTAGGGACGAAATTGCAAACTGAATAGAATCTAAAAGGACTAAAACTGTAATTGGACCAAGGGGCAGGCTTGAAGTGAAAATTTCAAAAACACGGTGGGACTGGTGAGGTAATTTCGCCATTTAAAAACTGATTCAATTTAATCCAGGGGTTGGATTGCAAGATTTTAGAATATAAGGGGGACCAGGGTTGTAAATATCCCATGCGGCAAGACAGATATACAAATATCGAAAACGCGGGAGGATTTATTTCAGAATTTTACCATTTCACGAAATAAAATGCCTATAAAATCCCCTTTTTTAGCCCGATCTCAAATTTTCCCTCATTTTTCTTCTTAACCCGTTTTTATAATAACATATCTCTCATTTTCTCTCAACTCAACCATCCCAAACCTTTGATGAACCCAGAAACTGGTGACCATTCACCGTCTTCTCCGCCGCAGACCGCCGTTAGCCGGCGCCGGCAAACCAAAAGAAACACCCAAAACCAACCTCTTTTCAAACCGAATCCAAATCTGAACTTAGATTTACACTAAGACTCACCCTTTTGTCTAGATCTAAGCAAATACGAAATGAAAAAAAAAGTGATATTTTGTTTATGTTTAACCAAAATAAAACCAAAAGGGACCTCCCTCTCCCTTCAGTTCACCATGTTCAGCTTTGGAAAGCTGAAGAGGCTTGTCACTGGTGAGGGGAGACCCGTTGACGACGAAGGTAACAAATCTACATCCCTCCCTTTTTGTTATCACTTCGTATTTTTTGTACATGCATGCAAAGAAGTAAGAAAAAGAAAGGGGAGTTGCCACTGAAACTTTGTGCTTCTTTCTTATTTTTCTGTAACTGATTACAACTGGACTGCCTTACAAATTACTTGTTTCATACATATATCATTCTTTTTCGGTTTGGTAGCAAGTACTGTAAAATACATTTTTTAGATATGAAATGATACTGACATCCCTCTTTTTTGGTGATTTTTGATATATCTGCTTATCCTGAACGTGGTGGTTGGAGGCCGGCATGGTGGAAGCATGGTGGCAGTGTGGGGGAGATGTCTTCGGCCAGAGGCGTTCTCGACCGTTGGATCAGATTCGATCTAACGGTTGGGATAGCTTGAAGAATGCACGATCTAGATAAAACCTCGATCGGTGGAACGGCTCCAGATCGTGACACGTGGAGCTCAGCAGTCTAGGAGTTATGGCGCATGGGATTCATGCACACGTGGGAGATCGAAGGGTCCGCGCGTGGATCGAACGCGCACGTGGCATCCGAACGGTTCGAGCGTGTAATTCACGCGGCCAGCTGGATAACTTCCCTCTTTGATCGTGGCCGTTGGATCAACATTTTGATCCAACGGCTCCTGGTTGGCTGCGCAAAGACAAAATAATTAGGGTTAAATATCTGATAGGTATTAGGGTTCTGTTAGGGTTTTGGGTTTGGGCCGATCGGGCCTTGTAATGTATTTTTGGATTTTGTAATAATCTGGACACTTAATTTAATTGGGTTTTTATTTTCAAATTTGTACATATATATATTAATAATAATATATTAATATAATAGTAAATGCATACACATACATACTTACGTACACATACATACGATTGTAATGAAATATATTCACACATATATACACTTAATAATAATACACACAATTCATGCAACACTCATTCGTATACATTCAATAATAACAAGGACATTAATAATATACATGCAAACATATATAAACATACTCATAAATGCACATATACCAACATATATTATATGATACCTATAACATAAATATAACCATATCACACACATATTAATAGGTACATAATACACGACATAAATATATGCACCATGCATACATTCACACATCACACATATATCATATATGTAATATTAATAACATATACACGCACGCATATATATGTAATCATGCACTAATATATTAATATGATACTTAGAGACTAGATAAAAATGAGTGATTACAATCACCAACATCACCAGGGAACAAATCAAAATCCCCAATATCTTCATCTTAGCTGGAATCGTCAAGTGTTTCTCCTCATCGACCTCGTAGGTTTTCCACATCATCATCAATAGTCGGATCACCAACAGGCTCGTGCGATGAACCATATGTCGAAGGTCTGGCTCAATGAAATGCACTCAATGTCGAAGGCCCAAATGGATGAAATACACTCGATGTCGAAGGCTCAGCTTGATGAAATGCACTCGATGTCCCTCTTACCAACATTGCGACAAAACTGCCTCCGGGCATATCAATCTCATTACCGAAAAGCAGATTCTCCAACGACATTTCTAGAAGGGTCGGGAACATTACGCACCTCGGCAAACAACTCGATATATAGAATCTCCGTAGATTCATGCTTCGCAATCATCATTCTAACATCATCATCATCTTGGAGAGTGATTTTACAATATCTGACTGGATTTTCACATGTCAGCCACCGATTACGCAAATCATGAATCTCTATTCTAATTTTCTGTAATACTTTCTCCTTCATTTCTCGAAGCGTGATTTCATTTTCAAATCTCATCTTCGTAGTGCTTTTAGATTCAAATACAATCCTGGCATCAGTTTGCACCATTTGTCCATTGTAATGGACAATCGCCATAAATCTATTGTCGCTCATTTTCTCTGCATGTTCAAAACACATAAATAGATTTTCAATCAGAATATACAAATCAAGAACATACAAAATAAAAGTAAATAACAAAACTTTTAAACATATTTCGAATATATTTTTTAAATATATTTCAAATATACTAAATTATTTTTGCCTTCATTTAAATATATTTCGAATATTTTTTAATATACTTCATTATTTTTGCCTTCATTTTAACCATATTTCGAATATATTTTTTCAATTCTAATTTCTAAAAATATACTAATTGGTAAAAATATAGTAAAAATTACTAAAATCTAAACAACATCTTAAAATGGGAGATGAATACATAATTTAAAATTTTAAAACTAAATGCATCAAATTTAACTTAGATCAAACATACAAAATAATACTTAAAAAATAAAATTAGTTTTCCTACAAAATTAACAATAAAATTAGTTCAAATTAACTATAATAATAATATGACTAATGAACCTAAATTAAAAATTAAATTAAATATCTACTTATTTTCTCCAAATATTTAAATTAACATCCAAATATTCAAACGTTTTTATCTTATATTATAAAAATTTAATAATCCATAAATTAAACAATAAAAATACACATATACTAACTAACTATATTTTCTCCAAATATTCAAACATCAACTTAAAAATTAAAAAAAATAACGAACTTAAATTAAACAATAAAATACTTACTATATTTTCTTCCCAAATCTCTTCAACCACATATTGAACACACAAAAATTCAAACACCAACTTAAAAATTTTAACAAATAAAGAACTTAAAATAAACAATACAATACACATCTACTTACTATATCTTCTTCAAATCTTCCTTTATTTACTCAATCAGTGCACAAATTTTTTCTCTTCAACCACCTATTTAACACAAAAAATTCACAAACTTTAACTTAAAAAAATAAAATTCAAATTTTTGTAATAACTACAAAAACATGTATTATAAATAAAAGTAATCAAATAATATTAATAAATTAAAAAATAAAATACTTATCTTACTCAAATTCTTCAAATCTCCTGTCCAAATCTTTTTCTTCTCCAAACATTTTTCTCCACACTATCTACTTCAACCCCTATTTAATCCTATAACAATTAAATCACAACTATATTGTTATCCACACTATATTCTTATCCATTTACAAGGTATGCATGTCTGCATGCATGCAGACGTGACGCCCAACACTACTCAAAGGCGGATCAAACTAAATTTGTCTTTATTTTTTTGTACTGTTCATAAGTGGATCCAAGTGAATCTGCCTTTTTCTTTTGTTAAACACTGTTTAAATTTGAATTTATATGAACCGACCTTTGTTGATACCATAACAAATGCAATACTTTAAAAATATTTTGACTATAACCGTATTTTGAGAAAAAAAAATCTTAAAACATTATTTGAGTAAAAAATCTCAAAATTGAGCGCCATTACGTTTTCCGGCATTTAAAGTGAAGGTTTATAAAAGAAACATGTCCCTAACCCGTCATCTTTCCTTTACTGTTCGCTTTCCAGCTTCTCAAACCTCACAGGTCTCTTTCTCTTGCCATCACTATTTTTTTTGAATAATTTTATTTATTATGGTTTTTCCTATTTAAATTTATTAACTCGGATAATTTCTTTGACTAGATCTGGTAAATGTTTAGCAGATCTGGATTCTTTTGCTGATGTTTATTAGTTTCATTTTTTGTACTAATTGAAAATTAAATGGCGTTGGTTTTTTTTTTCCCAGGTGAAGAAAGATGGCAGGGAAAGGTGGAAAGGGGCTCTTGGCGGCGAAAACAACCGCAGCTAACAAGGACAAGGACAAAGATAAGGACAAGAAGCTTCCGGTTTCTCGTTCATCGCGTGCCGGAATACAGGTATTTCTTAAATTACTACCGTTTACTTTGTTTTACGTCCAAAACAGTTGTTTTTTGTGTGTTTCTTCTCCTTTGTGCTTTTAATTATGCATGCTTAGTCTATTTTGAATGTCCTGGTTCATGGTCTATTAAGAAAAAGAATATTAGACTAATGGGTATGTCCAAGTGGTAAATAATTTGGTATCGATTAAGTATGTCTCAAATTCAAGATCTAGCTCTACCCTCATTCTTCTTACAAATTTTAAATTCCTTTTTGTTGTTAGATCTTTTAGAGTAGCTAAGTTCCTTCTAGCTGAATTGGAGTTGTTGCCACGTGAAAAATTAGTATTACTCAACCACTATCTACTCTATCTGAATTATTTTTCTCATCTTCAATAATCCGAACCACAACATGTTTGTCCTATAACGTTTTTTGAGCTTGCTTGCACCAAAGTTCTTGTTGCTATTTGAGTTATCGAAATATTTGCAATGTTTTGAATACCAGTCTGTCCATTATTGCTTTCATTCCCAAAGTGTTATTTTAACAGTCGTTTCCAAGGTTGTGAACTATTTCCCCCAACAGTTCTCCCATGGTACAACGACCTTTTCCTTGATACCTTTTTCACACTTGATTTTGTGCGTATTAAAGATTATTGTTGGGGATTTCATCTTTTTGTGACATGGGACTTCTTTGATTTGTATCTTGAACATGGGGTATCTCATTCAACTACAAGCCTATACTTGTTGTCTAGCTTCTTTTATCTTTGTTTTAATCCCATCCCTTGTTTCAATTTCCTTTCTGATTTTAGTTCCCAGTGGGTCGTATCCACCGTCACCTAAAGACCAGAACATCTGCAAATGGAAGAGTCGGTGCCACAGCTGCCGTTTACTTGGTCTCCATCCTCGAGTACCTAACTGCAGAGGTTCTGGAGCTGGCCGGAAATGCGAGCAAGGATCTGAAAGTGAAGAGAATCAGTCCAAGGCATCCGCAACTTGCCATAAGGGGTGATGAAGAGCTGGACACCCTTATTAAGGGTACCATTGCTGGAGGTGGTGTCATCCCTCACATCCACAAGTCCCTAATCAACAAAACTACCAAGGATTAGATATGTCTGGTTTTAACTAGATGGTACGATTTCTATCACCTATTTAATGACTGCGTTTTATTGCAGGCTTCATTTAATGTGTTTAGCACATTTGGGCTTGTGAATTGTGATCTTTGTTGGAACTGTGGTTCCCCTAGATATATTGTATCTTATTGTAGCAGTGAAGTTTATTGTTAGTTTGCTTTTGAACCTTGGGATTCAAAGGATGATAAGATTATCTGAGTTTCTAAACTTCATCTTAAAATCCAATGGATGTGGTGCATAAAGAAATGATAATGAAGTATCTACTCATTATGTTTCAGTGCCGATTTCAATCAACTGAGGTAAAATTAGAAATTGAGTGAACTGTTGTGAATAATTAAAAAAATAAATTTAAAATGTTGAATTATTATTAGGTAAAGTATAAGGATGGTCACCGAATTTTTAGGGTGTTTTTATTTTTGGTTACTAAATTTTTAAAATTTTTATTAAGGTCATTCAATTTTTATTTTGATTTTTCCTCTTACCTTCTATAAGAAAATGTTGACGAGACTTGTAATTTTTTTAATAAAATAATATATTTGAGTCCCACTTTTAGCTTCTCTTTCTCTTTCTTTCCTTCTCCAAGATCCACAGGGAAAGGCTAAAGTGTGTCACCTCTAGGATGCGGTTAAAATGTGCCCAACATAAATTCTTATTAAAATAGTAAAAAATTATGTAAGATTGGGCAATAATTTAGGTAGAATTGAAATTCTTACCAACTAGGTAATAATTTAAGTAGAACCCAAATTCTTATTATCGGAGTAAAAAATTATGTTACAACTTAAATTCTTATCCAATTTAAGTTAAATTTTATCTTAGGTAAAAATTTGTGTAGTAATAAAAAAAATTTGCCAACTGAGTAAGAATTTGTATAGAAGTCAAAATTTTATTTTAGTCGTACTCTAAAGTATCTCACGCTAGAACAACCCAATTCCACACCCCTAAACTCCAAAACCATAGTGATATCATCAATCTCTACAACTCCATTTCTTTCTCTAACAATCCCAAACTCTTCTTCGCCCAAACCAAGGCTCACCTTTCTTTCTCATTCTTCACCACTGTAGCGATGTTTTTTTCTCGCTAAAAAATGAATGTGTTTTTATTTTTGGAAAATTTTTGTTTTGGAACATATTGTCTTCCGCGTGGAGTTTTTATAAAACCCGCATTTCATTTAAAATTTGAGTCGCCACCGGCCACTCAAGGTGGACCGGACACCATAGAAAACCAGAGATTTTGAAAACTTTGGGTTCGGGAGTCGGTTACGGATGGGGAAGGATTAGCACCCCCACACCGCCCAAAATTGATACTTTAATAATTACCGCTTTATTAATATTAGACTTTCCGGATTAAAGTGACGATTAAATTAAAATTTGATTATAAGTGCGAGTAGATTTTAAAGGCCCCGTTATTCGAGAGTAAACGCCCAACCACTATCACTACGCCTGATACTGGCCCCGTTTACGCTTGAATAAAAGGGCACCGCATTGACAAAATATATGTTCGTTATGCAAACTAAAAACATAGCAAATATAAATAAATACACTGTGATAAAAATATGAATAAATACTAACATAATAAATACTAATATAACATGAATAAAATACTAATCTAAAAACATACATACATAACTATTAATTTAACACATAAATAAAAACAAATCTAACACAAATAAAATACTAATCTAAAACATACATATATAAATATTAATCTAACTTATAAATAAAAACATATCTAACACAAATAAAATACTAATCTAAAACATACATACATAAATATTAATCTAACTTATAAATAAAAACATATCTAACATAAATAAAATATTAGTCTAAAACATAAATTTAAAGCATACTAATCTAAAATATAGATAAACATACAAATTAAAAACACAATTTTAAATTAACTACTACTTTATTAAAATATGAAAATTACAACATAAATAAAAAGGAAAGAAAATATACCTAACTAGGAGTTCGAACGACGAACCCCGACTGGACCCCACTGAGATCTACCACGACCTCTCTAAAAATATTAACTAGATCGGACCTAAAAAAAGACTCCGATCGAACCGACTAGGACCAAGACACGCCCGATCTCAGGCTGGCCGAGCCTAAGCTCCCTTATTTGGCCAAGCCCAGCCGATTACCTCCTTCAAATTGCTTGATTGCAATTCAATTTTGCTTCCTTAGTTCTTGCTGCCAATTGCTTCTATTTATAGTGGTGAGGAGGGTGACGTGGAGCCTTGTGCTCCACTCCCCTCCCCTTTTTTATTATTAAATTCTCTTTCTTTTTTTTTTGCTTTTTTGTTTTTTTATTAATTTTATTATTATTATTTATATATATTATTACAACAATACTAAAAAATACTAAAAACCCGTACAAAAATGAGTGATTACAGTTGCCCCTCTTTGCTTGTTCTTGTGAAACGAGAACAAAGCAAAGATCAAAAGCACTCATTTTTGTTTTATCTGGCTAAACTTCTCTCCTTTTGACGCGTGTCTTCTTTCTTCTGGTATCTTCATTCTCTTCAAAAATGTCTTCTTTCTTGTTTTGGTTGATCCACCTTGTCACTCTCGGGAAGCAAAGCCTTCAAAATGGGGTTTGTTTGTTGGGGAAGCCAAACCGAGTTCTTCTTGCTACATTATTGGTAATAAGCTAATACCTAAAGAGGGTTCGACCCAGCTGCAACACCGACGAAGAGACAGGGTCTACAAAATTCGATCCAAATGCAACAACACGACGAGGAGGCAAGACCGATAGGTGAAAGTTCTGATGTCTGATCCAGCTACAACTCTGACGAAGAGGCAAGATCAAAAAACTGACAATTTTTCTCTTTTTTCTCTCTTTTTTTGTTTCCTTTTTCTCTATTTTTTCATATTTTTCTTTTTTCTCTTTTTCTCTTTTCTCTCTTTTTTTTCTTAAAACTTGAAAGTTGGTGAATTTTGACCAAGCTACAACACCGACGAAGAGGCATGGTCTAAAGTTAGTAATGTTGATCCAAACCTTAACAACACCGACGAAGAGGCAGGATCAAGAGTTAGTGAATTTGGTCTAGCTACAACACCGACGAAGAGGCAAGACCGGAAGTTAGTGAATTAGGTTCAGCTACAACACCGACGAAGAGACAGAACCGAAAGTTAGATTTGACCCAGCTACAACACCGACGAAGAGGCAAGGTCTGAAGATTTGATCCAGCTACAACACCGACGAAGAGGCAGGATCGAATAGTTTTTTTTTGTGATCAAGCTACGACTCTGACGAAGAGGCATGATCAGAATTTGGTTGAAAGCTCATTTTTCTTTTTTTTTCTTTTTTGACTTTTTTTCTTTTTTGATTTTTTTTCTTTTTTTTTCTTTTTTTTCTTTTTTCTTTTTTTTCTTTTTTCTTGATTTTTTCTTTTTTTGATTTGTTTTCTAGCTACAACATTAATAAAGAAAACTTGAAAATCAGTAAAGTTGGATCTATCAACGGAGAAATAGAAATATTAACTGGAACCCTACTACACCATCAGCGGATAAGTAGGACAAAGAAGAATCGGGACCTAGCCACTCCATCAGCGGAGGAGGATGGATCGGATAATGATGACTGGAACCGCTACACCATCAGCGGAGAGCGGGATCGGGAGGGACGATGGGAGCTTGGACCCGGTCACTCCATCACGAGGATCGGATTGGACAATGACGACACTGGAACCGGCTACACCATCGGCGGAGAGCAGGATCGAGGACGACGCGAGAGCTTGGACCGGCTACTCCATTAGCGGAGGATCGGATTGGACAATTACGACTGAACCGGCTACACCATCAACGGAAGAGCGGATCGAGAGGACAACGGGAGCTTGGACCCGGTCACTCCATCAGCGGAGGATCGATTGGACAATGACGACCTAGAACCGACTACACCATCAGCGGAGAGTAGGATCGAGGGCGGCGAGAGCTTGGACCCGCCACTCCATCAGCGGAGGACCGGATTGGACAATTACGACATGGAACCGGCTACACCATCAGCGGAGAGCGGGATCGAGGGGCGACGGGAGCTTGGACCCGTCACTCCATCACGGAGGATCGGATTGGATAATGACGACCTAAAATCGGCTACACCATCGGTGGAGAGCGAGGATCGAGGACGACGATAGCTTGTACACGCCACCCATCATCGGAGGACTGGTTCGGGCGATGAAAGTTGATAAATTCATTTTGATTTTCATTTCATTTATTTTTTCTTCATTTTTTCATTTTTCATTTTTTGATTTTTTTTTTTACTTTTGATTTTTTAATTTTTTTTGATTTTTTTCAACTCTATTTTTTTTTGGTAATTTTTCTTTTTCTTGAACTGCATAAGGAAGTAAGACTCGAAAATAGGTCTGCAGCACCGCCACAGAGAAAACAAGACCTAAATAGAAATTTGATCTGCTTGGGGAAGATTCGATCTGTTGTACCATCAACGGAGAAACGAGATCTTCGGGATGTCTATATTGTTGCACCATCGGTGGTAAAAGCAATCCAAAATTGTTGGCCTATCAACAATGACGAAGGCAAGATCTGGAAAAGTCTACTTCCGCTTCTCTCAAGGCGAAGGATATGACCTAAAAATGAATAAAAACATTAATCAAGAAATGTTCACAAAATTTGTCATCATTACCTTTTATTTTGTTTCAAATCATCCTTTTGTGTTTGGTCTCCTCCAAGACTAAAGTTGGATGTCGTGTTGTTGCCCCCATGGCTGAGGATGTTCAGTATCTTTTTGAACCTATTTGTAAGCAAAAATGCATAAATTTTATGCCTAAATGCATGTGTCTATCTTAAATGCATGGTGATTTTGGTGTATGCACTTAATCTAAATGTATGGCGTATGCAAGATGAATGCAATCTAAATGCATGAATGTGATATGATTTTTTTCCCTCAAAGGGATGCACGACTCCTCACTGGTCCCGTCAGAATCTTGGTTTTTTGTATGTGACGGTGCCCCAACCTCAACTTGGGTTCGATCAGTCATCTGGGTGCATGCCCCAACATTTTATTCATCCATATGCCATCGTCTAAAACTGTTCTTGAATTTGACACTTTGAGTGTGGATTCTATTGCCCCCTAGGTTGGGTTTATAAATTGTATTGGTTCATGGTAGCTTATTATTTTTGATTGGGTGCAATTTTGCAGACTGTGGTCAAAGATGCAAGAGTTTGACTCGGCAATGAAGGCTGGACCTTGGCAAAGAATGCCCCCGAACTGGGACCTTGTTAGAGGCACACTATTTGTAAAAGATGTGGGGGTGCTTTTGGACATGCCCCAAGACCAAACTTTTGTAAGAGGCTTTGTAAGGTGCTAGATCGACCATCTTTGTTGTATTTAATGGGGCAACCCGAGGATTAGTTTTATTATTCTGAAAATGAATGCATGCAAAATGTGTCCTAAATCGATGCAATGCAAAATTAAGATTGTGATGATGTTGTGCAATGATGCAGGTGAACTCGGTCGATGATGAAATAAAATAAAACGAGTTAGTACCAAATAAAATGATTAAATAAAACAAATGATAAATATAACAAAAATAGAGTAATAAACTGTACATAAACAAGAAATAAGACACCAGAGCCTAAATAGGGTGACCACTAATCGGGCAGAGTTTCATATGGCTCTAAAGGGGTTGGCTCATACGGCTCACTATATGCAGTTTTGGTGCTAAGAGGTACCCGAATTGTCCTTGCTGTCCTCTACTAAGAGTAGCAAGGCCCCCGGTCATCACCCATTATAGGCTCATTTCAACCAGATTCAATTCAGGGGGACCCATTCGCTTATACCCATACGAAGGAACGATATCCTCACGAAAGTATAAGGTACTCGAGCCCCGAAGGTACTTGCTAGGCCCATACGGGAGAACGATATCTCCACGAAAGCATTAGCGTTTTCCCCCCACTTAAAAAACGGGTTTATATACCTTATTTTAAATGCGTTAAAACAAACGCGCAATTATAACCGAATGTTAGTTTAATAGTCACTTTAATCCGGAATTTTTGATATTAATAAAGCGGTAATTATTTGAAAAAAGCTCGACTCTCGTTTGTTTTTGAAAAACAAAAAAATCCCCAGCAGAGTCGCCATCTGTAGCGATGTTTTTTTCTCGCTAAAAAATGAATGTGTTTTTATTTTTGGAAAATTTTTGTTTTGGAACATATTGTATTCCGCGTGGAGTTTTTATAAAACCCGCATTTTATTTAAAATTGGAGTCGCCACCAGCCACTCAAGGTGGACCGGACACCATAGAAAACCAGAGATTTTGAAAACTTTGGGTTCGGGAGTCGGTTACGGATGGGGAAGGATTAGCACCCCTACACCGCCCAAAATTGGTACTTTAATAATTACCGCTTTATTAATATTAGACTTTGCGGATTAAAGTGACGATTAAATTAAAATTTGATTATAAGTGCGAGTAGATTTTAAAGGCCCCGTTATTCGAGAGTAAACGCCCAACCACTATCACTACGCCTGATACTGGCCCCGTTTACGCTTGAATAAAAGGGCACCGCATTGACAAAATATATGTTCATTATGCAAACTAAAAACATAGCAAATATAAATAAATACACTGTGATAAAAATATGAATAAATACTAACATAATAAATACTAATATAACATGAATAAAATACTAATCTAAAAACATACATACATAACTATTAATTTAACACATAAATAAAAACAAATCTAACACAAATAAAATACTAATCTAAAACATACATATATAAATATTAATCTAACTTATAAATAAAAACATATCTAACATAAATAAAATATTAGTCTAAAACATAAATTTAAAGCATACTAATCTAAAATATAGATAAACATACAAATTAAAAACACAATTTTAAATTAACTACTACTTTATTAAAATATGAAAATTACAACATAAATAAAAAGGAAAGAAAATATACCTAACTAGGAGTTCGAACGACGAACCCCGACTGGACCCCACTGAGATCTACCACGACCTCTCTAAAAATATTAACTAGATCGGATCTAAAATAGGACCCCGATCGAACCGATTAGTACCGAAAACACTGCCCCGATCCTGGGCTAGCGGGAGCCTAAGCTCCCTTATTTGGCCAAGCCCAGCCGATTGCCTCCTTCAAATTGCTTGATTGCAATTCAATTTTGCTTCCTCAATTCTTGCTGCCAATTGCTTCTATTTATAGGGGTGAGGATGGTGACGTGGAGCCTTGTGCTCCACTCCCCTCCCCTTTTTTATTATTAAATTATCTTTTTTTTTTGCTTTTTTGTTTTTTTATTAATTTTATTATTATTATTTATATATATTATTACAACAATACTAAAAAATACTAAAAACCCGTACAAAAATGAGTGATTACAACAACCTTCTTTCAACCCCTCGAAGCTCCCTAATTATTCCCTTAAATTTTCACAGTCCACCTCAAAGATTTTTGCTGCCCCTGAAGATTTGCAAGAGATATATAAGGTTTGCAAAGTTTCTCTCTTTTCTTTGGAAACTCTGTACAAATATGGTACAAGTAAAATTACTTACATAAATATTGTAGTTTGAACAGTAAAAGTGAAGTCGATGTTCACTCAATCCGGCTTCATTGTTTATTCTAATTTTTTTATTAAAAAATAATGAAGACAGGCGGGGTGAGAATGCCTTTTACACAAAAAAATTGTTTAAAGTTGGACGGTAGGTGATCCGACTTTAATATTTTTATTTCAAAAAATTAAAACATGTTCAAAGACGGGGATATTCCTATCTTCATTTTCACTCTAGCAAATGTAATATTTGTGAAAATAATTTGGCTTGTACCATATTTGTGGAAAAAAGTTTGGTGCAATATTTGTGTAATTTTCCTTTTTTTGTGGAACTTTAAAATTTAGTTTTAAGCATTTAATTACTCAGAGATAATGGGAATTGGAAAAAGAAAAAAATAGATAGTATTTGCCCTTTGGTTTTGATCGGGTTTAGTTTTTAGGGGTTTATTTGTATAATTTTTTGTTTGTTTGCTAAGAAATGTGAGAAAAAGGTTGAATTTTTACTATTTTTGTTTTGTTCATATGAGCCTATTTTAGTACTGTTGCATTTTAATTTTAAACCCCAAACACCAAAAAGTGAGCTTAGCTGAAATATAATGGGAATTTAAAACAAAATAGTCTTTGGGCTGATGGGGTGGAATTGCATTTGGATTTAGTTCTTTGTTTGTTTGCTAAGAAATGTGAGAAAAAAATGTGCTTTCACCTCTTCTGTCTTGTTCATATGAGCTATATTATCACTGTTGCACTCAAATTTGAGACACCGAGTATCGATAAGCGAGTTTAGTTTTACATTCGATTCCCCTTCTTGTGATTTAAACTTATTTTTGTGTCTTGCAGGTTGGAGGCTCTGAGTTGCCCACTTCTTCATCTGTTACTACAGAAGCAGATAAGGTATGTATTTGAGATGGTGAAGACTGAAGCTTGTTTAAAACTGTGATGCAGCTCAAACAAGTTGTAGAGTTAATTTCGCCGAATAATATATGAGATTTCCCCTTTGATGATGATATAAATACATCGGCTATCTTCTAATACAAGTACATTATTGGCTACAAGAAGGTTAGGTGAAAAAATTTATGAAAGAAAGAAAAATGTTATGAAAATAGAAAGAGAGAAAAAGTAAGAAAGAAAAGAAGTCATTTGTTTCCACGTAAACTGTGAGTGTTGCTGCTAAATTAAAGGAGATAACTAAGAATGGTAGCTAGCGGTGTTTGTGGGTTGGATTTAGATTACATTATGCACAAGGTTAATCTTAAAACCTAAAATATTAGACCTTAAATAAGATCCATGATAACATTAAGGGTACGTTAGGTTCACGAAAAAAAATATTCTATAGGGTAATAATTTTTTTTGAAAAAAAGATTCTTATGTTTGGATTGAAGTCATTCCCACCAGATGGTAATATCACCTTATCAACAGTAGCGCTTTTTCTCTCAAATGGTAGAAATGTCATTCCCATTAATTTCTTAGGTATGATTCCATTCTTGCCTTTTTGGACTAAAATACCCCTTATATAATTCCTTTTATTCGTAAAGATCCTGTTGTTTGCCTTCCCATAATTCATAAAATCCCAGGCTTCCTCATCTCTCTTGGAACAAAAATCAAATCTCATGTTCGACCGTGGTGTTCGAAAAGCGGTTCAAATTCAGCTACTGCTTCAGGCTCCACAAAAACAGTCTACTACATCAGTGACTCGCTAGTGAACGAGCCACCAACGTCCCCAGACCCAAGCTTGCTTTCCATCGAAACTTCACAGGCAGATGTACAGAATTCGGCTAAAACCCACCTCGTAGATGTCGTTTCTATACATGAATCATGTCTTGAAAGGTGCTTTAGGGAGGATAATGGAGAGCATTGTGCCCCGTAGATGTCGACTGCTGCAAAAGTTGCGGGGATAATGGCTTGGCCCAGTGATAAGATGGGTATCCCTGTTAAAGCACGGGCCAAAAAGCCTGTAAAAGAAAACAAGTTTATTGAACCATAGAGATCGAGGCCCACAGCTAAATCGGGAAACTACGGTAAATGAAACGGATAGCTTCGGCTATTTCGTTGCCACAAAAAAGGAACAAAACATTTCTTTCAAGTCTTCTACAAGCACTGCCCTACAAACAGAAGAGTGTTTTATTTTACTGCATCTTAATTGAAAGGCTCTGCCACCGACTTCAATTTTCCTCTTCAAGACAGGAAATTACGACAACATTAGCTTTGGTTGGAGGAGGATTAAAAGCGTTTGATTAAATAATAATATTGCTAACGGCCTAATAGCATTAGCAGGAAAATAAATAAAAGGAAGAGCTCTGTCTCCTTAGCAAAGATTGCACATGCAGAACTCGACCGAAGTGATATTAAAGTGCCAAAAGCTGGCAATACGTGTGAGCATGCCTGCTATAATTGCCCATACTCAAGTGGGAAAAGTATCACTGTGTCATCTTCTTCCTCTTGGATCACAGTGGATTTGTTTGATTAAATTAATGAAGCGGCCTGTATGTATGTACTATGTAGTGTCCCCATTTTGTTAAAAAAGAAACCTCCTCCGACACATCAGAACCTAGAAATTTACTGTCAGGTTCTGTGTTTTTATTACAGTAATTATTTTTACAGTTGGGTTGGGTGTAGTCCCCATTAAGGAAAAAGCAATGGTCCTCAAATGGTAACGTTAACATCAAGTCATTCGGCAAGGAGGGCCCTCTGCGTTTCTGTTTAAACTTCAAAACAAATTTCATTTAAACCCAGGGAAACAAAATGAACAAGGGAAGGATCTGTACCTAGTAGCTACCTTTTCATTTCACCGCCAATTTTGTATTTTTTTTTTTTGTTTCTTTGTAAGGGAACTGAAGAGAAATCAGATATCTAAGCAAAAGATACGAAAAAACAAAACAAAACTGTTCAATTCCTGCCCATTTTGTCAGCTTAGAGGGAGAGAGCCCATGGTTATAAATGCCAGTTGAAAAAAAAAATACTAAAGAACATAAATATTACTCTCACACTTTACTATATTTGATTTGTAGTCTATCTTATTTGTTATGTTAAAGTTTCTTTCACCAAATATCGTATCTAACGCTACTACATTTTCAAAGTATCAAATCTAAAAATTTGATTAAACTAAAACAACCTCGAACCAGTTGATTCGAACCTTTAATGATTAAATATACATTTTAATAGAATCCAACAAGCGATTTTAGTGAGAAAAATATGATGTTCATCTTATGAGACTCGGACACATTATTTTGTCTACCAGGTGTGTGTACATTATCACAGAGTTAAAAATGTGTATAAACCATATTAATTATGCTTTACAATGACCTTTTTTTATCGAGTTGTGTTATCATAATACTTCCAAGACGATTGTTAGGATTCGAACCCACACAAGGATAAAGCGGATAAGCATTTATGACCATTAAGTTAATTAATTAATCTCTTGCAAAGACCTTTTTTTGTTGTAATTACTCTTTCTCTATGATTATGTTAAACTAAAGTAGCCAACGTGATCACGCTTTTGATAGCTCCCACGAGCTTGACAGTAAACAAATTTTCATTGTCGTCACGAATATTAACCCACCCCCTTTTTTTTACAGCTTGCAAAAGTGATCATTCGATATGCCTGGATTTCAGGTAAATGAAAGATTCCATGAGAACAGTGTTATATATAATTAGAGGGGGGGGGGGAGAAGAAAAACCTAAAAGTAAGTGCGAAAAGGATAATTTAAAGGCCACCCTCTTTTTTATCAAGTCACTATCCGAACACCAACTTCCTACGAGGTGCTGGGATGTTGTTGCTACTTTCCCCAGCCAAAGCAGCGAGATCTCGGATGGTTTCCCCGATCAGGTCTCGGAATATTAGCCGTTCGATGTCGAGGACCGCTTCAGACATCTCTATGGGGCAACCTTCCCAACCGTTGACGGCATCCTCCGCAAGGTACTTTCTTAACACACCACAAATGACCTCAAGCAAGTCATCCGAGGAGTCCCTCTCACGAATCTTTTGGAATTCGGACCAAATTTGTTGCAACGATGTCTCCCCGAGCCCTGAATTCGTAAAGGAGACGAGCTTCCACGGCGGCAACTGCTTCTTTCTGTTGAGAATTTCACCGGTGGTGTCGAATATAAGCTTCCTCTGGAGTGTAGACACTTTGGATGTGTCTTTGCCCTTCACATATTGTTGTTTCTCCAGCAATAAAAACACATCAGATTCATCAGGCAAGTAACTGGATGCTCTGAGGATATCAGAAATGTAGAAGAAATCACAATCAGCAGTTTTTTCTTGGGATTTTGATTCAAGGGATAAGATTGCAGGACTCCACATTTCATCTTCTGATTCAGCAACTTTATCTGATGATTCCCAACACAGACAATAAATGAAGAGAAAATGTTAAAAGTCTCAGTACAGGCTTTGATTGAAAATTCGTCCAACCCAATAATAGTTTTGTTTGTACCCAACATTGATTGATGGATGAACAAAGTCAATTTCAGTACGGATTATGATAGTAACAAAGGCTCAACCATACTGACAGAATATGATGTACCAATAATAATAAAAAAACAATTTTAACAGTGAAGTAGAATATAATAAACCAGACAGATCTAGAATTCTTTTTATAGGTTGGCGCACATATATTAACACAAATAAAATCTCATACGGATACAATTAATAAATTAAATAACTAATAAAAGAAATTCGAATTTTCAGTGGATCCTACCGTAATAAACCAAAGGCATCACGGGATACTAAAATCTAATGGCGGCCATCTGTCAGGCAAAGCTCGGCAAAGGATATTTCCCGCTGGTTCCGGCTCGGACATGAACCCCGTCCCAAACAGAAATGGTTTTGATTAATTAAACAAATCAAAGTCAAAGGCTTTAGAATTTTGAGTGAGACTCTGTTTGACTAATAAGCAAAGTCAGGCCTAGGGCTAAACTACAATAGTACATACGTCACACTAGTCGTATGCAAAATCAAGCCAATCGAAATCAGGTCGTTATTTCTTCTAGATGGTATAAGTTGGAATAATATAATATGTTGATATATGTGCAACTTTCATTGACCAAAATTAAAAATAAATATTATTTTATAATCGTATCATAATGTTCAGAAAGAAAAAAAAAAATCAGATCGTAAACTTCTTCGCTTTCCCGCAGAAGATTTAGTATGTACCCAAATAAATAAGCAAGCGGTATAATTGTCTTTTTCCTACCTTTGAAATCGATGCTCCGTTTCATGACAGGGGAAGGAGACGACTCTTCCTTGTAAAACGAGGAATCAAGTACGGAGACTGGACTCGGCTGCAACTCAGTCGTGGCTGCGGCCATCTCTGCAATGTTGTGAAGAAGCTTATCGCATCTTTCCAAAAGGCTTTTCCCTTCCTTGTACTCCTCCACCTTCGATCGCTGTACTAACACCCAAATAAATTACTGGTTTAAATGAGTACGATGATAATCAAGCAAATTTAATTAGTAATTTGAGCAAATTTTTACCTCCGTATCAGTTTGAGAAGACGTGCTATTGCTCGTCTGATCTAACCCGGTTCTCCTAACATTGACCCGATGGGACTGAACCGGAGACACTCTTCTCTGTTCTACATTACCATTCCGTCTCCTCTGCGTTTCAAAACTCAGTGGCCTTTTGTTGGGACTTCTGACGCCACACTCACTCCTACCTGGAGAAATCGAAACCTTTCCTCTGCTTTGGTTCCGAACATTCCGTTCGATCTCCGGCCGATCACGTCTCGGACTCATAGTCGGTGGTGGCTCAATATTCAAGTTCCGGAGAGGTCCTGTTCTTGAGCGATAACTTGAAGGCGGAGAATCTTTGCTAATCCTTCTGACGGCTGAAGCCGGTGATCTTCCCGGTTTGATAACGACAATTGGAGATTGTTCATGCTGATAAACAAAGTTCCTGTTATTCGCTTGGCTTGGAGCTTTTTTAGTGTGTAAAAGGCCTTTGAGCTGCAAAGCTTCGAGGATTTGCTTAAGAGTCTCGAGATCTTTCGATGGCTCATCGATTTCTCTGATCTTGAGACGTTTCTCAATCTCTCCGTATACGGAAACGGTCTGTTTTCTCTCTGGAAAGAAATCTGCTGACTCGTAGAAACATTTTCTTCGGTCCATTTCTCGAGCTGGAGCTTGAACCGGTTCAGCTCTAGCATTTCTTAAGCTTTCTGATCTGTTTATGCTAACACGATCTTGTTTGGCTCCATTTTCTCTTGCGACATTGCTCGAAACCCCTCCGCTTTGGAAATCAGCTCTGCCAATGAAACGATGCTGAAACAGATCTCGACCTCTTGCTTCTGACGCGGATCTTCGGAGCTCCACTTTTCTGTCCGGTTCAGGATTCGAATCCGGTAACAGTTCCAGTCCCATGAGCCTCGCGACTACACTTGGTGACCGTCGTTGTTTATCGTTATCATCCGCCTCATCTTCTTCCCTGTTACTTTCGCTCCGGTTGGTAGATAATATGGAGGCATTCGTACGGATCTCCCGGGGCTTAAGGCTTCCTTTAGCATCAACGACAGCTCTGCTATCAAGAGACAGCCTCGGAGCATCCTTGGAGAATTTCCATGGTGGCCTTGCGCTACCTTCTTTGAATTCAAAAATGGGAAGGGGAAGAGATGACTTGCTCTGATTATCCGTCAGCGAGGCACATTCTGGCGCCGGAGATTCCTTCGAACGGTCCGGAGATGCTGCTACTCTACCTTGTGTCTGCTTATCTAATTCTCTCGATATTGTCTGTGTCTCAACGGACTTCTCTTGCTCCGTTATCGCTTCACTTGCCTGAAGAAAAAAATCAATAAAACAAGAGAAACCAACGTAAAAAAAATTACTGAGATTTCAAAAAGGAAAACCAACCGGCGTCGCCGTGGGAGGGAGGCGCTTAGTGGAGTAAAGGCGTTTGGCAGAAAGAAGATGGTGGCGATCAAAGATCTGAAGGAAACCAGCCATGCAACCCATTTGTTTCCCTATTTGCTTCTCAAGATTTTGCTCTGGCAATATATTACCCGGCATCATTTTCCTTGTTTGTTATTTCCTCATATCGTATGTAACTCAATAATCGTCTTCTTCTCCTTTCTGACAAAACTTAATCTTCTGGGTAGACTTGCATCCTCAAATATCCCTCCATGAATGATTGCCTGTTTCTCTGTGGTTGAGGGGTTATGCGACAGCGGTCTCTGTACGCAGTTCCCGCTTTTCTGGTCTTTAAAAGGGTGGGCGAAGTTGAGGAAAAATAGCAGTGGGTGCGGGGGCAAGTGAATATGGACGTACGTTGCCCTTACCTTTTCATAAAATATTACTAGTACATTGAGTGAAATTGACAATAATTATTACGGGTTTGGATAGAGGGAAAGCCCGAGATAGTTGGATTTTTCTTTTAATTTTTAGGAAGGTTTGTAATTTTCTCGCGTTCAATGACTTTGTTGCATTATAATGTGGCACACTATGCAGCTGCAGGTAAGCATCCGGAGGCATTTGTCAAGGCTGCGATGTCAAGTTCGAATTACATGTACATTTAGTTACTTAAGAGATTCTTAAAAAACTTTAGGCTTGAAGAGATTATTAAATTTAACTAAATCTATAGAGGATTCAAGAAAAACCATTCATTCACACATATGCGAACATATCGTATAAAGAAACCATGTGAATATAAAATATTATTTCCTTAGAGTTTGTAATATAAGTAACATTTTGGTTTTATATCATTTGTGGTTTGTGAGTTTCAATTTTAGTCATCCATATAAATCAGCAGAGATCTTCTGATATAATCCATCTCATTTGTATCATCCACCATTTAAATAGTCAATGCATTTACTCTAAATAGTCTTTTGTATTTTTTTTCTTCTTTGCATTCTTCGTTCTTTATAATCATTCTTTATTATTTTGCTTCTACTTAGAAAGTATTTGGCTTTTCTATATTTAATAAGAATTTGATCTTCAGAATAAATAGTTTAGGCCGACTTAGACATTTACCCCAAGAATATCATCTAAGGTCAACCGGTTCATTAGATTAAAATTCTAGTCCCGTGACCCAATACTTTGTCCTAATGTGTAATTCGAATTTTCCCTTAATTTTTGTGTATTTGAACGTCGACCAACCCTTCACCATTTGCTTAAGTGCTCCATTTGTATGCGCTATTAAATATTTTAACAATATGTAATTTTTCTTTTTCTATAACAAAGCAGTACTTAAATTTTTAATACAAATGTTGCGATTCGATCTTACACAATATGTAAGTAGATAAACAAAACATCCTTGATCACTTGAGCAATTAAAATATTTTTATTTTTATTTTTTACTTTTTAATGTTTGCTTTCTTCCCTTAATTTAACACTTTTAAAAAATTTTACACTTAGAGATATTAGATTTTTGATTCATTGATCTAATAGAAAAATATGTTTTTTTTTTCAGGAGTCGGGTACCCAATTCATTAAATATCATGAATTCATTGACCGAGTCTAAATATTTAGCTTAGACTACCTAAAAACTCAATTTTGATTTTAATTTAATTTTTATTTCATATTATTTTTTTGAACAAATTTTATTTTATATTTTCATTTTAGAATTTTGATTGAATTCATGATTCTCATGACCCAATAGCATTGGAGAATGTAGAAGAATGTTAGGTTTTTGTATTTCAACTTTATTGTTTTCATTTTAATATATTTTTATATAGTTTAAATATTGAAATATTAAAATCTCCAATAACACGTTACTTTTAGTATATTTAGAATGTTTTATGTAAATATGGAAGATTTAATTTCGGAACTATAATTATCGCTGATGAGACAAATGATGTATCAAACATCACATATGAAGAGTCATGCTAATGAGTACATGACCTAAGTTGGTGTGTGGCATATAGAAAAATAATCATTAATGAACTATATTTCTTTAGTTATATATATTTTTTGAACATTTAAATTTTATTTTTGAATTATATAATTTGAATTTTTAAATTTTATGTTTTGATTATGTAATTTGTACTTTTATGTTTTGAATTTGTCCAAGTAAGCACATTTGACTGGTTAACCAAGCTGTTAATCTTTGTTTTCTCGTATTCTCTTAGGTCATGAGTCCTAGACTCACTAGAAACACCCATTCTTTTTCCTAAAGTCTCACTTTCCCTCCCCTCTAAGTAAGATTAGGATTAGATTTAAGATTTGTCAAAAAAAATTTAAGTTTATCCATTTAATTTTTTTTAACTTGTATGGTTTGAAAAAAAAATGAACAAAATTGACTTGAGTACCTTTTGACCCGACTTGCGAATACCCTTATCTTTGCAAACTGGGACACATTTTGACTTTTTCCCTACTTGAAGAATCGCACACCTAAATATCCAAAAATACATACACCCGATTAATAACACCCTTAATTAACATCAGTAAAGATTATATATAACACTTTTAGCCAATAGAAAATAACATAACAATCTCTGCCGGGAGATTCACCCACCAAAATTAAGTGTGCAACGTGGATCAATCCGGATTAGTCAGGGTAAAACCCTGAAAATCGGAGGGTAACAAAAAAAAAATAAACATAACAAATTCCACATCATTGACGATGATATTTTTATTTGTGTGGAAATTAGAAAAACAAAAAATAGTTTTAGTAAATATAAATAATTTTAAATTGTATATTCTCTCTCATGTATATCTTTGATTTTCACTTTCTTTCTCATTTTCTCACCAACCCAACACCACACCCCTTAAGATTTTGGGCTCAAAATGATTGTGGAAATGAACCCCTGTTAAGCTTATAAAGTAAAGGGTAGAATGCTTCTTGATCCTTATTTTTATATAAAAATACCTATAAAATCTATAAAAAAAAAACTTTATTTTTTTCATCCACTTTAAAACATGGGGTAAGTCAAAACTTGGTATGCTACGAATGCCAAACCAACACTGAAATCAAATGAATAAACAATCATTCATACTTCATACAAATCAATTAATTAATCCTTTTAGAACTTCAATCTTTCTTATTAGTGAACAATCAGTCCTTCGATTAAGGACCATATTGTATTTTTTCAAAGTTTAGGGATAAAATCATATATTTATCAAAGTTGAGAGATTAACTTATTTATTCTTTAGTGTTAGCATAGTTAATCCATATTATGAAGCAATCTCTCATTCACATCATAATTCATCAAACAAATCTCAATTAGGGATCGGTTTGTAAACTTTTAATAGTTTAGGGACTAAGTTGTTTATTTACTGAAGTTGGGGAATAAATTGTATCGCATTATTATTTACTCATTTATTACTAGGTAGGAAGAAAACTCATGGAAATCCTATTAGTTTGCAAGAAAATCACATTTAGAGACTTGAATGTCAGTACAACAAACCTATTGGGACCAAAACCATAACATGTGAACTTATCAAGGTTTAATCTTTCAATTTTTAAGAATTCTTATGAAACTGGGTTGTGGATTTCGAAACTCAAGTTAAACTTTCGACACTTAATTAAAGTACAAGAACTCTAAAACTCTTTGAAATTTGAGTTTCGATACTTGTATGAAAGATTCAAAACTTACCCAAGTATGAGTGCTGTGAGTTTCGAAACCCATGCCAAATTTTGCAACATTTAGCCTTTTTCAAACATCAAGCTTTAACTAAATTAAAGTACTAAACATTACCACTTTAAACATTAACTCCTAGACATCAAATACAAAACTCAACTTAACTAAAAAAAATGGAATTTTTGACTCGACTCGAGGCGAAAAAACTAGACTCATGTTGATTCGACGTGAAAAAATTTCAAATAAAGTTAGAGTTGTAAAATGAAAATTCGAATAACTCAAAATTTTTAATGATTAGTGGATTGATTTTTATGTTTAAGACGAGTCCCTTAATTTTTCCTAATTGTAATATCCGAAATTTGTCCGAGGTTCCTACTTATATATATATATATATATATATATAACAATAAATAAATAAACAGTAAGTATAAATAAATAAACCCGATGTCCATATACACATAAAATGTCCATTTTACATATATAAAATCTCTTTGCATTCCAAAAGCCCAATTCAGATTTACACAGCCCAATTCAACCCATAAAACACAAAATTTCAGATATTCTGGACTTCCTGCCCAAAAATGCCCACGCGACGCTCTCCCATTGGCCAGAACAAGTATCACACGGATAGTAGTTTTGTTGGCCACTGACGTCATGCATGCGACGTCAGTGATGACGTCACGGCGCACCCACCTATATAAAGGAAGAGAGAGAGAGAATGTCAGCACAATTATTACGCAATTATTACAGTCATAATTGAGGAAGAGAAGGAGAAGCTTACCGAAGCTGAAAGGTTGCTCAAAAGTGGACGCATTTGCCGTAGAAGACGATCGGTCGTCGGAGCCCTTGCCGAAATCACCATCGCGCATCACCAGAAGGTAATCCTCTTTTCGAATCTCTTCATCTCCTGCAAAATCACAAAAATAGACTTCAAATCCGAGATCTAAACAAAAACAAAAGAAAAAAAAGAAAAGAGAAATGTGACTTATCTTATATGGTTGTCGGTGAAAGTTTAAGGGCATGGGGAGTTGAAAATGAGAGGATGAGGGTTCGGTTAGTTATATTTAGAAGGGGAAGAAGTGAGATTCTTATGAAATAGGCCTTAGGTCTAGGTTTAGGACAGTAAAATGGAGTTTTTAGGGAGTTTTAGGGTTTGGTATGATGGAGGTATGTCGACCAAAAATCACCTCGCGGCGGCCGAGATTCGAATCCCGGTGGCCGTTGAACACCAGGGCTCGGTCGGAGGTGGCAGCTGAGGATTAAACGACGAAGTATGTGGCGGTTTGGTGTAGGAGTTCTTCATGTTCTTCGTGTTCATCGAAGAACATGAAGAACACCAAGGGAGAGTTGGCGTTTTGATCCATTCATGGGTTGATTATCTGGGTAAACTATGTTTGTTGAGAGAGAGGGAAAATTCCATAAAAATGGAAAAAAAATGGGAAGTGCTGAATGTTCCTTTAAATAGGCAATGGGGTTCAGGCCTAGAGGCCCGCGAACCCCCTTGCTCGGCCCGCCTACCCCTCGACACAGCTCGCGCCCTTCTTCTTTCAACTTTGTAATCTAGCACTTTATTTTCAATAAAGTTCAATTTGGACACTATTTCCTTATAATTTGTTTCCCCTGTTTTTGATAAAAATTCAATTTTTGTCCCCAATTTCGTTTGTTAACTTAATTGCTTTGATTAATGTTTGATTGATGCATGGTTTTGAATATAACATATAGTATATTGTTAGATAATTAAATTCACTTAGATATAGTTGTAGAGCCTTAGAATCTAAGTTCTTTAATTAAGAATTAAATAATTAAAATAGGAGATGTTATTCCAGGGGGCTTTTAAGTAGAACATTTGGTACTCATTTTAACTTAGAATAAAAAATTAACCTAGTTAATTGAATTGAAGCTTTAATCATTGCTAGTATTTTAATTAATTGGATACACTAATCAATTTAGGAATATTTTTCAATTTAGGGTTTTAATGTGAGTAATGACCAAGTAATTGAGTGCTATTTCATAAACACCCTAAATTTAACAATATTCATAGCCTTTAAACAACTTAATTAATTAGAACCTTTTAAGTTAGAACTTAAAATCGAGAAGACAATAACCGATCATGTATTAAAACCTTTTATGTTGGGATATATTTTTGAATACGAATCGAGGTGTCCTAAAGTAATTGGACGTTTCTGTAGTCACCTATTTTATCCGGCCCTCACTTATTTAGTGTTGGTATATATCATAATCCAAAAATGAAAATCCAAAAATATAGTTGGTCCTTGTATGTGTTAGAGTTTAAAAATAAAACCAAAAGCTGAAAATCCAATAATATATGTGATCCATTTATTACAAAAAATAGAGGAGCCCATGTTTTATAAGCCCAATTCGGCCTTACAATAAAAAAACCCTAAAGGATTATTTTTTCTTTGAGCCGCCACCCTCATTCCACCGTTAGATCGAATTTGATCTAACAGTCCCGATCAAAACCCTAAAAGACCCTAATCCTCAGGCCTTGCGCCGCATAGCCCTACACCGTTGGATCTGGGAGATGATCAATGGACTAGATTGAAGCAGATAAAGCTCACGTGGATTGTCACTCGCGCGAGAGGACCACACGCTCGACCGTTCGACTCCCTTGACTGTTCGGTTCCAGTTTGCGAGCACCGGTGGCTGTGCACCTTCGTTCATGGTCAAAGTTTCATCCCAACCGTAGCATGTAAACAAGGAAAAGAAGATTAATGCAAGAATCAAAACAAAAATGAAAGGAAGCAGATTTGCATCAAACAAATAAGGCAAGAAGATTGGTCAAATCAGACCAAAATCAAGCAAAGCAAGGCAAAAATCGGCCAGTGTGAAGACCAAGCAAGATCGAAGCAAACATGGCAAGGATCGACACCAAATCAAGCAAGAATCATCACCAAATCAGAAAGTGTAAATTAGGGTTTTTAAATTTCCATGTATATACACCCTGTAATCGGCTATAAAAGGCCATTGAATCACCGTTTGCAAAGACACAATTGAGAAATATAATAACATAAGCAATTTCAGTCCAGATCAAAGGTATTATGCCTAGAAATTTTCTTTTTCTACATACATTTCCGTTTTTTAGTTTGAAAGAGTGAAAGAAGGGGTGCATGATTACCAATCGAAGGAGGCCGAAGCCACTGTCGGAGAGCCGAGTCACTGTCGCCGTTGGATTCGGGAGTTAAAACTGAAGGAAATGATCGCCGAAAGTTTGCCGCCGGTCGAGGACCACGGCGGCCGACGTGGAAGACCGTCGCGAACCGCCACCGGAATCTGGAGAACGCGGCAGTGTTCTTCATCCAATGAAGAACACCATTGAATGTATTCATAGGATTTAGGAAGGCTTGGTTCGATCTTGTAACAACGGGAGTCGCCACCAATCTTTTTAATTTTATTTTTTTTATTAGGTGAGATTGGATCACTTGAAAACCCGGTTATTTTAATAAAACTTGTTTTTGTCGTTTTTATTAAAACAATGAGTTTTGGGTCTGCAAAACCAGAAAAATATGTTCGGGAGTCGGTTACGTGTGGGGAAGGGTGAGCACCCCCACAATGCCCAAAATTGGTACCCGATCGATTACAAATTGTTTTAATGACATAAATTAATAATTCGAATTTAATTTAAAATTTGTGATCCCTTAAGATATTTATATGAAAGGAATTTACACCCAACACCCGGGGCATAATTTCCGTTAAATCCTCAAATAAAAAAATTTATTTAAAAATTTATAGTTTATACTTATAATTCAAACATGGCATACAAAATATAAAAAACACATCAATAATTAAAATAATATTATATCTAAATCATACAACTTAAAATTTACAAACATGGTATACCAAATATATTTATTACAAAAACATGCCAATACATATCTAAGCCGAAAATAAATACAAAGATAAAGAACAAAATTTACCCTACTAGTAGCTCGAATGAAAAACTTCGACCGACCCCTAGCACGATCCTCGCGTCACCTAGCCATATTAAAAAAACGACCCGAACGAATCTCAACAGAACCCCGATCGGATAATTGATCGAACCTTTGGTACTAAAAATTCCCCGGTGAAAGCACTGCTCTCAAACTAAAAGGGCATTGCCTTTACTCGCCATTTGAATGGCTATTTGCCTCATTTTCAATGGCTTACTATGCCATTTTTCATGGCTTATTTCAAGTGTTTCCATTGCTTGCCTCCCTCCGCTTTTTATAGGCAATTGGGGAGGGGTTGAGTGGAAAGTGAAGGTGACGTGGATGCCTTGCATGGCATCCACGATGGTTTACCTTTTTATTTTTTTTACTTTTACTTTTTTTTTATTATTACTATTTTGAATTTGGGGTCTTTATATTCAATTTCATTCGGGTTTTTATAACTTATTTTTACAATATAAAAATCTAAAATCTCTCATTTGTTCTTTGCAGGGCGGTAGAGCAAATTTTGGGTGGTGGCACCGTGTGGCTGGATAGAGGGTTAAGTTATTAGGGTTTTTAGGATTAAGGGTAGTTTAGTCTTTTTTAGTGTGATCGGGTCTAATGGGTTTTTTGGGTTGTAAATGGGTAATGGGTTTGGATATTGGGTAATATTATTGTAATGAGTTTATGGATATTGTATGAGTTATTGGTTTAATAAAAATGAGCCTTAATTTTTGGATTAGATTTAGTTTGGGCTTAGGCCCAGACAAAGATGGGTTATGACAGATCCATTTGGCTGAGAGAGAAACAAATAAGACTTGTTTCTGATTTTTTAGTCTTATACCAGACCCGTGGAACAGCCCGGATCCGACCCACGAAGATGCTTGACCCGCGCCCTTCATTCCTCCGCTTTCTACTTCAGCGATCACTGTTTGCTTTATTACACTTTAGTGTTTTTTTGTTTTAATTTCGTTCTTCAATTTTGATTTCTTTCAATTTGGTCCTTTTATGTTTAATTTATTTATTCATATTCTCTTGAACACCTATTTCAAAACATAGAAGAATAGAAATCTACATAACCCTTAATAATCTAATTTCTCAAATTAAAATTTGTTCATCTCTTAAAATGAACATTAGGTTAAATAATACATATGTACATACATAAAGAATGTAAGGTTATACTAATTCCATGTAGTTTTAATAATATATATTTAGTAAATGAACCCTTAAGTTTAAGTTCCTCTTTTACATTTTATTCTAATTTGGTAATTTCTTTAGATTACTAAATATAACTTTAATTAAAATTTATCTAGTAGAGCCCTTTTAGGATTAGTAACTTTAATCACCCAATAATTGGCTTTAGGGTAGAAACACATAAAAAATAAAAAGAACAAAATAAAACAATCATTTAAAAAAGGACTTTTCTTGCATCATGAAAATGATATGTATTTTAAATTAGGGTTAATTTGGTCTTCCCCTAGCCGTTGTGGGAATTGTCGAGACTCATATACGAAAGGACATTTTCAAATTTTAAGGACTAATACCTTAATCCCCTTGCGTCTAAATTGATTCGAATTTTCTCAGTTGTGAGCGAGTTCGAGCCAATTCTAGAACTTTGAGATTTTTGTATTAACCCTTGCATGCATCCATCCGGATTATAAGGAAAATATTAGTGATCAAGTAAGCGCCGGTCTCTAAGCGTGATGGGGGTTATAATTCTTCCCCACGCGTAATCGTGCCCCCGAACCCTTGAGATTTTTTAATCTCTGGTTTGTTTTTTTAGGTTTTCGGTCCGCCTAATATAATAAAAGAGATTGGTGACGACTCCGTTGCCACAGCTTGGCGACTCCGCTGGGGAATTTTCAAGAGGGCACAACTTTTACTTGATCACAAATTATTTTCTTTACTAATCTGTTGCATTTTTGTGTGTGTATTTTCTTGGTGCTATAAACTGTTTGCATCATAACATAAGCTTTCTACTCGGGCTTTATCAAACTTAAGTGGAAGAAAATAGCTATGCCTTCGTGAGTAACCCTCCGTATGGGCTAGTAAAAGTCTTTCGGGGTCCAGAGTACTTATGCTTTCATGAGTAACCCTCCGCACGGGCATAACGGAAATGCATCCCCTTGAGTCGTGTTCGATTTGAAAGCCTGTGATGGGCCAGGATTGAACGTCTTATCCACCTTGGAGTAGGGGATAGGGACGGTTCGAGAACCCTTTTAGATCCAAACCAACATAAATGTATGTTTTAGTAAGCCCATCCCATTAAGCCATGTGAAGCCATAAGTTTTCTTTCCTTTACTATTGTTATTTACTTTCTGTATCTTACCCTTGCTGTTTTATCTCATTATTTATACATACTAACACTTTTTTGAATTCTATAGAGCATACATCACATTGCATACATTTGGTATTCTGAGATACTATTTAGTCAGAGATCATTAGTATTCGTGTCAAATTATCCAGTTCTGGAGTCCTCTGCTCGAACACAGAGGTTCGAAGTGAGTCTATAGAGCTCCAACACCAACATGGAGATAGCGTTCAAAAAGAGACCACCATTGATCTTCCAAAACAAGTGTACATGGGTTTACCTCATAATCATTTGTCTGGATTAGTCATTATATGGGAAAGCCTGGAAGCTCAGGATTGAGTCGTGTTCGCCCAAAGATATGGGGATATAGCCCTTCTGCTCGGGGTGGAAATAGACGAGTCAATGTTGCTAGCAGCCGTCAACTTTTGGGATCCAGCTTATCGTTGTTTTGTATTCAATCAAGAGGACATGACTCCTACCATTGAAGAATACATGGTCTTGTTGCGCCTGGATCTAGAAAAGCCTGATAAAATATACTAGAATAAGAAAAACTTGGGGTATCGAAAGAAATTGGCCAAGCTTGCTGGTCTAGATGTTGAAGAAATAGATGCCCACGTAGCCGAGAATAATAAAACCCTTGCTTCACATGGAAGTTCATCTACGCCCAAATCATGAAGGATATAAAGCACGGAAGAGTCATCAGCTTGCTCGCCTTGGCTATTTATGGGTTAGTAGTATTTCTTAAAGTTCTGGGGCACATTGAGATAACCTTGGTGTACTTGCTAGCCCAGAAAAATATGAATTCGGTCCCGGCTATCTTAGCAGAAACCTTTAGGTCCCTGAATTTTTATCGAACCCAAGGAAATGGGCGCTTCACCGGGTGCTCACAACTGCTCTACATGTGGCTGTAAAGTCACTTTTAGGACAATGAGAAGATAAGCAGACATCTCACATCCAGAGATCTGGTCCTGATCAAAGAGATCACTAGAAAGCGGTGGCTGCAAAATGGGAAGCAAGAACAGTGGATAACGTTCTTTAGAAACCTTACTGATGCCGACATAACATAGAGAACCCTGTAGATATACCCAGTGCCCATTTTGTACAAGTGTAGAAAGTTAGAGTGAGTACCTCTCATAGGCCTATGGGGAGCTACCAGTTATGGCCCTTTGCTCGTACAATGCCAGTACAGTTCATGACAGTTCATTCCCATTACCCATGGGTTACGGGAGGAAGAATTCTCCTACACAGAAGTTATTTCCACAAGACGAGTCACAGAGTTGGCTAGAAAGTGGAAGCAGACATTTCGAATGGAAATAGCTCTATTTTCTGGTGTTGTACCCGAGTACACCAGTTGGAGGAGGCAGCGAGTTGATAATATAGGCGTACCAGTCTTGTAGTGTGCATCAAAAAACCCACAGCCTGGCATCCTGCTCACTGAGCTAGAAATCTACAAGCAAGACTTTGAGAAGAAGAAAGGGAAGCTGTGGGACAAGGTGACTAAACTTGAAGGTGAACTCCTCGCAGAGCAGGTCGAACGAGAGGGTTATCAGAAAAAAATGATGATTTTGTTGGCAAACTAGGAAATCTACCTAAGAGATGTGCAAGAGTTAACACAAGAGAACAATCATTTGAAGGCTCGAGAGGCACGAGCAGGTATTTCTAAGACTTCGTAGGAAGAAAAGACACAATTAGAGATGATGAAGAAAGAGTTGAAAGAATAGCAATATGAACCCCGAAAGTAGAAGGAAAAAGTAGAACAGCTCACTAAAGAAAAGTAACATTTAGAGGAGCAGTATTTAGATGCTCAACGTAGCCTTAGAAAATACCGCGATCAGAATCAAGAGCTTCAAGAAAGGCTAAAGGAAGAGGAGGTCAGGGGAGTTGAAGCTGAGCTACTCCGTCTGGGTATCGAAAACTTGAAGAAACAACTGTAGGCGCATAAGGACCATATCCACACTCTCATTGATGATTGGGATTATGAGAAGATCCAATAGGTTGATACTAAGCATGCTTTAAACGTCGCATGCTTAGGCCGACATTTCTATATTGATCATCTGAAGCGTCAAATTCAGAAGGCAGTTTCCAAAGCTTAGGAAATGAGGAATCGCGCTAGGGATCTAAGATCGAGATTCCTCCTAGTAGGAAAGGATGGACAACACCTGTTAGATTTCCTGGATAAGGCAATAGAGCAGTATCGGCAGATCACTCTTTTCTTTGGTAGGGTTCAGAAGGAAACAACACCGAGACGAGAAGTTGAGCCACTAGCGTGTGAGTACCACGGCTCAACTATTCGAATCCTTTGACCGTTCGAATCCAGTTTATGAGCACCAGTGGCCGTGCACCAATGTTCCCTCGCCGTCGTTCATAGTCAAAGTTTCATCCCACCCGTAGAATGCAAACAAGGAAAAGAAGATTAATGCAAGAATCAAAACAAAAAGGAAAGGAAACAGATTTGCATCAAACAAATAAGGCAAGAAGATTGGTCAAATCAGACCAAAATCAAGCAAAGCAAGGCAGGAATAGGCCGGTGTGAAGACCAAGCAAGATCGAAGCAAGCATGGCAAGGATCGACACTAAATCAAGCAAGAATCATCACCAATCGGAAAGTGTAAATTAGGGTTTTTAAATTTCCATGTATATACACCTTGTAATCGACTATAAAAGGCCATTGAATCACCGTTTGTAAAGACACAATTGAGAAATAAAATAACAAAATCAATTTCAATCCAGATCAAAGGTATTATGCATAGAAATTTTCTTTTTCTATATACATTTCTGGTTTTTAGTTCGAAAGAGTGAAAGAGGGGCGTAGGATTACCAATCGAAGGAGGCCGAAGCCACTGTTGGAGAGAGGAGTCACCGTCGTTGTTGGATTCGGGAGTCAAATTTGAAGGAAATGATTGCCGGAAGTTCACCATCGGCTGAGGGCCACGGGGCCGACATGGAGGAGCGCCACGAACCGCCATCGGAATCTAGAAAACGTGGTAGTGTTCTTCATCCAATGAAGAACACCATTGAATGTATTCAGAGGATTTAGGGAGGCTTGGTTCGATCCATTTGGCTGAGAGAGAGACAAATAAGAGTTGTTTCTGATTTTTGAATCTTATACCAGACCCGTGGAGCAGCCCGGATCCGACCCGCGAAGAAGCTCGACCCGTGCCCTTTTTTCCTCCGCTTTCTAATTTGGCCCTCATTGTTTGCTTTCTTACACTTTAGTCGTTTTTCATTTTAATTTCGTTCTTCAATTTTGATTTCTTTCAATTTGGTCATTTTTATGTTTAATTTGTTTATTCATATTCTCTTGAACACCTATTTCAAAACATATAAGAATAGAAATCTACATAACCCTTAATAATCTAATTTCTCAAATTAAAATTTGTTCATCTCTTAAAATGAACATTAGGTTAAATAATACATATGTACATACATAAAGAATGTAAGGTTATACTAATTCCATGTAGTTTTAATAATATATATTTAGTAAATGAACCCTTAAGTTTAAGTTCCTCTTTTGCATAATATGTTTCATTTTAATTTGGTAATTTCCTTAGATCACTAAATATACCTTTAATTAAAATTTATCTAGTAAAGCTTTTTTAGTATTAGTAACTTTAATCATCCAATAATTGGCTTTAGGGTTAGAAACACATAAAAATAAAAAGAACAAAATAAAACAATCATTTAAAAATGACTTTTCTTGTACCATGAAAGCGATATGTATTTCCAATTAGGGTTAATTCGGTCTTCCCCTAGCCGTTGCGGGAATTGTCGAGACTCCTATACGAAAGCACATTTTCGAATTTTAAGGATTAATACCTTAATCCCCTTGTGTCTAAATTGATTCGAATTTTCTCAGTCGTGAGCGAGTTCGAGCCAATTCTAGAACTTTGGGATTTTTGTATTAATCTCTGCATGCATCCATCTGGATTATAAGGAAAATATTAGTGATCAAGTAAGCACCGGTCTCTGAGCGTGATGAGGGTGCTAATCCTTCCCTACGCGTACCCCCGAAGCCTTGAGATTTCGTAATCTCTGGTTTGTTTTTTAGGTTTTCGGTTCGCATAATATAATAAAAGGGATCGGTGGTGACTCTGTTGCTACAGCTTCTAATCTCGTGCTCATTCAAAATATATTTCCTTATAAAAAGATATCTCCATTTGGAATTAAAATTCATTTAATAATTATGGTTGAACTAAATTCAAATTATTATTCAAAATGCCAAAATGTCACGTAAAATTAAAAGGTGTCGATAACGGGCATTTGTGGGGAGTGCTAATCCTTCCCCACACGTAACCGACTCCCAAACCCAATTTTTAAAGAAAGAATCTCTGGTTGTTTTTATGGTGTCCGGTCTACCAAAGTGACCGGTGGCGACTCCAAAATGTTTTTTAAGATTAAATAAAGAAAAATCCAATTTAACATGAAAAACCCAAATTTTCAAGATCAAATTAAAAATGGACAAAACCCTCATTTTTAAAGATTGATCGTCAGGCTATTTTCACACCTCATTTAAAAAATGGTCACGACAGCTTGGCGACTCCGCTAGGAAAGTAAAATTGAGAGTCGGGCCTAATTAATTAATTTTACGTAGTATTTTGGTATTTAGAATGGTAATTTCAATTTAATTTCTCCAATATTATTGGATGAATTTTTAGAAAGAATGGAGATATTTTTTTATTGTGTGATGTATCTATCATTCAAGCATAGCCTTTTACCTGGGCTTTTTCATCCTTACGTGGGAGCGAGACATGATCCGACGTAAGGCTCTCAACCTCCGAGTTTGGAATTTTGTCTTTCTTCCCGTATACCAACCTTATACAACGTGAGGTATACACCTCTGATATAAGGGGTCGTATACTCTTGAATCGATGTTTTACTGTCGCAATAGATAGTAACGACAGTTCGGGTACCTAGAGTCTAGAACAAAAACCAGATTCTGTAATCTAGAAGCCTACCCCACTAGATCCAGACAATAACCTAAGAGAGGGTGCTGTCAGTTTAAATACACTTATGTGGTTATTTTCTCTACTTTATATCACCTGCTTTGTTGTGTTATTAATCTGTTTATTTGTTTTTACTATTAATCCATAGTACTGACACAATTTTTTGTTTGTTTTTGTTTGTTTTATTCTATTGGTTTTAAATAAACCATGTCATGTTTCATTATCTTGGTATTGGTTCAGAAATTTATCGATTATGAAGTATTCGATATGGCTGAAGGGTCCAAGAAACTGGGAGAAGACAATACCGCAATCTGGACATGGTCAGAGCAAACTCAGCATGAAAAATGTGATAGCCTTCGTAAGGGTGACATATCAGAGATGAAGAATTATGCTAAGCTAAATACTAAGCCGAATGATTACTTACCAGAGTTTAGAGCCACATGGGAACAGTGGGGAAACGACATGAAAGTACCTTTTTAACAAGAATTTGGTGACATTGTCCTATTGTTGTACGTTCAAGTAGATCGAGAGTTGCATAGAGAAATGGCTCAATTCTGGAACCCAGCATATAATTGTTTTACTTTTAGGCAAGTGGACATGACACCTACGCTCGAAGAGTATGAGGCCTGATACACTGTCCCATAATTCGAAGTGATAAGATTTACACAAGACCCAACAACTCTGGTTTTAAGAAAAAGTTGAGATTGATCACAGGTAAAAGCGAAGAGTGGTTTAATGGCAAGATAGCTAACAACGATAGTACTGATCAGAATGGGGACAAACAATGCATAAATTGGAAAATTACTAGGGAATTGATACTAACAAGCAACGAACCGACCAAGATGAGGAGCTTATACGCCTTGTGCATATATGGGTTGGTATTATTTCTAAGAAATTCAGAACACATTGACCCTTCAACACTAGGACTATTCGAACAACTGGAAAAAGGTGTAAATTTGGTACCTGCAATCTTAGTTGAGACTTATAGACCGTTGACTGCATGTAGAAAGTCAGGAGACAGAAGATTCTAGGGCTGTGTACACTTGCTAGAATTTTGGTTCAGAGGACACAAGTGGAATACACCTTATAGAGCTATTAGGTATCTCAGTACTTACTCACCGATACAAGAACACATTGCTAGTTGCCCGAAAGAAAAAAAGAAAGAAGAGAAATAGAAAGAGTACTTTAAAGACATGAAAGATACTGATGTCGTATGGAGAGCTCCGTGGCTAAATAGGGGAACAACTTATCTGTATTGATGTGGAGTCAGAGATTGGGTGCCACTACCAAGAATATGGGGAGGATCTGCTTATTGTCCTTTATTGGTGTCAAGACAATTCGCTTCAAGACAGTTCATTCCAGCTACTACAGGCATGTCATGATTCGAATATGCACATAAGATAAATGATTACAAGGAAAATGTAAGTCAAACTACAAAAGCATGAGAAATGGCAAGGAGGGTGAAACCTTATCAGGAGTTGAAAGTAATGTCGGGATATGAAGAATAGAAGGCTCAGAGGATTAATGATAGCATACTCTTGAGAAGTCAATGAGACACTGGCCCATCTAATAAACATGCTAAGAATGCGCCATCAATATTGGATAAATTAAAGCACGATCGAGAATTATATTTGGAATGGTATGAGAAAAGAATCAATGATTTAACAAATAAGTTGACCATGACAAAGCTACAAATGAATTTTCATGAAGAAAAAGAAAAGGATCTCGGGGAACATAACCGAAAAATTAGTCAAGACTTGAAGGACTTACAGGAAATTCATACTGGGTGTAAAACAAACAAAAATGAATGAACAAGCAGGATGATTAATGACTTGTCTGAGCAGCTAAATGAAATGACAAAGGGAAAGAATAATTACAAGAAGATGCATGAGAAAGAGACCCGAGAATTGAGAGAATCAAGCAACAAAGCCAAGGAGAAGTTAGAATAAAATCAAGCCCAAAATTTTGAGCTAGTGACTCAAGTGTCACAGTTGGAACAAATGATCACAAAATACCACAATGAAGACAAGGTTAAGATGGAGTAGGAGAATGAAAAACTGTAAAAGAGGGTGGCAGAGTTGGAAAGTGTGGTACAAGACTTGAGAGATCGGCTCATAGGTTATGAGGGAGCACTATACCAGGGAGATAAGTCATTGAAGGGAAAACTTGAAGCAGCTGAGTACACAATCCATAAACAAATTCATGAGATGATTACTATCAAGAACCAGGTAGTAGGGATCGCCCAATACGTGCAGATCTTGTCTGATGAAGCCACAAGCTTGTTTCAACACCTCGACATCAACATCGACACTGAACTTGGGTAAGCTTTGATCAGGATATTAAATGAAGTGATCAACTTATGAGCTAGGGCTAGCTATTTTCTATAGAAGAAGTTATCTTTTCTTTGTACTTGGATCTATTAGCTAATGAATGTTTTCTAAAGACTTGTTCTTGAATTCGATACTTTTTGCATTCATACATTCCTGTATTTACATAGTGCATTTCATTTTGCAAAATCTAAAAACTTTAATATAGAAGGTTCTATGGAAGTTTAAATTACAAATGCAATCATATAGTATTCATACATAACACGTTTGCGCTCCAAAACTATGGCTGTAGAGGACATGATCGCTAGTGTTGAGAATGATCGTGTTGAGGTGTATAATAGATTTGACAGGATTGAACAGTCTATGAAAGATCACTTTGCTTGGGCATAGAGAGAGATTATCAACCAGTTGACTGCTTTGTTGGGACCGTAGGAATCTGGAAAAAGGCAAGGCATAAGATGGGTTAAATGGAATAAATGATCAAGAGGATACTACATCTCATATAAGGGAACATCCTGAGGGTCCTCCTCTCGCAAGGAAGGTCCATATCAATTTAGCTGGGGCTATTGTTAGTCATCCGATCAATATTGGAGCAAACTTTGGAAGTAGTGATAAAGTCCCGGATCTGAATACCGTCAATAAAATTGAGAAAATCCATGCTAAAATCAAGAGGAAATATGAAGAACGCTACAAAGCTTTGGAAGACCGATTGCTAGAGATGATAAAAGGTGAATGAGCAAGGGTCTAGTGCTTTTGATTTGAGTTTGGTCGTTGATTTGGTCCTTCCACCTAAATTTAAGGTACCAGACTTTGAGAAGTATGATGGGACGACCTGCCCAAAAGCACATCTCACTATGTACTGTCGTAAAATGATTGTTTATCTGAAGGATGAAAAGTTGCTGATTCATTGTTTCCAAGATAGTTTGATGGGCACAGCGATACGCTGGTACACTCAGTTAAGTCGAGCCAGCATTAGTTCGCGGAAGGATCTTTCTTGAGCTTTTGAGGAGCAATATAGACATGTGTCTAAAATGGTTCCTAGCCAGGTCATGTTGCAAACTATGGAACATAAATCTACCGAGAGTTTTCGTCAGTATGCACAAAGATAGAGGGAATTGGCAGCGCAGGTACAACCAACATTAATGGAGAATAAAATTACTCACATGTTCGTAAACACTTTGAGGGGTCTACTATTTGAGCGTTTGATAGGGAATGCTACCTATAATTTTTCTGATATGGTGATGACCGGTGAGTTGATTGAAGCAATCATCTAAAGTGGAAGGTTGGAAAGTGGAGAAAGTTCCCGAAAGAATTTCAAGAGGAAAGGTAATAAGGTAAATAATACAAGTACTTATAAAGCCCCAAAAAATTTCACATTCACACCGCTCGGTGCTACAACAGGAAATTCACATAATTCAAACATGAAAGATTCTCGAGGCTCAAGAAAAGATAAGATGAACTTCACACCTTTGTTGGTGTCGTATGTTGAGCTTTACCCATAACTATTCGATGCAGATTTGGTGAGACCCTACTATCTTACCCCTTTTCAACCTCTATATCCTCCATAGTATGATTTGAAGGCCCATTGCGAGTATCATGCCGGGATCCAAGGACACACAATTAAAATTGCACAGCATTTGAGAATGTGGTCCAGAATTTGGTCAAATAATAGGGTGCTGAAATTTAATGAACCCAATGTAGCGATAATCTGTTACCGAATCATGGAGGACGATGGGTGAATGTGATAGAGGGAGATGAGGCTAAACGGTTGAAGATTGATGTATTCGAGATTAGATCTCCTTTAAAGTGAGTATTTGAGCAGTTATACAATACCGAAATGATACAAATATGTATGAAGGTCGAAAAGGAAGTAGAATCAAGGACCTATTGTGAGTATCACTAGGAGGAAGGCCATGAAATTCAGCACTATCATGAATTCAGATGCTTGATTCAAAAAATGATGAATAATAAGGAAATTTAGTTCTTTGAAAAGATAGGGAAAAAAGAGAAGTTGAGGTATGCACTTTCGAGAATTCATGGGTTAAATATAGTGTAAGCAGACCGTGGGTCATTTCTGTTAGGCAAAAAGTTGGAAGTTCATCGGTGATGTAAGGCCAACGATAACCCCTAAGATTGTGATTTCTCTTCCAGCGTCGTTTGCTTCTAAGGACACCCGCAAGGTCTCTTGGAATTATGCTGCCAATGTAACAATACCAGAAGAATCAAAGCCTCTGGAAGTGATGAAGCCACTGGATGAAACAAAGAAAGTTTTAGAAGAGAAAGTGGAGGAAAGGCCCGATGCTGAACCAGTAAATGAAGTAGGGCACTTCACCAGGAGTGGTAAATGTTATTCAACCAGACATCCGGTAAGAAAATAAAAGGGAAAACTGTGGCAGTACCATAGAAGATCTTTGGAGATGAGCTCCCTCCCAAGCTAAATGAATCAGTCATAGAAGAACAAGCTCAAGAGTTTTTGAAATTTTTGAAACACAGAGAATGTAGTATAGTTGAGCAGTTGAAGAGACAACAGGCTAAAATTCATATCCTCGAACTATTGTTGAGTTCGAAATGGCATCACAATGCTTTAATTAAGGTGCTCAATCAGACATTTGTCCCGAATGATATATCAGTGCATAAATTGGACAAAATTGTGAACAATATAACTACGGACAATTACATTACCTTCACTAACGATGAGATCCCATAAGGAGGAATAAGATCTATTAAGACTTTGAATATCACAACTCACTGCAAGGGTTATGTTCTTCCTAGGGTTCTGATAGATAATGGGTCAGCACTAAATGTCTTACCGATGGTCACCTTGCAGAGGTTACCAATTGATGACTCGCATATGAAGACGTATAAAAACATTGTAAGGGCTTTTGATGGTACTACTAGAGACGTGCTTGGAAAAATCGAGGTGTCATTACTTATTGGACTTGCAAATTATAACGTGGATTTTTTTTGTTATGGATATCAAGCCAACATACAATTACTTACTAGGAAGGCCCTGGATTCATTCTGCTGGCGCAGTACCATCTTCGTTGCATCATAAACTGAAATTTGTGATAGAAGGTGATAAGCGTGTAAAAGTACTATTTTTCTTGTCTTTTTTACTCATATTATTGTTAAAATTAGGTTCATTTTAGTTTCATTAATAGACATTCATGCATAGTTTCCTAGTTTCATTGGTCAATGAGCTTGGTATTACATTTTTGTTGGTTTTTGTGGAAAATTCGTTGTTGGTGTGCTTTATTTTGTGTAGGACATGATTGTCGTGGCAAGTAAGGATATTTCTGAAGGAGTTGCCAAAGCTGATTGTCGCGGCATATCTGGATAATTCTGGATAAATACAACATTATCTGTAGGATTATCCAGATCGCAGAAGATAAAGCTCAGATTCAAATGGGAATTTACTGCAGATAAAGACAAAAGATAAAGATAGATAAAAAGGGATACTTATTCTATTTCACAATTAAATAGAATTTATTTATATTTTCCCAAGAATTATTTCTTATTCTTATCCTTATCACATAGGATAATTCTCCATATTTAAATTCAAAAACACAGCTGGATAAAGAAATTTCCCCATGGATTTCAACGCATTCAAACTCTTCCTCTTCATCTATATAAAGAGATCGCAGTAACAACACAAGGGATAGTCAATAGGGGGAGAGAGAGATCGCACGCACCTTCTTCTTCTTTATTCTTATGCGATCCATGTCTGAGAATTTTTCTTTTTTATATCTTTCGAACCCAGCCATGGATTGATGTAAATTGGCTGGGGTTATTTTGGGTTTGTGGTTTTGATAAACGATTAGAATGTTTAGGTTTTTTACTGCAATTTAAATTCAAAGTTTGTTCATTCTAGGTTCTTATTTTGATTTTGAGTCAATTGGGAGATGATCTCGAGAATTATCTATTTATCTAGACTCGGGAGAGTTAGATTCAAGAAACTAATGAGCGTGATCTTCATTCAAAAAATTGTTAATGGAGGTTAATTCACCTTAAGAATAAGAGTTGGATTCAACGGCTAAGAGGAGCGAAAGATTGGTTGTTGTTCACCCAAGGTTAAAGCATGGATGTATCACCAAGGCATGCACAATTAACCAATTTTTTGGGTTAGGGATAACAAGAAGACGTTGAAGAACGTTTTGCTGAGCTTTGAAGGAAGGAACCCAGTTGTCACGACAATTGAGTTGCCTCAACAATTAATTGCCACGACAATCTATTCTGCAATTGCACCACAACTCATGATAACCCAGCCTACTCTCTTAAATCGATTACTCATTTCCATTTAATTTATTTTTTTAGTTTATTTTACTTGAAATTTATCACCTCCGATATTATTTCTTTTACAGTGTAATAACTTAAGCAAATTGGCCTAAGCCAATCCCTGTGGAGACGATACTTGATGCATATCACTTTATTACTTGCAATGCGTATTCATTCTTTTTCTTTATTATATTATGGGGCTTCCAAGTTGATGTTTTTCAGCACGCGTGCCTCCGTCCCAACAAAGGTTTGATATTCCGTACATTCTGTCGTGGGTGCCACTAGAAATAATTGTTGTTCGACCACCCTAATTGTTTGATTTGCATTTCCTTATGTAAAGTGGATCAAAGGCCTCGTCTCTGTACCCTGTCGTAGAGGATGGGCCTTCAAGCGTACAAAATTCACCGTTTGCGTTGCATTTAATCATGCAACATAATGAAAGTTGGTCAGTATTGGAGCTGAAGAAGATATCATTGCCTCTATGATTATTGATGCCCTATACATTGAAGTGAATAAAAATGCTCTTGAATGTTCGTTTAGAGCCCTGGAGTTTATTAATGCAACTTTCATTGCTAAAGGGAAGCTGATACCTCGTCTGAGGTTATCAAACTGTATCAAGATGACCATCCGCGAGACTCTTGGAAGAGGTGTGAGAACTGGAAAATGACTTGGGAAATATCTTCAGGGATGTCTGCGTCCGAAGCCTGTCGTCATGAAGAAGGATCGCTTTGGACTTGGGTTTAAGCCCAACATTTAGTAGAGACAGAAGGATCTGAAGAAAAGAGAGAACCAAAGGAAAGCTCGATTTCTGGGAGCTGAGACTTCTTTTGAGCCCATGAAATTCTCTGACTTGACCACTATCTTCAAGTCTTGAGGGTATGAAAATGTGGAGAAATAGCTTGAGAAAGATAATCAAAAGACTGTGAAACTTCAAGAAGAAGAAATTTTTGGCAAGATCTTGGAATGGCTGAATGTCAATGGCATATTCATAGGATCTCAGCCTGGCAAGTTTCTAGAAGGAGTTCGTCCATGATTTCCTGGTGAAGTGCTCAATAATTGGACAACAGAGGATCTTCCCCTAGTTTTTAAGACAAAAACAGAGTAATGCCAAGAACCACCTTGTACTTTTGCCCGCGAGTACAAGAGATTATCTATAAAGGGCTACTATACAATTTCATTTCAATAAAGATGCTTTCGTTTTGATTATCAAATGGCAAACATGATTCTTGTTTTTTTCGCATCCATTCTAAATATATTACTATTTTTCTTGCAGGTCTTTAATTATTAATTGCATGAATCATTCTGGACCTAATCCCGAATTAGATCTTGAGCGGTCAGTGTGTTTAGTGGAAGTCAATGAGGTCGAGGATGAGACGGAATGTGAAATCCCTGACGAATCACTAAGGTTGGTAGAAAAAAGAAGACAAACAGATCTTACCTCACAAATAAGAGATAAATTTTGAATCTGGGAACATGTGAAATCAAAAAAGAAATGAAGATTGGTACTGCTTTCTCACCAAAATCCAGACAAGAGTTGCTCCTATCAAGTTATGTCAGGATTAGATACAGATATAGTAGTACACAAGCTATCCATAAAACCCAAATGCAACCCGGTTCAACAAACCGAAAATGGTATTGAAGATCAAAGAAGAGGTATAAAAGCATATTGATGTGAGGTTCCTTCAGGTGGCAAAATATCCAGAGTGGGTAGCCAACATAGTTCTAGTGCCGAAAAAAGATGAGAAAGTACGCATGTGTGTGGACTACATGGATTTGAATAGAGTAAGTCTGAAGGATAACTTTATTTTACCCCATATTGATATTCTGGTTGATAACACATCAGGACATTCATTGTTCTCATTCATGGATGGTTTCTTGGGGTACAATCAGATAAAGATGAATCTATAGGATATGGAAAAGACAAAATTCATAACCTTGTAGGGCACGTATTGTTACAATATGGTTTTTTGGATTGAAGAATGCATGGGCAACATATCAGCTAGCTATGTTAATGCTTTTCTACGACATGATGCACAAAGAGATTGAGGTGTACATGGATGACATGATTGCCAAGTCCCAAACTGAATATGGATATATTCAAAACTTGAGGAAGTTGTTTCAAAGATTGAGAAAATAGAAAATTGAAGCTCAATCCTAACAAGTGCACTTTCAAAGTTATATCCGGAAAACTTTTGGGCTTTATAGTTAGCAAAAGAGGAATCAAGATCGATCCAGACAAGGTGAAAGCAATCCAAAATATTCCACCACCTCGTTCACAAAAAGAAATACGAGGATTCCTTGGGATAATGAATTATATTTCCCGGATCATTTCTTAGTTGACCGATAAATGTGATCTAGTTTTCATGCTGCTTCAAAAGAATAATCTAGGTGAATGGGACGAGGAAAGCCAAGAGACGCTCAACAAGATCAAGAAATATCTGACTAATACTCTAATTTTAGTAGTACCGGTTCCAAATAGACCACTCATCCTTTACTTGACAATTTATGAAAATTCAATGGGGTGCGTACTGGGGCAACATGATAACATAGGAAAGAAATAAATAGCCATTTATTAATTGAGCAAAAAGTTTATAGATATGAAATGTGGTACCTTCCAATTCAAAACTTATGGTGTGCTTCGGTTTGGATAACGCGTAGACTCAGACAGTATATGTTATACCACACTACTTTGTTGATATCTCGTCCTGACCCATTGAAACTTTTGATGGAAGCACCAGCATTGATTGGAAGGTTGGCACGTTGGCAAATGTTGTTGTCATAATTTGACATAGTGTATGCAAGTCAAAAAGCAATAAAAGAAAGTGCCATAGTAGATTTCTTGGCTAGTTGTGGTTCAGAAGATTACGAGTCCCTAAACTTTGATTTCCCGGATGGAGATGTGATGAGTATCTTCACGAAAGGAAATGGAACTTTAGAGAATGAAACCTAGAAATTGTACTTTGATGGGGCAGCTAATTCCCTAGGACGTGGAATTAGAGCAATGTTGATTTCTCCAAGTAATATACATTATCCTTTCATAAGCAAATTGGAATTTCTTTGTACCAATAACATGGCAGAATATGAAGCTTGTGTCATGGGCTTGCGAGTTGCTATTGAAAGAAAGAAGTCTTGATGGTATACATATATTCAACATTAGTCATATATTAACTTCATGGAGAATGAGAAATGAAGTATGCAAAGTTGATTGAGTACCGAAAGATAATCCTTGAGTTGATAAAAGAATTTGAACAAGTCACTTTTATATACATCTCCAGGGAAGATAATCAAATGGCTGATGCCTTAGCTACACTGGCTTCAGTATTTCTAGCAAATAAACTAGAGGGCATAATGCCAATCCAAATGCAAAGTTACGAGACATATGCTCACTATTACAACATAGAGGAAGAGACAGATGGAAATCCATGGTACTTTGATATTCTGTAATACATTAAGTTTCAAACTTATCCTAGAGAAGCAAATGATAATGAAAAGAGAACTATTAGAAGGATGGCTTCAGGATATGTGATGGATGGCAAAATCCTGTACAAAAGAGACATAGATCAAGTCTTGCTAAGATGCGTCAATTCTCAGGAAGCTAGAGACATCTTATTCGAGGTGCATGATAGGATTTGTGGAACACATGCTAATGGCTTTGCAATAGCTAGGAAGATTATGAGATACGGATACTATTGGTCAACTATGGAGGGAGACTGCATTGAGTATGCTAAGAAATGTCACAAGTGCCAGATATATGCTGACAGGATTAGTTCCCTGCTAGTACCTCTTCACACAATGAATTCACCATGGCCATTTCCTGTCTGGGCATAGATGTTATCAGCCAAATTTACCCTAAAGCTTCTAATGGACACCATTTCATCCTTGTGGTCATTGATTACTTCACCAAATGGGTGGAAGTAGCTTCATATGCTAATATTACAATATCAACAATCTGTAAGTTCTTAAACAAGGAGATTATTTGTCGATATGGATTGCCAGAAAGATTATCACTAGTAATGCCACCAACTTCAAGAACAAGGTAATAGCAGAAGCGTGTGAGCAATTCAAAATTATGCACCACAATTCTGTAACTTACCACCCTAAGATGAATGGGGAAGTGGAGGTAGCAAACAATAATATCAAGAAAATTATATCAAAAACGATATAGACTTACAAAGATTGGCATATGAAACTTCCATTTGCTTTGTTCGCATATCAGAATTCAATGTGAACTTCTACGAGGGTAATCCCCTTACTCTTTGGTTTATGGGACAGAAGTTGTACTACCAATTGAAGTTGAAATTCCATCTCTTCAAGTTTTATCTGAGGTAAAATTGGATGAAGCAAAATAGGTGCAAGCTCGATTTGACCAATTCAATCATATCGAGGAAAAAAGCTGAAGGCTATTTGTCACGGCCAGATGTACCAAAAGAGTATGATGCGGGCTTATGATAAGAAAGTTCGCCCTAGAAAGTTCCAAGATGGAGATCTTGTGCTAAAAAAGATCTTGCAAATACATCGAGATGCCCGTGGAAAATGGATGCCTAACTGGGAGGGGCCTTACGTTGTTAAAAAGGCTTTTTCTAGAGGAGCGTTGATTTTAGCTAAGATGGACGGTAAAGAGTTACACAAACCAGTGAACTCTGATTTAGTCAAGAAATATTATGTCTGAAGAATGAAAAGAGATTGAGAAAAAAGAAGAAAAAGCGGAGTGAAAACCTGGAAAGAGCACTTCGCAAAATGAAAATATATGTGGTGAAAACCCAAAAAAGGTGCCATTGATATTTAAAAAAAGAAAAATAAAAGTGAGGTTCAAGATGAAAACTCGCAAAGAGCGTCTTGAAACCAAATGAGGATTTGGGTTGGAAACCCGCAAAGGGCGGCTTAGATGTGTTGAGATATGGTATTCGAAAATTAAAAAACCTCTCGAGCACCTAGTATTTTGGGAGGGATTTCATATCTGTAAACATCTTGACAACATTTGAAGTCTGCTGGACAACGGCTTGAGCTTAGGGCTATATTTGGTTGATAGGGTTGCTGAATCATTCATGCTGTGAATGCTTGATGATCTAAACTTGTTTATTGATTTTGTTGTTTCAGGTTGCAATGAATTTTTTAAAACTTCATTGTACTCTGCTTTTAAGCCTCAATAAAATTCATGAATTCTCTTCCAAGCTTTCTTTCATTCCTAAAGCATCCTGCAAATAACTAGTATAGTGTATTAAAAATAGATGATTTCTTGGTATTACTATGTTTTGAAAGATGCAGTTGAACTTTAGCACTTTAGGTTATTAAAAGAGTGTATAAAGTAAAGGTTGAGTTGAATGTTGCGTCAGCGGGAACAAAAGAAAGAAACAATGAAATGCTTAAGTCGATCAGTACCGAACAAGTTGGAAAGATGGATAGAGAAAAGAATGCAAAGGAAAGTGTTGTGAGATAAAACTGAAGACCTGAAAGGGCGCTGAAAAAAGGAGAAAAAAAGAAAAAAAATAAAAGAAAAAAGAAAAAAGGGAGAAAAGAAAAAAGAAAAGAAGGAAAAAAATAAAGAAGAAGAAAAATTGAGGTGCAAACCCGAAATGGTGCCTTAAGAAAAATAAAATGAAAAACCAAAGTGAAAATCCGAAAGGGCGGTTTGAGAAAAGCAATCTAAAGTGGAAACCTGAAAATGCACTTTAGAGCAAAGGACCAGAAGCGCAGAAAGGTGGCCTCAAAGGATAATCTTGAATGTGAGATGAAGCATCAGTGCAGATCAAGAATTAGTGAAGAAGCAAAACAAAGGAAAGTCAGATTGGTCACCCATAAAGCAAAAATTGTCTGATTGATCCCAATGTGCCATGGTTCATGCATCATAGAAATTAAGGTCATACTAACCCTCATCAAAGCATTCTAATATATTTTATCAAGAATTTAACATGAATGAAGAACTTATAATGAGAAGATTTCGTCCTAGAGTTTATAATGAGAAGAACTAGCCAAGCAAAAAATACAAAGTTCCTAATGAGAAGAACTCGCCCAGCAAAGAATGAAGAACTCCTAATGAGAAGAGTTCGTTGTAGAGCTCCTAATGCGAAGAACCCATCCGATGAAAAAGGAAGAGCTCCAAATAAGAAAAGTTTTACCTTTTAAAGAATGAAGAAGTTTCTAATGAGAATATCTTGTTTATTCAATGCCTCTACAAAGAGGTGGACCAGAAAAAAAGTGAGGAATGAAGAATTTCATAATAAGAAGAATAGCTTCAAACCTAAAAAAAATGAAGAATTTCAAAACGTAACGCCAGACCTTAGAAGATGAAGAATTTCATAATGAGAACAACTTCAGACTCTACGGTTTGGTAGAAGATTGAATAATTTCATAATTAGAAGAACATCTTCAAGCTTCGGTAGTCTATTTATTCGGATAAAATTTGTGTCTTTTCAGTCTTTGCCCACTTTCTGTTCCACAACAATGAGCAAAGAGGAGCAACTGTAATACCCGAAATTTGTTCGGGGTTCCTACTTATAAATATATATATAACAATAAATAAATAAATAAACAGTAAGTATAAATAAATAAACACGATGTCCATATACATATAAAATGTCCATTTTACATATATAAAATCTCTTTGCATTCCAAAAGCCCAATTCATATATTTTACAGCTCAATCCAACCTAAAGAAACACAAAATTTCAGATATTCTGGATTTCCCGCCTAAAAATGCCCACGTGGCATTCTCCCATTGGCCCGAACAAGTATCACGCGGATAGTGGATTTGTTGCAACTGACGTCATGCATGTGCGTCACGGCGCACCCACCTATATAAAGGAAGAGAGAGAAAAAGTTAGCATAATTATTACACAATTATAATGACCATAATTGAGGAAGAGAGATAAAAGCTTACCGAAGCTAAAAGGTCACCTGAAAGTGGACGCATTCGCCGGAGAAGACGATCTGTAGTCAGAACCCTTGCTAGAATCACCATCGTGCATTACTAGAAGGTAATCCTTTTTTAAATCTTTTCATCTCCTGCAAAATCACAAAAATAGACTTCAAATCTGAGATCTAAACAAAAATAGAAGCAAAAAATTGAAAAAAAAAAGAAAAGAGAAATGTAACTTATCTTATCTAGTTGTCGGTGAGGGTTTAAGGGCATGGATGAGTTGAAAATGAGAGGATGAGGGTTCGGTTAGTTAGATTTAGGAGGTGAAGAATGGAGATTCTTATGAATTGGGCCTCAAGTCTAGGTTTATGACAATGAAATAGAGTTTTGGGGGAGTTTTAGGGTTTGGTACAGCGGAGGTATGGCAGCCGGAAATTGCCTCGCGGCGGTCGAGATTCAAATTTCGGTGGCCGTTGAACATCGGATCTTAGTCAGAGAGCGGCAACTAAGTATTAAATGATGGAGTATGTGGCGGTTTGGTGTCGGAGTTCTTCATATTCTTCGTGTTCATCAAAGAACATGAAGAACACCAAGGGAGAGTTGGCGTTTTGATCCACTCGTGGGTTGATTATCTGAGTAAACTATGTTTTTTGAGAGGGAGGGAGAGAGAATTCGGGTATAGAGAGGGCAAAATCCAAAAAAATGGAAAAAAAAGAAAAAGGAGGCGCTGAATGTGCCTTTAAATAGGCAATGAGGTTCGGGACTAGAGGCCCGCGAACCCCCGTGCTCAGCCAGCGCACCCCCGACACATCTCGCATCCTTCTTCCTTCAGCTTTGTAATCTGGCACTTCATTTTCAATAAAGTTCATTTTGGACACTATTTCCTTATAATTCGGTTCCTCCATTTTGATAAAAATTCAATTTTGTCCCTAATTTCGTTTGTTAACTTAATTGCTTTGATTAATGTTTGATTGATGCATGGTTTTGAATATAACATATAGTATGTTGTTAGATAATTAAATTCACTTAGGTATAGTTGTAGAGCCTTAGATACTAAGTTCTTTAATTAAGAATTAAATAATTAAAATATGAGAGATTATTGTAGCAAATAAATGTGTGTTAAGTGGAAAGCTTTTAAGTTCTAATTTGAATAGTGTCTCATTACAATGAGATGTTATTCAAGGGGTTTTTAAGTAGAACATTTTATGTTCATTTTAACTTAAAATATAAAATTAACCTAGTTAATTGAATTGAAGCTTTAATTAGTGCTAGTATTTTAATTAATTGGATACACTAATCAATTTAGTAATATTGTTCAATTTAGGGATTTAATATGAGTAGTGCCCAAGTAATTGGGTACTATTTCATAAACACCCTAAATTTAACAATATTCATAGCCTTTAAACAACTTAATTAATTAGAATCTTTTAAGTTAGAACTTAAAATCGATAAAATAATAATCAATCACGCATTAAAACCTTTTATGTTGGGATATATTTTGGAATACAAATCGAAGTGTCCTAAAGTAACTGGACGCTTCTAATCTCATACTCATTCAAAATATATTTCCTTATAGAAAGATATCTCCATTTGGAATTAAAATCCATTTAATAATTACAGTTGAACTAAATTCAAATTATTATTCGAAATGCCAAAATGCCACATAAAATTAAAAGGTACCGATAACGAGCGTTTGTGGGAGTGCTAATTCTTCCCCACACGTAACTGACTCTCGAACCCAATTTTTAAAGAATGAATCTCTGGTTGTTTTTATAGTGTCCGGTCTATCAAAGTGGTCAGTGGCGAATCCAAAATGTTTTTCAGGATTAAATAAAAAATCCAATCTAACATGAAAAACCTAAATTTTCAATATCAAATTTAAAATGAACAAAAGTCTTAATTTTTAAAGATTAATCATCAGGCTATTTTCACACATCGATTAAAAAATGGTCACGATATATATGTATATATACTGATAAAAAGACAAATATGAAGAAATATATGACGCATAAAAAATATGAAGAAATATATATGCATATCTTATATGATTAGAGAAATTCGTTTATATTAGAATCAAATTGTACTATAACATGATAAATAACCACAATTAAATTTGTATAGGAACTCAAAAACTTAACTCGAATTTCATAAACTTGGGTTGAATAAAAAAAAATTCAAATAAAGTTTGAGTTGTAAAATATGACGCGTCAACTCGAATAACTCAAAATTTCTTAACTCGACTCGATTGAACGCTCGCCCCTACATACAATCAAGTAACTTATTTCATCTTATAACACATTCTAATTGTCGTTACCAATTCATATATCAATGTTAAGCTAATTCACTCAACATGAAGAAGTTTCCTAACAAGCAAGACACAAACAACATGCATGCTACTACATCAAGTGTAAAACTAAAACTAAGTGAGTTTTATACATCTTCGAAAAAAATAATTTATTATTGTATTTTAGCAATTCAACCATTAAATTTCAAGTTTATTCGCTTAAATCATCCATGCTAAATTTTGTGAGTAAATTGAAAATATCTAATTATTTCTTTCATGTAAAATCTTTTCGATCGTTAAATATATATTAATAAATGCAACATTCTAGATCAACATGATATAAATATTAGATTGACACGAAAAATAACATGTAGTTGTGAATAATGAAAAAATATTAGAACTAAAAAAGACAAGGTAATTGGAAATAAATAAATAAATAACCCATTGTTTTTCATTCTTCAAAGTTGAAAGAATAACCTTGACCGAACAAAAACAACACCCACTACAACATAAACCAGTCTGACCGATTTGCCAAAACGGGTTCACTGCACTTCCAGACTTCTGTTATAGATTGCTGCATTTCTTACTTTTATGTATTTATTTATCCATCACTAAGCTCGAAATGTTAAGCTTTCCAGTTTTGAGGATCCTATGCCCTAGGAGGAGTAAGTAACTTTCGCCAGTAAGATCCTTTTTGCTATAACAACGCAAGTGTACTGTTTGTGACCATAACAGGCAAAATTACCTTCTTCAACTGTTGTCCAGTGCACGTTTTCTCTGGCATGGGGCAAATTAGCATACGGGGCCTTAAACAATGAAGATAGAGTGGGGTTTTCCAAACTTGAAGAGGTTTAAGCTCAAGCCTTTACACCCATGTGACTAATCTATTCACTGTAGTAATGAAATTGCAAAACCCCCTTTTCTGGGTTGCACCATGTGAGAGGAGCCTATGTTGCTCTTTTGTGCACTGCCTCTGAACTGAACCCATATCTATATATATAGGTACTATTCGTATATACATAATGGACCTACGATCTCTTTCATGTGTCTTGTCTTTGGTCTGAGTCTGATACTAATTATTATGTGTCAAAAAAACTGAAATAAAGCATGCTCAATCCTTTCTCTTTTACCTTTTATCTAACCTTCTTTTTTCATGCAACCCACATGCATTTCAGATCTGCAGAAACCCTTTCTTCTTTATAGCTTTTCATAATTACAATCTCAGTCCACTAACTGCAATGGTAAAAAAAAAATATTCCCAGTCAAAATAGGCAAATAGCACAGTTTCCAATCTGAAAAAAAAACTCCCATGTTCTCCCACCGACTCTCCTCTGCATACATTCCTAAGTTTGAAAGAATCAGATGTAGTTGAGAATTGAGATGGAAATGAAGTTTGCTTTTTTAATTAAAAAAGTTAAAGAAAAGGGTTTCCCCAGCAGATAGGTATAGGAGGAATATTCAAACTTGTCAGGGGGAAATGTGCCTCTACTTTTATCATAATTGTTATTCTGTGAAATGCCTCCCATATGCTGAGTTCAGACAAGGCATTTGCTGTGTTGTATATTTTAAGCTAACAAAATGTTGATTGGGCTAAATGGGATTTGGGGAATGCTGAATCAATCATGGAGAGATGGGGTTGTGATTCCTCTATGGGGCTATGTAGTTGGACCACTTTGAACACTGCTAAAATATGTGCCCATCCCACATGGACGATACCTATATATATTACTTGAACATATTCCTAGTAAGGTTGTCCTCATAACAAAGTTATGCATGAAGATAAGATTTTGTTATATGCTTATAGTCCATTTATACATATTTTATGTTTTTGTCTTTGTATGAAATTAAGGGTTAGTGAGATAAGAGCAGATTAAGAGTTGGAACCTGTCATTTAGCAGGGAAGGTTTTATCCATTATTCCATTGTCTATTCACCACCGTGGCTAATATTTATGGATTATTCTAATCACTTTATGATTCCCCCAACTTTGTGATGCCAAGTTCAAGTATATATGTTGGTGAACAAGAGTCATCCCCAACATTGGTCAAAATCTCACAATTATCTAAATCTGATAGCACCATTCATCATTATTATCTTTAAAAAATTGGGTATTGAAATTGGAAGCAAACTACGCATCAGGTGCGGAGTCAAAAATTTTAAAAATTTATTTGCGGTTTAAAAATTTTAAAAAAAAATTATGAAAGAAACTTTTTAAGTAAGTTAGAACAAACAATAAATGTCAACTTTTTTCAAGTAGTGTCGATTTCCTGTTGGAGAGAGATCAATTATTTTCAAATCGGTGTTAATATACATTTAAAATTATATTAATTTTATTTTTTATATAAAATTTATATATAATTTTTTTCACAAAATACTTTGGGTGTCAAATGACACCTCTACTCAAAGGGTAGCTCCGCCCTTGATGCACATGACTTAAACGTCTACACCGTATTGGCATGCTTTTACTTTTCAGTATTTTTACAATATATATTTTTAATAGTCTAAAAACATAAATAAAACGTTTGAATCAGAGTCTTTTAGCTGAACTTATGTGCCTAAAAACACAAAAGTGGTGACAAAACAGACGCTTAACGTTAACGGTGTTTAGGTTGTATTTCCAGGTCTTGTCGAAACAGGGTTTAATAATGTTGTCTCCACTGTGCATGGAAATTAGCGTAGCTCAGCTGCCTCCCAAAACAACGTTCCCCCACTTTCACATGGCTTCCCTTCGCTTTTGTCTCTCTAAACGGCAAGCTGGATGAATTGGTTGCATTGAAGTAAACAACATAAGTGTATTGGGTAATAATAATAAATCCCCGTCTCCGGTCCTGTGGAATAAATAGGCGAATTTGATTGTCTTAGGCTCAGCTCAGCACCCTATGTATAGTATTGTATTATATTATTTTTACGTTAAATAATGATAGGGGATGAGATTAATTTGTGAACCAACCCCACCACCAAGCGAACAATTTTTTTTCGGTATTATTTTATATCTTAATATTAAAAAATTAAATTTTAAGTTTTAACTTTAATTTTAAAATTTTAAACCATAAATCTTAAACTCTAAAAATACACCATACTTTAATTCTCTAAACCTTAACGTTAAGCTTTAACATTAAACCTTATCCTTATATTCTAAATTTAACTTTTTAATGTTGAAGCATAAATAAAGACGCCGAAAAATGATAGAAGATTCATATTCCCATCGGGCCATCCGGAGGATGTGTCCTATTGTTGGGTCAATAAGACAACAGCCCAACCTTCAACTGAAAATGGGCATTTTATAAGCCCAGGTAATGGGAATCCCACTGAGCCTCAACTGGTTCCTGGAATTAGAATAAAGGAAGAGTGGAGAATGCCAATGGATAACAACGAATAAAGCTTTTTTCAATAAAAAACCAACTCCTTGTGCACGTTAAAAAAGGCAAAAATCTTGTGTATTTTTTTTCATGTTCCAACACTAAAAAATATTAAAAAAAGTTAAAGTTATGGTCCTAAATTTTAAGTTTTGAACCCTACACTCCACACCCTAAAAGATATACCTTACCTCAATTTCTCTAAACCCTAACTATAAACTTTAATCTTAAACCTTAAGCCTAACTTTTAGTATGAGACATATTAAGGGTGTTCAAATTCGAATACCCGAGTCTTCGGGTAGTGGTTTAGCTAGCCTGTGTCCCAGTCCGTGTTAATGAAGGTACCTAGAAGTTAAGGGTACCCGAAAAATCGGGTAATTGGGTACTCGAATATAAAATATGTATTTTTTAAATATAAAATATGTATTTTTTAATATAAAAATATTTTATTAGTTTAATATAAAAATATGTATTTATAAATAAAAAATTAAGATAATTAGTTTAATACATAATATATATTGAATATAAAAAAATATTAATTTCAAATATATTCGGGTATTCAAAAATTATTAATTTTGTGACCCGGGCCTGACTCGCATAAAAAAAATTTGAATAAATACCCAGTTATTTATATTTGGGGTACTAGGATAATTGGGTAGAATCAGTCGAATAGAGTATTTTTAAACACCTCTGAAACATATATAGGGGCATCACAAAAGTAAAAGATTTTCTATACGTTAAAAACATGGTTAATGTATAAAAATAGAAAATATTTAATGCAAGGTTAGTTTTGGTATTTATCACACTTAATTATATAATTTTTAATTTATAGCTATAAGCTAAACTATAACCCTGAAAATTAATAAACTAAACTATAACAAAATATAATATAATAATTATTTATAATTATAATTAATTTCAAAAAATTATAATTAAAATCATATTATATATATTATATGAGGTAATTGTTACGGGATCATTACTCTCTTTCCAAAAGATATGAATAATAGGATGTATAATGCCACCGTTTATATATCTTAAGACCTCTATTTTCTTTTTTGATGTGAAATTAATATCTTTACCTCTTCCTCTCCTACTCAATCTCGTGACGCTCTTGTCTCGAGTCAATAACGCTCGTGATGGACCATTGTCACGGTTGTCCGCCCCGCATACTCCGCTCATGGACGCTTGACGTAAAATCGAACAATTAAAAAGTCGTTTTGATACCACTTGTCATGGGTTCATTACTTTTTTTCTCAAAAGACATGTCTGTTAAGATGAGGGCAATAGTCACGTGATATAATGTACTAATGCGCGCTTGATAAATAAGAGAAATTCCACGTGGATAGCTTCATTGCTTGACATAATAATTTGAATTAAAATAATATACGGGCTCAATACTTAAAATTAATTTTTAAAAAATAATATCCAAAAAATTTAAAGTTTACTATTGAAAAACCTTATCAATGTATTTTACGATTCAAAGTTTTAAATATAATTCAAAATTAAAATAATATTATATTAAATTATAATTTCAAAATAATTCGGAGTGATTAAAACAAGAGAAATTTGAAAATTCAGTTAGTAAATTAAAAAATTTAAAAGTTTAGTGATCAAAATAGGAGGGAGGAGATCTCTCAATAAATCAACTTAGTAGGATTTTTATTTATTTTTCTATATTCAGTTGAAAAGTGATCCAACGAGTACCTACAATGAAAAAATGACGTTATTTTAAGAGATTCAAATCAAACATATGTGTATACAAGATATATGTGCATACTATTAAAGTGTTAAAAAAATATAAACATATATTATCGTGTAGTCATATCAATATATTAAAAAAATAACACTTGAAAAATATATTCAAACAGATGAAATTTTGTACCTTGTAGAAAGATCGTTTAAATAGTTTAACATTTTTTTCATTATTTTTGTAGAGTATAATGATAAATTCGTCATATCTTTTGTAATTTGGTATTATTTTCGGTTAAAATTGATTTTTTTAAATATACTAAACAATTGATTTTTGAAAAACTTTAGTCAAATTAGTATGCTTTTAATAGAAAGAGTCAAATACTTATTTGATATATAAACTATATCTCAATTTTTAATGTGGTGCATATGAATTAAAGTTATATAGCGTGGTGTAATTGGCTGGCTATTTTAGTTACTTAGGCCTTTCCTTTCCAATAAAAAAATATAGCGTTGGAAAAAAAAACTTAAAACTGTAATAAAAGAAGCAAATAAGTTAACGCTAGGTGATGCTGATAAATAAGGTTAAATTTAGGGATGTAAACGAACCGAACATTTAGCGAACTGTTCGTGAACCGTTCAACGGTGTAGTCACCTATTTTATCCGGCCCTCACTCATTTAAGTATTGATATCCAAAGAAATATAGTATATGTTATTTCGTTTGGTTATATCCAAAAAAACCAAATCCAAAAATGAAAACCCAAAATATATATATATAGTTGGTCCTTTGTACATGTTAGAGTCCATAAACAAAAGATAATAAAACCAAAACCCAATAATTTGGTCCATTCATTAAAAAAACAAGGCATGGAAACCCATTTTACAAGCCCAATTCGGCTAAATACAAAAAACCCTAGAAAACTAAGCCCTTTCTTTGTTAAGCTGCCACCCTCTCCTTACCGTTGGATCAAAATCGATCCAACGGCCCTGGTAAAACCCTAGCCCTTAAGCCTTCAGATATAGCGCCGCACGCCCTAGCACCGTTGGATCCATGAGGGATCTGACGGCTCAGATCGCGAAGGAGGACTTCACTGGGATCATCGGTCGCGCGTGGCACCCGCACGTTCGACTTTTGGGCTCCTACGGGCCGTTCATCTTCCCCGATCACTCCGTAGCCGACGCCGGCAGCCGCGTTTCCTCCATTTTTGACCGCTGTGACATACAAACAAAAAAGGGGTTACATGTCGAATTAAAACAAAACAAAAAGAAGAAATCGGATTGGAATCAAATATAGATGGCAAAAATCGGAGTAAAGTCAGAATCGAAGCAAAGAAGGAAAGAATCAGTCGAATATGGTCGAAATCAGACCAAATCTGGTCAACACTGAATCAGGCAACAATCTTAGAGATTTTAGGGTTTCCATTTGTAATCGGAGAAATGATTTCTTTCCCCTTGTTCATACATGTAATCAGCTATAAAAAGCCATGCAATCACCAATTGTAGTACACACACATTTTGAGAGAAGCAATAATAGAAGCAAATTCAGCCAGATTCAAAGGTAACTTATACCTATAATTCTTTTTTTCATACATTTTTTTCTGGGTTCTAGTTCGAAAAAAATAAAAGAGGGGCGCAGGTATTACCGGGCGAAGCACCAGAAATGGTCGACGGAGTGCCGCACCGTAGCCATCATCGACCTCAAGAGCCGGGACTGGAGTGGACCGCCGTTGGACAACTCGCCGGCGGCCATCGCGGAGGACCGCCGCAAGCTACCGCCAGAATCTGGAGAACCCGGCGGTGTTCATCATCCCCCGATGAACATTCATAAAGAATGCAGGGGGTTTGAGGGCTGGGGAAATCCATTCGATGGAGAGAAATGAAGCAAAAATGGATTTTATTTATAATTTTTGTATTATATACTCAACCCGTTAGGGTACCCGGATCTGACCAGCGCCATTCTTTCCTCCTTATTCAACTTCGGCCACCACTGTTTGCTCTCTTACACTTTAGTCCTTTTCTTATTTTAATTTGTTCTTCAGTTTTAGTTTTCTTTTTAATTTGATCCTTTTTATGTTTAATTTTCATGCTCTTACTCTTTTAAACACCAATCTTAAAATATGGAAAATAAAATTCATCACTTTCAATAGTTTGTTTTACGGAATAAAATTTAATCACCTTTTAAAATGTGAAAACTTTAGGATTAGTTAATTTGTGCATAGGGCAACATTAATTTCTTTCGAGTCTTAAATAATGTTTATTATACATTTCCTTAAGTATAGGCTCCTCTTTTACATAATATGTTTATAATTTATTTTGGTAATTTCTTTAGGTCACTAAATACATCTTTAATTAAAATTCAATTAGTAGAGACTTACAAGATTAGACACTTTAATCATTTAATAATTGACCTTAAAATTAGCAAACAAAATAAAAAGGAAATAAAATATCATACAAAAAAGGTTTTCTTGCACCATGAAAACGAAATGTACTTTCAATTAGGGTTAATTCAGTCTTTCCCTAGCCGTTGTGGGAATGATCGAGACTCTTATGCGAAAGTGCATTATCAAATTTTAAGTATTAATACCTTAATTCCTTTGCATCTAAATTGATTCGGATTTTCTCAACTGTGAGCGAGTTCGAGCCAATTTTAGAACTTTGTGATTTTTGTATTAATCCCTGCATGCATTCATCTAGATTATAAGGAAAATATTAGTGATCAAGTAAGCGCCGGTTTCTAGGCGTGATGGGGTGCTAATCCTTCTCTACACGTAACTATGCCCCGAACCTTTGAGATTTTGTAATCTCTAGTTGGTTTTTAGGTTCCCAGCCTGCCTAATACTATAAAAGGGACCGGTGGTGACTCCGCTGTTACAGCTTGGCGACTCTGGTGGGGACCATTTAAGAGGGCACAACTTTTACTTGATCACGAATTATTTTCTTTACTAATATGTTGCATTTTTGTAAGTGTATTTTCTTGGTGCTTTAAACTATTTGCAGCATAACTTAAGCCTTCTACTCGGGCTTTATCAAACTTAAGTGGAAGAAAATAGCTATGCCTTCGTGAGTAACCCTCCGCACGGGCATAACAGAAATACACCCCCTCAAGCCGTGTTCGATTCGCACGCTTGAGATGGGCTAGAATCAAACATCTTGTCCACCTTGGAGGAGGGGATAAGTGCGGTTCGAGATCCCTTCTAGATCCAAACCCGCATGAATGTATGTTTTAGTAAGCCCACCCCATTAAACCCTGTGAAGTCATACGTTTTACTTTCTGTCTTATTTATTGTTTTACTTTCTGAATTTTATCCTTGCGTTTTATCTCATTATTTGTACATACTAACACCATCTTGATTCTTTTAGAGCATACATCGCATTGCATCCAGTTGGTATTCCAAAACACTATTCAGTCAGAGATCATGAGTATTTGGGTCACATTGTCCAGTTTTCGAGTCCTTCGCTCGAACACAGAGGTTCGAAGTTAGTCCAACGTGCAAGAAGGGACCACCATTGATCTTTCAAGACAAGTTTACATGGGCTTGCCACATAATCATCTATCTGGATTAGTCACTGTATGGGAAAGCCTGGAAGCTCAGGATCGAGTTGTGTTCGCCCAAAGATATGGGGATATAGCCCTTTTGCTCGGGGTAGAAATAGACGAATCAATGTTGCTGGCAGCTGTCAACTTCTGGGATCCAGCTTATCGTGGTTTCGTCTTCAATCAAGGGGACATGACTCCCACCATCGAAGAGTACATGGTCTTGTTGCGTCTGGACCTGGAGAAGCCTGATAAAATATACTTAAAGGAGAAAAACTTGGGGTATCGGAAGAAACTTGCCAAGCCTGCTGGTCTAGATGTTGAAGAAATAGATACCCATATAGTCGAGAAGAATAGAAGCCCTTGCTTCATATGGGAATTCATCTGCGCCCAAATCATGAAGGATGTAAAGCACGAAAGAGTCCTCGACTTGCTCGCCTTGGCTATTTATGGGTTAGTAGTATTTCCTAAAGTTCTGGGGCACATTGAGATAACCTTGGTAGATTTGCTAGCCCAGAAAAATGTGAATCCAATCCCGGCTATATTAGTAGAAACCTTTAGATCCCTGAATTTTTATCGAACCCAAGAAAATGGGTGTTTCACTGGGTGCTCACAACTTTTCTACCTGTGGCTGCGAAGTCACTTTTAGGATATGAGAAGATAAGCAGACATCTCACATCCAGAGATCTGGTACAGATCAAAGAGATCACTAGAAAGCAGTGGCCGTGAAATGAAAAGCATGAACAATGGGTAATCTTCTTCAAAAATCTCACCGATGCTGATGTGACGTAGAGAGCTCCGTAGATGTACCCAGTTCCCCATCTTATACAAGTGCAGGAAGTTAGAGTGGGTACCTCTCATAGGCCTATGAGGAGCTACCAGTTATGCCCCTTTGCTCGTACAGCGTCAGTACAGTTCACGATAGTTCATTCCTGTTACCCATGGGTTACGAGAGGAAGAATTCTCCTACACAGAAGTTAATTCCACAAGACGAGTTACAAAATTAGCTAGAGAGTGGAAGTAGACATTCTGAATTGAGGTAGCACTATTTACTGGTGTTGTACCCGAGTATGCTAGTTGGAGGAGGCAGCGAGTTGATAACATAGGCGTACCAGTCTTGGAGCGTGCGTCAGAAAACCCACAGCCTAACATTCTGCTTACTGAGCTGGAAATCTACAAGCAGGACTTTGAGAAAGAGAAAATGAAGCTATGGGACAGGGTGACTAAACTTGAAAGTGAACTCCTCGCAGAGCAGGTTGAACGAGAAGGTTATCAGAAAAATGTGAAGATTTTGTTGGCAAACTAGGAATTCTACCTAAGAGACGCCCAAGAATTAACACAAGAGAATAATCACTTGAAGGTTCGAGAGGCACGAGCAGGTATTTCCAAGACTTCGGAAGAAGAAAATGCACAGTTAGAGATGATGAAGAAAGGGTGAAAGAATGGCAGCGTGAAGCCCGAAAGTAGAAGGAAAAAGTATAGCGACTCACTGAAGAAAAGTGACATTTGGAGGAGCAATACTCGGATGCTCGGTAAAGCCTCATAAAACACCATAGTCAGAATTAAGAGCTCCAAGAAAGGCTGAAGGAAGATGAGGCCAAGGGAGTTGAAGCTGAGCTACTCTTTTTGGGTATCGAAGACTTGAAGAAACACCTGCAGGCGCATAAAGATCATCTCCACACTCTCATTGATGATTGGGATTATGAGAAGATCTAATAGGCTGATACTAAGCAAGCTTTGAATGTTGTATGCTTGGGCCGACATTTCTATATTGATCATCTGAAGTGCCAGATTCAGAAGGTAGTTTCCAAAGCTCAGGAAATGAGGAATCGCGCTAGGGATCCGAGATCGAGATTCCTCACAGTAGGAAAGGATGGATAGCACCTGCTAGATTTCCTGGATGAGGCGGTGGATCAGTATCGATATATCAGTCTTTTCTTTGGTAGGGTTCAGAAGAAAATAACATCGAAAGGAGGAGTTGAGCCACCAACACCAAAACGGATCAAAATAGCAGAATAAGAACTTATTTCTTTTTAATTTTGAATAATGTGTACTCAAAACTTTATGATCTATAAAGTGCATTATATTTCGGAATACCTCTGGTCTTTTGCATTTGCATTTGAGCATCCATTTCATCTAAACATCTAACATTAAAATAAATAATTACCTATGCGAAGTTCAAATACAGTTAACAAAATTACGCACCCGTACGAAACTCGCTCTCAAGTTCGCAGAATGGATATAGAAAACAGAATGTCAGCCATGGAAGCCGATTTGAAGGGTACACAAGACAAGTTAGAGAAGATCGAAGGTGATTTGAAAAACAAAATTATCAGCGCTCAAGAGACTACTGTGCTACAGAGAGTAGCTATGCTCGGAAAGAACCCTGAAACTCTTAAGGCCCTCAAAGAGGCAAGGGCAACAACACCCTCGCATGAGGCCCTCAAGGGGAAGGTTCAGGTTCACATCCCTAGGACCTCGATTAATGCCCTGGTAGAGTCTGGGGTAGGTCAAGGTGATGAGTAAGACTTTGAGGTGCCTGACCTCGATGAGCTAGCAAGTCGAAGCCGCTTGGATAAGAAATTAGAAGAACGTTGTGAAAAGCTTGAAGGAATAGTGAAGGCCCTACAATGAGTTAGTATTCATCGAGGCCTAGATGCTAGAGATCTCAGCATAGTGACAGACTTAGTCATTCCCCCAAAATTTAAAACACCAAATTTTGAAAAATACGACGGAACCACATGTCCTTCTGCACACTTGATAATGTACTGCAAAAAGATGTATTATTTGGACAATGAAAAACTGCTCATACATTACTTCCAAGACAGTTTGTCTGGATCAGCAGCACGTTGGTATACACAGTTAAATCGAACCAGTATAAAGACGTGATTAGATCTGTCACAAGCCTTTGTCGAGCAATATAAGCATGTGACGGACATGGTCCGAATAGAATGGTCCTGCAGGGAATGGAACAGAGAACAAACGAAAGTTTTTACCAGTACGTTCAAAGGTGGCGTGATGTAGCGGCGCAGGTCCAACCGTCGCTGTTGGAAAACAAAATCATGCCCATGTTTATGGAAATACTGAATGGGCATTTTTATGACCGAATAATGAATCACGCAACCAAAAGCTTCACTGATATGTTAATGAATGACGAACTAATCCTAACAGCCATAAAGACTGGAAAGCTTGATGGAGAAGAGTCAAAGAAGCCTTATAGGAAGCGAGAAAACGAGGTGAACATGACTTCTTCATATAATCAGAATTTCTCTACAGGGGTAGTGATTAACAAGCCAAATATGGCTAATGCAAGCTCGACAGTTCAGAATCCGCCCAGGCTCGAAACAAGGAATCCATCGAACAAGCCCAACTTTACCCCTATACCAGTAACTTTTGCAAAATTATTTTCGCAGTTGGTTGAATCTAGGTTGGTGGTGCCATAATATCTTACCCCGATGTTACCACCATACCCTCGATGGTATGACCCAAACGCCAAATGCGAATACCATGCTGGAATCACATGACATACAATTGAGAATTGTATAGCCTTCAAGAAGGTGGTGAAGAATCTGTAAAAAAAATAGGTAGGCTGTCATTTAAAGCTGTAGAGGAAAAAGGAAAACCCCTTTCAAACCATCAGAATGCTGGTGTGAATGCTATATTGTAGAAAGAAGGTAAACAGGTAAAGACGCGGATAGCTGATGCTAAAACACATTTATGGTGGGTATAGTCAATAATGATGGATGCTAAAATATTGATCAAGAATGCTAAAGTTCAGTTTTCAAGAGACGAGCCCTATTGTGAGTATCATGGGGAAGAAGGTCATGAGGTTCAATGGTGTTTAGAATTCAGGCAGCTGGTTCAGAACAAGATGAATAGTGGTGAGGTACAATTCTTCACAAGGAAAGGTACAAGTGATGTACTTGAAATATGTGCATCAGATAAATCTCCAATGAGGAGTCTTGCTGAGATTAAGCCCTTAGTTATTAGAACCAAGGTAAAAGCTGGTAAAAGAACGAATAAGGCAACCCTGCGACTCGTGATAAAAGCACCAACACCCTTTTCCTTACGATGATAGTAAAAGAATACCTTGGAATTACGCACGCACGACAGTGACATCAGAAGGCCCAGGGTACGCTGAGGCCAAAGAATGAATTAATGAAGTAGGCCATTTTACGAGAAATGAGAGATGTTATATGCCACCAACCGAGGAAGACCGAGATGCTGCTCAAAGAAAAATACTCTGGATAAGGAGCCTGGGAAGGACTTTTATGAGGATCACCTGGACGAGATACTGGAACTTGTGAAAGAATCTGAGGCACATGAATTTCTTAAGGTTCTTAAGCACAGTGAATATAGTGTAGTGGAATAGTTGCATAAGCTCCTAGCACGCATATCAATGCTATCGATGTTGCTAAGTTCAGAAGGACACCGGGAAACATTGCTCAAGGTTCTCAACCAAACCTTTGTACCAAAAAAATAACTACTGACAAGCTGGATAGGTTGGTAGGAAACATCGATGTTGATAATTTCATCTCTTTTAGTGATGAGGAGATCCCAGAGGGAGGACGGGGCTCGTACAAAGCTCTTCACATTACCACTCATTGCAAAGGACGCATGCTATGCGGGGTCTTTATAGACAACTGTTCAGTTTTAAATGTTCTGCCAATAGCAACATTGAAGAAACTACCGATAGATGAGTCACATATAAAAGATTATCGAAACACGGTCCAAGCATTCGATGGTACGCAAAGAGAAGTGTTGGAAAAGATAGAGGCCCCCTACAGATTTGACCGTCTACATTTGAGGTCGACTTTGCGGTGATAGACATTCGACCAACCTATAGTTACCTTCTAGGGCATCCTTAGATTCATACCGCCGGAGCAATCTCGTTTACGTTGCATCAAGAGTTAAAGTTCATGGTCGATGGGCAGTTGATAACTGTTGGTGCAAAAGAAGATATCATTGCCTCGGTGACGGCTGAAGCTCCTTATATCGAGGTTGATGCAGGGGCATTGGAATGTTTCTTCTGGTCACTTGAATTGGTAGGTGCAACTTTTGTCACTGAGGGGAGCAAGATTCGAAGGCCAGGCTTGTCCAAGTGCACGAATATGCAAGTGAGAGAAACTCTAGGAAAAGGTACTGAAGCAAGCAAAAGATTTGGGAAATATCACCAAGGTAGGTTGTACTCGGTGACTGTTGCTGAGAAGAATGACAGATATTTAAGCCCAATGCGGCCCAGAGGAGAGCCGCCATAATAAAGAGTCATGAGAGAAGAAAGAGTAGACTCAAATGGGAGGATATCGTATGAGATCCAATGATATTTCTACCCCTTAACTTTACCTTTACATTAGGGGGTTTGTGAACTCCAGCTTAACTTAGGATGAGAAAGACGTGGATGAGATCGCGGATATGTTTGGCAAGATGAGCATTAATGCAGTACTGGAAGAGTAAGGAGAAGAGGGCAGATATCTGTCAATGATTCGCCCATGTGACGAGCTTAATAATTGGACTGCATAAGAACTTTTTGTAGATTGTAAGTCTCTTTCAAAGTAATTTTCAAAACTAACCCCCTATTTTTAGCCCGAAAAATAGTAGGGGATCACTTATATAAAGGTCATATGCTAAATCATCATGGTTCCCATTTCAATAAAGTGCATTTTGTTTTCAAATCAAAGATCAAAAGAAAATATTTCATTCTTTCTATTTTTCTTCTCTTATCCAAATGTCGATATATTCACATTCTTTACAGGTCTCCAGATATCAATGACATAAGTGATATTGAGTCTGAATCGTAAGTTAATTTCGAACAACCTATATGCCTAAAAGGATTTGAAGATCTTGATGTTGAGGGGGAGACCGATATCCCAAAAGATTTACTTCGACTGATGAAAAGTGAAGATAAAAAGATTGTTCCCCACAAAGAGCATTTGGAAATTGTGAACCTTAGGACTGAGGAAGAAAGTCGTGAAGTGAAAATTGGCATTGCGATCACTGCACATGCCCGACAGAGTCTGGTTGAGCTTTTGCACAGTTACAAGGATGTGTTTGCCTGGTCATACCAAGACATGCCAGGTTTGGATACAGACATCGTGGTTCATTGCCTACCGATAAAGCCAGGGTGTCAACCCGTGCAGCAAAAATTACGAAGAATGAAGATAGACAAGCTTTTGAAAATTAAGAATGAGGTGAAAAAGCAATATGACTCTGGTTTCCTACAAGAAGCTCGATATCCGGAATATGTGGCTAACATTGTGTCAGTCCCGAAGAAGGATGGAAAGGTTCGCATATGTGTCGACTATAGGGACCTAAATCGTGCAAGCTCGAAGTATAATTTCCCGCTCCCACACATTGACACTTTAGTGGACAATACTGCTAGGCATTCATTGTTTTCATTCATGGATGGCTTCTCGGGCTATAACCAAATTAAGATGTACCTGCAGACATGGAGAAAACCACATTTGTAACACAATAAGGCACTTTCTACTACAAGGTGATGCCATACGGATTAAAGAATGCTGGGGTAACTTATCAGAGAATCATGGTGAACTTGTTCCATGATATGATTTATCGAGAAATCGAGGTATATGTGGATGGCATGATTGCCAAGTCCTAAACAGAGGAGGAACACATCCTGAACTTAGAAAAGCTTTTCAAGAGGTTGAGAAAGTTTCAATTGAAGCTCAATCCTGCTAAGTACAGATTTGGGGTAACTTCAGGGAAACTCTTAGGCTTCATAGTGAGCGAAAAATGGATAGAGGTAGACCTTGACGAAGTGAAAGCAATACAACAGCTTCCACCTCCGCAAATGCAAAAAGAGGTCCGGGGTTTCTTAGTCAGACTCAATTATATTGCCAGATTCATCTCCCAACTGACAGAAAAATGCAGCCCAGTGTTCAGACTACTTAAAAAGGAAAATCTTGGAAAGTGGAATGAAGAATGCCAAATAGCTTTTGAGCGAATTAAAAAGCAGCTGACAAATCTGCCAGTATTGGTGTCGCCAGTCCTAGGAATGCCCATAATCCTATATTTGACCATACAGGAGAATTCATTGGGATGTGTGTTGGGGCAGCACGACGAGACGGGTCGAAAAGAAAGGCCAATCTATTACTTGAGCAAGAAATTCACAGATTGTGAATTAAGGTATCCCTAGATTGAAAAGATGTGTTGCGCTTTGGTTTGGGCATCAAAAAGGCCCAGAAAGTACCTTTTATACCACACCACGTGGTTGATATCTAAGCTCGATCCCTTAAAATTTATGATGGAAGCACCGACTCTATCAGGAAGGGTAACTCATTGGCAAATGCTGCTAACAGAATTTGACATCCAATATGTTAGTGAAAAGACAGTAAAAGGAAGTGCCATAGCAGACTTTTTAGCAAACCGCACTTCAGATGATTATGAAGATTTAGAGTTTGACTTCCCTGATGAACACTTGATGTGTGTTACAGTTGAGAATAACCCATGGATTCTTAATTTTGATGGAGCTTCTAACGCATTGGGCCATGGTAGTGGGGCAGTCCTGATTTCCCCAGAGGGTGATCATTACCCATGCACTAGCCGCCTAAAGTTTTTCTGTACCAATAACATGGCAGAGTATGAAGCCTGCATCATAGGATTGCGAGCGGCCATAGAGAAGACGGTCAGGGTCCTAAAAGTCTACGGAGACTCAACTTTGGTTGTCTATCAAATTCGCGGAGAATGAGAGACGAATGATTCAAAGTTAATTGAGTATCAGAAACTAGTCCTTGAATTGATCAAAGAATTTGAGGAAATTACCTTCAACTACCTCCTGAGGGAAGAAAACCAAATGGCAGATGCATTGGCCACGTTGTCAGCAACCTTTAAAGCAAGTGAAGATGCAAAAATGATGCCATTACAAATCCAGGTTTCAGAATTGCCTGTGCATTGTTACAATGTAGAAAAGGAGGAAGATGGTCTCTCACGGTACCATGACATATTATAGTATATCAAGTTTTAGGAGTATCCAGCTCAAGCAACTGAGAATAACAAAAGAACCCTTCGAAAGATGATTGCATGATATGTTTTGGATGGAGAAACCCTGTATAAAAAAAGTCGAGACCAAGTTTTGTTAAGATGTGTAGGTGCCAAGGAAGCTCAATTGATCTTGGAAGAAGTTCATGAAGGGGTTTGCGCGACTCATCCTAGTGGGTTCACCATGGCTAGGCGAATCATGCGATTGGGTTATTACTGGTCTACCATGGAAGGAGACTACATCAATTATGCCCGAAAGTGCCATAAATGTCAAGTCTATTCTGATAAGATACATGCTCCGCCACAATCTTTTCATGTGATGACCTCACCATGACCCTTATCGAGATGGGGCATAGATGTGATTGGACAGATTTACCTAAAGCCTCTAATGGACATAGATTTATTTTGGTGGCCATCGATTACTTCACCAAATGGGTTGAAACAACATCCTATGCAAATGTCACTAGATCCACCGTTTGTAAGTTCCTAAAAAGGAGATTATCTGCCGTTATGGATTACCTAAAAGTATTATCACTGCAAATGCTTCAAATTTGAACAACAAAATGATAGTTGCAGTTTGTGAGCAATTCCAAATTAAACATCATAATTCAATGACTTATCGTCCGAAGATGAATGGGCAGTAGAGGTTGCTAACAAAAATATCAAGAAAATAATCTCCAAAATGACAGACACTTGTAGGGACTGGTATGAAAAGTTGTCATTTGCATTATATGCCTACCGAACAGCCATACGAACATCTACTGGGGCAACACCTTTTTTCTTGGTCTATAGCATGGAAGTTGTGCTACCAATTGAAGTCGAGATTCCTTCACTCCGTGTTTTGATGGAGGCAAAATTGAATGAGGCAGAATGAGTTCAGTCACGTTATGATCAGCTGAACCTAATTGGAGAAAAGAGGCTGAAGGCAATTTGCCATGGCCAAATGTACCAAAAGAGAATGTTGCGAGCTTACAACAAGAAAGTTCACCTAAGAGAATTCCAAGAGGGTAACCTTGTTCTAAGAAAGAAGCTGCCAATTCAAAAAGATTCTCGAGGAAAGTGGGCACCTAACTGGGAAGGGCCTTATGTTGTATCCAAGGCATTTTCTGGAGGAGCCTTAATTCTGGCTGAGATGGACGGGAATGAACTAGAAAACCTCTTAAATTCAGATTCGGTCAAACGTTATTACGCTTAAAAAGAAGAAAAAAAGAAAAAAAGAAAAAATAAAAGAAAAAAAGAGAGGAGAATCCAAGACGAAAACCCGAAAAAGGCATATTAGAAATAGGATGGATTCAAGTTGAAAACCCGTGAAGGGCGGCTTGAATGTGCGGGGGCAGGAATGTTTGTTTGGAGTTACAACGTTCAGCAGGACCTTTGAAGAATTCTTGGCAGAAGGAGCAGCCAAAAAAAGTTGTCGAGGGATTGACTCATAGCACTTCAGTCTTTGATATTTGGACACTTTGTCTCTTCTCTTGTTGATCACCTTTCGATCTCTAAAACTTTTTTTTTGTACCTTTTTTTTTGGCACATTGAAATATGAGCCTATGGATTTGCATTCATACAGCATAAGAGATTTTTGAACATTTCTCTAAATGAGACTTAAAGAAGAAGATGAATTTTAATGCATTTCATTATTTTGACTCTGATCATATCATTTGCATAAGCATAGAATTTCATACAGATTAGGACGAGACCTTGTGAACAGAGGACGGCATGCCAATACTTTCAATGTAGAAATAACCCTTGCTGCAAAGAGTATCATTCCAAGACTTTCAAGGTGGAAATAGGCTTTGCTGAAGAATATCATTCCAAAACTTTCAAGGTGGAAATAAGCCTTGTGAATACCATTCCAAGATATTCGAGAGTACAAGATTATTGGATTAAGTGAACAAATATGCATGGAAGCAAGGAGGTACTAAGAATGAGAATGGTGAAGCAGGAACTGTGGAGTTGATTACATGTGATAATTTTGTCAACCATCGTAACATACAGTTGCAATATTCAGACAATTTTCCATGCATTAATCCCACATAGAGATGTATCAACTACAATGATAAGTTCGACCTGGTTCGGTAGTGTTGAAGAATTTGAGGATAGAAGTATGCAAGGATCAAATATGAAAGCATATGATTTAGTCATTGCCACTTTGGGATGACACACATGCTATTTGTTTTGTTTTTACCGCTCCAGAGAAACATGTCCTTGGAAGATTCACCAGTTATGTTTCTGTCGCTCTGAAGAAACATGTCCTTTGATGTCATTGCCGCTCTGGAATGACACGTTATCTTTGTTTCTGCCGCTTTAGAAGAACAAGATCTTTGGAATCATTGCCGCTTCGGAATGATAAATCATTCGCTGATTTGTTTCTACCGCTCTGGGGAGACAAGTCCGTTAAAGTTATTGCCACTCCGAAATGGCACATCAGTTAATTTGTTTTTGCCACTCCGGAGAAACAAATCCTTTCATCTAATGAGGTTGTTCAACTTATTCACTACTGCTCTGGAGGAATAAGTCGGTTAAGGAGTCGTTTTCTGTTTCGGAAGAATGACTCGTCGATGTTCAGTTTGATTTTGTCACTCCGAAAAGATAAGCTGCGTTCAGCCATTTGGCTGGATAAAATCAGTGCATTTTATTCTTTGCCCTATTCCTGTTTCACCAGAATGTGCAAAGAGGGGCAGCTGTAGTCACTTATTTTATCTGGGCCTCACCCATTTAAGTATTGATATCCAAAGAAATATAGTATATGTTATTTCGTTTGATTATATCCAAAAAAACAAATCCAAAGATGAAAACCCAAAAAATATATAGTTGGTCCTTTGTATATGTTAAGAGTCCATAAACAAAAGATAATAAAACCAAAACCCAATAATTTGGTCCATTCATTAAAAAAATAAGGCATGGAAACCCATTTTACAAGCCTAATTCGGCTAAATACAATAAACCCTAGAAAACTTAGCCGTTTCATTGTTAAGCCGCCACCCTCTCCTTACCGCTGGATCAAAATCGATTCCACGGCCCTGGTAAAACCCTAGCCCTTAAGCCTTTCAGATATGGTGTCGCACGCCCTAGCACCGTTGGATCTAAGAGGGATCTGACGGCTCAGATCGCGTAGGAAGACTTTACTGGGATCACCGGTCGCGTGTGGTACCCACGTGTTCAACTTTTGGGCTTCTACGGGCCATTCATCTTCCCTGATCACTCCGTGGCTGACGCTGGCAGCCGCGTTTCCACCATTTTTTATCGTCGTGCAATACAAGCAAAAAGGGGGTTACATGTCGAATTAAAACAAAACAAAAGAAAGAAATCGGATTGGAATCAAATGTAGATGGCAAAAATCGGAGTAAAGTCAGAATCGAAGCAAAGAAGGAAAAAATCAGTCGAATATGGTCGAAATCAGACCAAATCTGGCTAACACTGAATCAGGCAACAATATTAGAGATTTTAGGGTTTTATTTGTAATCGGGGAAATGATTTTCCCCCTTTTTCATACATGTAATCGGCTATAAAAAGCCATGGAATCATCGATTGTAAGATACACACATTTTGAGAGAAGCAATAATAGAAGCAAATTTAGGCAGATTCAAAGGTAACTTATACCTATAATTCTTTTTTTTTCATACAATTTTTCTAGGTTCTAGTTCGAAAAAAATAAAATAAAAGAGGGGCGCGGGTATTACCCGGTGAAGCACCAGAAACGGTTGACGGAGCGCCGCACCATATCCATCATCGAACTCGGGAGCCGAAACTGGAGTGGGCCACCGTTGGACAACTCACCGCCAGCCGAGGGCCACAACGGCCATCACGGAGGAGCGCCGCAAGCTGCCGTCAGAATCTGGAGAACCCTACAGTGTTCATCATCCCCAGATAAACATTCATAAAGAATGCAGGGGGTTTGAGGGCTGGGGAAATTCATTTTGTGGAGAGAAATAAAGCAAAAATGGATTTTGTTTATAATTTTTGTATTATATACTCGACCCGTTAGAGTGACCCGGATTCGACCCGCTCCATTATGCGACCCGCGCCCTTCTTTCCTCCGTATTCGACTTCGGTCACCATTGTTTGCTCTCTTACACTTTAGTCCTTTTTTATTTTAATTTGTTCTTCAGTTTAGTTTTCTTTTTAATTTGATCCTTTTTATGTTTAATTTGCATGCTCTTACTCTTTTAAACACCAATCTTAAAATATGGAAAATAAAATTCATCACTTTCAATAGTTTGTTTTACATAATAAAATTTAATCACCTTTTAAAATGTGAAAACTTTAGGATTAGTTAATTTGTGCATAGGGCAACATTAATTTCTTTCGAGTCTTAAATAATGTTTAGTATACATTCCCTTAAGTATAGGCTCCTCTTTTACATAATATGTTTATAATTTATTTTGGTAATTTCTTTAGGTCACTAAATACATATTTAATTAAAATTCAATTAGTAGAGACTTACAAGATTAGCCACTTTAATCATTTAATAATTGACCTTAGAATTAGCAAACAAAATAAAAAGGAAATAAAATATCATACAAAAAAGGTTTTCTTGTACCATGAAAATGAAATGTACTTTCAATTAGGGTTAATTCGGTATTCCCCTAGCCGTTGTGAGAATGATCGAGACTCATATGCGAAAGTGCATTACCGAATTTTAAGTATTAATACCTTAATCCCTTTGCATCTAACTTGATTCAGATTTTCTCAGCTGTGAGCGAGTTCGAGCCAATTTTAGAACCTTGGGATTTTTGTATTAATCATTGCATGCATTCATCCGAATTATAAGGAAAATATTAGTGATCAAGTAAGTGCCAGTCTCCGGGTGTGAAGGGGGTGCTAATCCTTCCCCACACGTAACCGTGCCCCCGAACCTTTAAGATTTCGTAATCTCTGGTTGGTTTTTAGGTTCCTAGTCCGCCTAATACAATAAAAGGGATCGGTGGCGACTCCGTTGTTACAGGCGAGAAGTTCGTTTATGTTCGTTTATTTATTAAACAAACGAACATGAACACGATTTTTTGTTTGTTCAATTAAATGAACGAATATGAACAAAGGGCTTGTTCGTTCATTTATGTTCGTTCGTTTATGTTTATTTATGTTCGTTCGTTTGTGTTCGTTTATGTTCATTCGTTTATGTTCATTTAAATTTATTCACATATGTCTAGGGGTGTTCATTGTTCGGTTAAACCGAACTAACCGACCGAACCAAAACAAAATTGGTTAATCTATTAGATAATTTTAGGTTTCGGCTAACGATTAAGAGTTTTTTCAAATTTCATTTAAAATCGGTTAATCAACTGAATTAATCGAACTAACCTAAAATATCCGTTTATGTTCCTTTATATTCGTTCGTTTGTGTCCGTTTATGTTCATTTGTGTCCGTTTATGTTCGTTTATCATTTAAACGAATGAACATGAACGAACACGAACAAGTTACATTCCTTAATGAACAAACACAAACAAGAAATTTTTTGTTCATTTATGTTTGTGTTTGTTCATTTGTTCGGTTAAAGTTAAACGAACGAACATGAACACACCCTCGTTCGTATTTGTTCGGTTCGTTTACAGGCCTAGTTAAATTCATAACTTGGTCAAAATAGTTACAATTTTCGACTTTGGGGGTTTGATTTACAAACCAATTTAGAAAGTTTGTTTGGCTTGAAAAAATGATTGTTTTAACATTTTATTTTTGGCTTAAAAAACCTATTTGGCTTGAAAAGTAATACTAAACAAGCCTTACATGCATTCTCTTCCGATCAATAGAATTATCCTCTTCTAAACAAATTGTTAATGAATCTATTCCGTTTTTCTTTTGATCACCTATATTCAATTTATTGGTCGATTAATTCAGTTAGAGTTTTGAAAAAGTCTAATATAGGGCAACCCTCTCAATCTAATTTTTTCCATTCACAACGCCAAAAATCAATCCCTAATTTTTCTTAAAGGACCTGGCCCTCATCCGCTGTAAGTTTAATTCTTCTGCTATGGTTAAATTTGAGATTTCATTTCTATATTTTAATTTGATATAGTTTAGTTTATCTATTTTCATAACATTACTAGTTAATTTAAACAATTAACACCATTAACTATTTTTTATTGTGTTGGGAGAAGTGTTTTTTAAATCACCTGAATATTTTTTAAGTAAAGAGCTTTTATATTTCAAGTTACAAATGTCAAGACTCAAACTCATAAAAAATATGACATCATGTGTATTTTTGAAACTTTGACCACTCGACTAATTAATGAATCTTAAATCACCTCAGTATTTTAATTGGAAAGATTAAAGTTAAATTGTTCCTATTTTTCTCCTCTTGCTTCTTTCCGCTTCCTATCCTCGTTGTAACCATAGTTTCTCCCCCTCTGGCGGCCAACCACCTTTTTGATGGTGGCTGATCCTTTCCCCCTCTTTTCCTCTTATTTCCTTGCTTGCCATCGTTCATTCATCCCTTCTTGACCGTTTCGTGTTTTTCCTTTGGTGTCAGTTCTCGATGGAAAATTATTTTTTCGATGGCCTTGGTTTTGACGTGAGTGTTGTTTTGAGAGAAGTTTTTCTTCCGTGTATTTTTGCAGGTTCATCGTGGCGCTTTAGTGGCTTTCTCACTCTCCCTTTTTTGAACCGTTTCGATGATTTTGCATTTTAGGATTTTGACAAAAATCTTGTTTCCTCTAGATAAAGCTTATCTGGTCTTCACCTTTTTCTTGTTGGATGCCCATTTCTTCTGGTCCTAGACATTTCATTTTTGTTCACTCGATGATTAGGCCCATAATCTTTAAATTTGTGGAGGCTTTCCTCGGACCTTTGAGCTCTCGCAGTTGTGGTAGACATGTTCCTTGATCGGTTGGTTCCCCTTTAGGATCTAGTGTCATTTATTCCAACGTTTGGCTTTCTGGATTCATCTGCATTGATGATGTTTTTCTGGATTTTCATGTTTTGTTTCACTCTGTTCAGTACTCTGTTTTGTGTTGTTTGATAGCTCCTTCTCTAGAGTTAAAATGGATCTTGTTGGGGCTTGTTTTCCCGTACTCTTGCAATATGTTTCCTTTGTTTATGTTATGGATGAGCATTGGCATGTGGAATTACACGATGTCACCCCCAACACTAGTGAGTTATATGGAAGACGGTTCTTCCAATGCCCAGCTTGATCAGGACTTGCGCGAACATGACTTGTTGTTACAGGAGCTCAAACAGAACTTTTCCATTGGTCAGAACGGGATGAAAATGCAGGCCGACAGGCATCGTCGAGAATTGGAGTTTAAGGAGGGCAATTAAGTTTTTTGTCAAATTGCAACCGTATCGACAGTTATCACTACGTTTGAAGAAGCACCATAAGCTTAGCCCTCAATTTTTTGGTCCGTATCGCGTATTCCAAAATGGTGGGAAGTGTTGCTTATAAGCTGGACCTGCCGGACTCCTCAAGAATTCACCCAGTGGTTCATGTTTCACAACTGAAACCTTGTAAGGGATGTCCATTGCAGCAGATTACTCCATTGCTATTGTTGTTTGATTCAGGGGTTGCTCAACCTGTTGAGGCAATGTCGAACCTTGATGACAAGGTTCCTCTATTGGGGGTGATGTTATGGATGAGCATGAGCATGTGGAATTACACGATGTCACCCATGAGCTGGAGAACCAGGACCCACCAGAGAGCAACGTTGCACCTGCTGCTACGCGCTGGGGAATGCGAGAAAGGAGGCCACCAAAAGGACTAACGAATTTTGTCTTATTCTGAATGGCTATAGACTATAAATAATTTTTTGACCTAGTTGGGAAAGGCATGTAAAAACCCTGTAATTTTCTTCCCTTTTTCTAAATCTATATCATTCTTCTCCTACATTCTTCATTTTTCCAGCACATTTGTTAATAACAAATTGGTGCTTTCATTGTCTTCTCCTGAGCTATGGTTAACAATTTCGAGGCAATCAAGTCTCTCCAAGAGACTTCCACTCGTCATGATCAAACGTTAACTACATTTCATGCTAATGTCACTAAGAACAAGCTAGCTCTTCAGGACATCTCGCGGCAGTTATCCGAGCTCTCGGCACAGATGGGTCAACCAGGTCAATCGACCTGATTCAGAAAGGTTCGAGTGGCACCAAAATGCTTTGGGGCAAGGGAAAACTAAAGGACGACAACGATGAGGGTTTTCCATTTTCTCTGAAATTTGTTTTGGTCGAGCTTCCCCTATTCATCGGCCAAGATCCAGAGGAATAGATAGCGTCGGCTCAGGATTTCTTTGACTTCTACAGTACTGACCATCATAGAGTGACGATGGCATCATTTTGTATGGGCGGCGTTGCCAAGAAGTGGTTTCGGTGGATGCAGCGCCAACGCCAGTTAGCAGGTTGGGATCATCTAGTTGAAGCAATTCTTAAACGCTTTGTTGTGACAGAAATTGAGTCGCTGGAAGGCCAACTCACTAAACTCACCCAGATGGAAACAGTGGCGGAGTATCAAACTCAATTTGAGGATTTAGTTCTGCGCATAACCAATCTGCTTGAGGTTTTATTAACTCAGTGTTTTATCTCGGGGCTCCATTTGGATATAAAGAACGAGGTGTTAGCTGCTTGGGTTACCTCCATGAGTGAGGCGTGTTAGAGATTAGCTGTTATTAGTTGTTGCTATTGTTGTTATTAGTTGGTTTGAGTTTGTTATTAAGTTGTTAGACATTGGGCTTTATATACCCTATAATGTAATGGGTTGTTCACCACAATTACCCATTGTTCTCAATAATATTTTCAGAGTTATTTTCTCTCTATTTTTCTAATATCCCAAACTCCAACTGCATTCTTTCTATTCTCCTCTTCCAAATTCACCGTGGTTCATCTATTGCGGCCACCATGGCCCCCTTCTCACATGGTATCATTCGCCAACAACGATTCTGACGCCATTTGTTCCACTCTGCTGCTGCCGTTCGAATCTATTGTTGCTTCTCATTGCAATTCTCTTCTTGTTTCGTTTTAAAGCCATTCCGACTCCTTACCGGTGATCTTGACACTGCTTCCTCAATCAACGATCGGTTCAAAGGTTCATCTGCGCCGTCGGTTGTTTCACATGTTGCTGCTGCCTGTGCGATATGTAAATCTTTTTCGATCGGGTGAGATCTTTGCAATTTTGATTCATTGAATATGTTTCAGATCATGATTTACTTGTATCTCTGGTTCGTGGCCGTTATAGTCTGCCATAATCTGAGTTGCTCTGCTCCGATTTGATTCATCTCTGCTATACTTCGATTTTGTGCGATTATAACTGATTTACTGAGTTTCTCTCGGTATATTTTCTGATTCGCCCAATGTTCTGGAATTTGTTGATTGCTATTATCTTCAGTTGCCTGATGCTAATGTGAGAGTCTTCTGAGATTATTTTTTGGTTGAATCAATGTCATCTGTTGCTTCTTGTGTGATATGTTATTACTCATTTGCCTTTGCTGAGATTGATAAGGTTTGGGAGTACTTGATAATCAGTAGAGGATCGACACATTCGTTGCACTTACATTTGATATTAGGCAATTGATGAACAAGTTTGATGCTTCAATTTTTACGAGTGAGCTAATCTTTGAGGTAGTTATTTGGCATTCTGTCATGCTTGGAGTTATATGCTGGATTTCTTAAGTTGTCCTCTAGTTGATCAATTGATGCTACTGTTATACTGATGCACTCTTCCAGATTTAATCACTCATGTATTCTTTGTCAACTGGTTCGATTGTCTGTTTGCTTAATTGGTTGTTGAGCCAATTTAGTTCAATTCCTTGGTCTTAAGCTTACAGTGGCTTCTTGTTTGAGTTTTGGTGGTGGTTTGATAGTTGGACAGTGTTGTTTCTTTGGAAATTGGTTGTAGTGCGCGAGAGATGCTTGGTTAAAGTTCAAGGGGAAAACAAGTTTATCTATTGTAGCTATTTGTGGGGGTCTTGTTAGTCATTGGCACTGGATTGATCTATTGCTTCACATGTGATCTCTTATACCTGATCGATTATTTTTTTGTTTTGGTTGCCTATGGCTGATTCTTTTCAATTTGATGCATCTATTGTGTATAGCGTGAAGTTTATGTGTTCGGAATCTTGAAATTTCTGGGGTGATTTGAATTTTGAAAGTGGTTACAAGCTTGAATTCGCATTGCATTTGGAACAACATTAGATTCTGGTGGCAACAACATGTAACTGTTACTATTCTTTTTTTGGTTAGTGATTCGTTTTGGTTAGCTTTGGATTGCAGTTTGGTTGTTTGGTTAGCTTTGGATTGTAGAAAAAGATGCAAACATAGAAGGAAGTAGTAAGTACAAGAATAATGATAAGAAGAAAGGAAGCCGAAGAAAGCTTCTTTCCAGTACACTGTCAATGATGCAGATGTACATATAGCAGATCGGATGTTCAAGGAAAGGTATATGTAAAGAAATTGATCAAGAAGAAGAGAAAGAAGAGAAGAAAGATAGCAAAAAAAAAAACTTTTTAGTACACTGTCAAAACAACAGATGTACATGACAATGCTAGCTGATCAGCGGTTCAAGGAAAGGAAGAAACAAAGACTGATCAAGCCATTACCAGCTGTGAAAGCTGAGATACATAATCAAAGAATGAGAAGAAGATGAAGAAGTCTAAAACAAGCTGATCATCCGTTCAAGGAAAGGAAGAAACAAAGACTGATCAGGCTATTACCAGCTTTAAAAGCTGAGATACATAATCAAAGAATGAGAAGAAGAAGAAGTCAAAAACAAGTAAAATACTTGCATTTTTGTCAAGTTTTGGTTTGAGTTTGTTATTAGTTTTGGCTTAAAAGCTGAGATACATAATCAAAGCTGTTATTAGTTGTTGTTATTAGTTGGTTTGAGTTTGTTATTAGGTTGTTAGACATTGGGCTTTATATACCCTATAATGAATGGGCTGTTCACCACAATTACCCATTGTTCTCAATAATATTTTCAGAGTTATTTTCTCTCTATTTTTCTAATATCCTAAACTCCAACTGCATTCTTTCTATTCTCCTCTTCCATTCCGGCCACCATGGCCCTCTTCTCACAAGGCGATGACTGTGGCCCGTTTCTAGGAAGCCAGGTTAAACGAGATGAAGCGTCTTTTGGGTGGCATTGGGCCCAAACCATCATCTCTGCTGCCCAATCCACTAATACCCTGGTCGACCACCACCCATGGATTACTTACCCAAAGCTCATATCCCTAATTTTTCCCAACTACGCAAACTCTTAGCCGCAGAAGCTCAAGCGCGATGTTCTAAGGGCCTTTATTATTACTGCGATGCCAAGTTCGTTCCCAGCCATCATTGTAAAGATCCACAGTTCTTATTACTAGATGATGTTGCCGATGATTCTCCACCAGAAGGGGCCGGTGATGTTTTCGACAATGAAGAGAGAAGTCTAAAAACTCGAGAACATTCTCTGGTGTCTCTGAATGCTCTAGCGGGTTATTATACTCCGAATACATTATGTGTCACTGGGACGTCCAAGGCCGAGCCGTGCAAATCTTGATTGATGGTGGGAGCACTCATAACTTCATGCAATCGTGAGTGGCTCGTTACTTAGGGCTCCAGGTTACTGCTACGCCAAATGTTTGAGTATTGGTGGGGAATGGAGAGAAACTGCGGACGGAAGGATGCATCAAAAACTTGCTGGTTCGAGTTTAGAACATTGTTTTGGCAACGAATTTTTATGTCTTACCTCTTGAAGGGACTGAGATGGTTCTGGATGTGGCGTGGTTAACGACTTTGGGACCGGGCACAAGGGATTTTTCCAAACTCACATTGGAATTCTGCCTCCACGATACGCATCACCGTTGGTAAGGAGATATTGACACGGGACCTCACCCGGTGCAGATTCAAAATTTACGACTACTGCAAGAGACAGGTTTAATGGCTTTTTACCAGTTACAGTTGGGAAGTTCCACCGGTCAGGAGGAGAGTGTGGAGCACGTCAATATGCAGCATGTGCTTTAGGAATTTGTAGGGGTATTTGAGTCTTCGGGCAATCTACCACCACCGAGTGTAGCAGACCACTCTATTCCGTTAGTTCCAAATGCTAAACCAGTAAGTGTGTGTCCTTACCAGTACCCTTATTTTCAAAAAGGGGAGATTGAACGCCAGGAGCGTCAAATGCTTGAGAGCCACTTGATTCAAATGAGCAATAGCCCGTTCTCCTCTCATGTGCTCTAGTAAAAAAAGATGGGTCGTGGCTATATTGTGTCGATTACAGAGAATTGAACTCCATCACTATCAAAGATAAGTTTCTGATTCCTACAGCCGATGAGCTCTTTGATGAATTGGGCGGTTCCATTTTTTTCTAAATAAGATCTTCTAGCAGGTTATCACCAGATTCGCGTGCAGCCGGCCGATGTGCACAAAACGACCTTTCGTACTCACGACGGCCACTACGAGTTCTGTGTTATGCCATTCGGCTTAACAAACGCGTCGTCCACATTCCAAGCCACTATGAATGACATCTTTCGGCCATTTTTGCACAAGTTTGTCCTCATCTTCCTCGACGACATTCTTGTTTATAACCATGACTGGTCGACTCATTTAGAACATTTGAAGAAGGTTTTAACAGTGTTACAGAGGCATGGGTTCGTGGCTGAAAAATCCAAATGTGTATTTGGGTAGACATCGATCGAATATTTAGGCCATGTGGTGTCTAAGGATGGGTTAGCCGTGGATCCAAGTAAAGTGGTTGCGATACAAGTTTGGCCTACACCAACCAATGTGCCAGAAATACGAGGATTTTTGGGACTTGCCGGGTACTATCACCGATTCATTAAGAGTTTTGCAACCTTGGCTACTCCCTTATCGGACCTGCTACGCAAAGGAGAACACTTCGCGTGGACCATCAAAGCCCAAGACGCTTTCGAGTTGCTTAAAGCTCGATTGTGCTCGCCTCCCTTGTTGGCACTTCTTGATTTTTCCAAGGAATTCACCACGGAGACTGACGCCTCTAAAGTGGGAATCGGGGCAGTTTTGATGCAAGAAAATTTACCATTGGCGTTCTATAGCCAAAAATTGAGTCTGATGATGCAAGGGGCTTCGACCTATCATCGAGAAATGTATATGATTACTCAGGCCGTCAGAAAGTGGAGGCAGTATCTCCTAGGCAGACACTTTGTGATTTTGACCGACCAGAAACTGTTACAGGAGTTGACGCAACAAGTTATTCAAACTCCAGAACAACAGAAATGGCTCTCCAAATTAATTGGGTACGCTTTTGAGATACGCTATCAGCTTGAAAAATCGAATGTAGTAGCTGATGCATTATCAAGAGAGGTAAATGGTTCTTTGATGGTTGTTTCCTAACCCATGTTTGGTATTTTAGATGATATTCGATTGGCAATGGATAGTGGTTTGGAGCTGCAGGGTGTTAAGACTCAGGTTTCTGCTGGAACTAGGGGTTTCTCCGAGTATACTGTGCATGAAGGACTTTTATTGTATAAGGGCAGAATTGTGGTGCCTAAGGAATTTGCTTTACGTGCAATGTTACTTAGGGAATTTCATAGCTCAATTGTGGGAGGTCATGTGGGGAACACATGAACATTCAATCGACTTTCAGCCAATTTTTTCTAGAAAGGAATGCACAATGATGTACATTCTTTTGTTCGCAATTATCAAATGTGCCAAAGGATGAAAAGTGATATCTTAGCTCCGGCGAGTTTAATTCAACCTCTCCCCATTCCACGGCAAGTATTTGAAGACATTTTAATGGATTTTATCACTGGATTGCCCAAGTCAAATGGTAAGGAGGCAATAATGGTCGTGGTCGATAGCCAAAACAATGATGAACGGTGTGGTGAAACTTCATGTAGTTCCTCAGTCCATAGTTAGTAACCGTGATTGGATTTTTGTCAGTGAATTGTGGACTGAATTAGCGCGACTTCAGGGTAGCGAGTTGTGTATGAGTTCAGCATATCGATGTTTGGAGATGTATCTACGATGCATTATGGGAGATGATCCAGAAAAATAGGAAGGATATCTTGCTTGGGTCGAGTATTAGCATAATACTGCCTATCAAGCCTCGGCAAGCATGACACCATTCAAGGCATTGTATGGCCGAGAAACCCCAACACTAGTGAGTTATATGGAAGGCGGTTCTTCCAATGCCCAGCTTGATCAGGACTTGCGCGAACATGACTTGCTGTTACGGGAGCTCAAACAGAACTTGTCCATTGGTCAGAACAGGATGAAAATGCAGGCCGACAGGCATCGCCGAGAACTGGAGTTTAAGGAGGGAAATTAAGTTTTTGTCAAATTGCAACCGCATCGACAATTATCACTGCGTTTGAAGAAGCACCATAAGCTTAGCCCTCAATTTTTTGGTCCGTATTGCGTATTCAAAATGGTGGGAAATGTTGCTTATAAGCTGGACCTGCCGGACTCCTCAAGAATTCACCCAGTGGTTCATGTTTCACAACTGAAACCTTGTAAGGGACGCCCATTGCAGCAGATTACTCCATTGCTATTGTTGTTCGATTCAGGGGTTGCTCAACCTGTTGAGGCAATGTCGAACCTTGATGACAAGGTTCCTCTATTGGGGGTGATGTTATGGACGAGCATGAGCATGTGGAATTACACCCATGAGCTGGAGAACCAGGACCCACCAGAGAGCAACGTTGCACCTGTTGCTACGCGCTGGGGAATGCGAGAAAGGAGGCCACCAAAAGGACTAACATGTTTTGTCTTATTCTGAATGGCTATAGACTATAAATAATTGTTTGACCTAGTTGGGAAAGGCATGTAAAAACCCTGAAATTTTGTTCCCTTTTTCTGAATCTATATCCTTCTTCTTCTCCTTCTCCTGTTACATTCTTCATTTTTTCAGCACGTTGTTCTTAACAGTTTATGACCAACGAAAGTTCTCTTTTCAGTCAAAAAAGAAGAATGATTAACGTTAACTAATTGAAATAAGGGTTAATACCTTATTATCACTTTCGTGCTTAGAATTATTTGTGTTTAGTTCGACACATTTATTTTTCAACTGTGATGCACATTACTCTAACTAATTTTTCATCACAAAAAAATTACGTGACACTTCAAGAACGTGTAGTGGAACACATGATATTTGTTAAATTTGAAAAAATAAACTTTAAGAAAACCTTTAAAAAAAGTTTAAGAAAATATTTGGCAGAACTTTCTAATATATATTCTAATTTAATTACCGAATAATATTTTAGTCTGATTTTCAATATGAATAAACTTACATACACCTAGTCAACTTTAGAACTCAGAGGAAATTTCTAATATATTTAACCATTTAATCCTTAATTATTTTGAGAGTGCTGCTAGTATTTGTTTGGCTCGTTAGGCTGAAGTCATAAACGGAATGTTTCCAAAGGCAAGAAAAACGGTGGAAACGATAACATGTTTGGATGGAAAAGCCGTGGAACTCGTAGATAAAGATGATGACAGTGTTAGAGATAAGGTACATGTCACAAATACCAACCGTCGTTTTCATTGCTTTCCCCAACAAATAATTATCACTCCACTTTCCTTAATCTAAATGATGAATTTATCGTAATCCCATTTGTTATTGTAAAATTCGATATCTTCAATCGATTTGCTTGTCAAATAATAGAAAATAGTTAATTTAAGTGTTGATAGTAGAAGCAATAAAAGAGAAATAAGACACAAAAATTTTAGAGTGGTTCGAGCTTCTAACCAAATTCTACATCTGCTACATTAGTTTTCCCACTAAAGATTTTTAAATTTACTAGAATTTCTTTTCCTTTTCAAAGCTTAGGAGGCAACCCTTACAACCTAGACTTAAACCACTAAGTCTAGCATCCAAAGCTTTCTACTCAAAGCCTTGGGAACCTTTCTTTACTAGAGAAATTGAAGCAAACTGAAATCTCTCTCACAAGGTATACGTTTGCACTCTAAAATTCTTACCCAAACCTAATAACTTGAGTATACATTGAAAATTTAGCTCACAAGTGTTTGTTTATATAAAAATACAACAATTTGAGCACTAAGACATTTCTTAATCAAAAGATTGTTGACTTGATGATCATTAGTTGTTTTAGGTGCTTAAAGGGTCATTTTATCTTCCCAAATGAGTTCTTAGCCGTTGGTGACCATTGGGATTAAATTGGAGCCGTTGAGGATGATTCTCATGTTGAATTTCTCAATCTGGTGTAGTCGGTATTGATACACAGGGTACCTGTATCGATACAGCTCTGTTTGGGAAATAGTCCTTAGAACAGTTAAAGCATAAGGGTATCAGTACGCATTAAGGCGTATCGGTACGACTAAACCTGTACCGATACGGGTTTTTGCTACTGAAAAATCACTGTAACTGAAACCCAAAAAGGTATTGATACGGTGTTGCTCCATATCTATACAGGGCTAAGAAAATGGCTAGTTTGGCTCTATAAAATCGTTTTAAAACATGCCAAAAGCCTTAGAAACATTTTCAAACATATTTTCAAATTATTTAGACTTTAATACAAGTTTGCAAATTCGAATAAATTCAAAAATATTTTTCATATTATTATATCAAAATAAATATCCTAACAATTACTTCTCTCATTTTTGGCCATTGTTATAATGTCCACATCAGTTCTATTCATATATAACTATTAATTTATTAACCAAATCTTAGTTTGAGTACTATCGTTGTTATGAAACATACATAAAAATATAAATTAAACATGTTTAAATGTATAATATTTTTTATTTATAAGAGAATAAAATCTTAATGATATAAACATTATACATAAAAATATATATCATTGTTAATTTGAAATCTCTCATATCATTTATATTTATATATCTAGTCAAAAAATTAAGGCAATAGTTACGTTGATACCTCATACCACATGTTATTCGGGTAACAATCCCATTCGAAAAAAAAACTAAAAGAAACATTTTTTTAATAAAGGTTTAAATACACATTTGGTATCTAGTTCACCTTCTTTCAAGTTGGTACTTAAAGAATTTTTACTCCCAAGTTGGTACATGAACTAGACATTTTCTCTCAAGTTGGTACCTAAATAATTTTTGCTCTCAAATTGGTACCGAACTTTATTTTCATTCATTGTTTTAGTACTTTTATTAATAGTTTTACTCCTAAATTTATACATTCTATCAATTTTGGTCCTAGTTCAAAATAATTTAATAAATTTAACCTTTTATATTTAAAAAATTATATCAATTATATCATTTTTATGATACTGTCAAATCAAACAAGTCCATCGGAACAAAGCGACAGTTAGATAACTGCATTCTACATAAACGAACAGCTTATTGCTAAACTTTTATTATACTAGAAAAATAATATAACATTTATTGGGAGAAGAACAAAGAGTAAATTGATAGAATTTTTAAATATAGATGGCTAAATTTTTGATTTGTTTCAAATTGGGATAAAATTGATAAAACATGTAAGTTTTTGTAGCAATTTAGGAAATGGTGTCTAGTTCAAGTACCAACTTGGGAGTAAAAATTCTTTAGGCACCGACTTGGGAGAAGGTGCCTAGTTCAATTACCAATTTAGGAGCAAAAATTCTTTAAGTACTAACTTGGTAGAAGGTGACTAGTTTAGATACTAAATATATAGTTAAGCCTTTAATAAATAACAAATATTTTTATAATAATATTTTTATATTTTAATACTTTTCCTATAATATTTAAATAAAAAATAAAAATTACAATTAAATTGAGTGATTAAGATCTGAGCATAAGATTGGTAAGAATTTTTATAAACATAATATTTCAACATAAAACATTTTATTTCACTTGAGCGCCACTCTAGAGTTTTCTACCTTGTTATTTTGTGTCACTCTTGTTTTCTTTGCGTCGCTTTTATTTTCTTCTATTCTTGACTAGTCGATAGTACTAATAATTTTAGTGCTAGTTATCGTCGGAATTTTTTCTACTATTTTTTTATATTCAATTTTTGTTTTCTTGTATGTTTTGGTTTTCTTTTAATTAGTATATATTTTTTTATCTTGTGGCACGCTTTTATCTTATGATACATTTGTGCATACTTTTGTGGTAGATTTGCTTTCGCATATAATTTTCTCACAACTTTCGGCTCTGATTTGCGGTTGTCAGAGTCTACAATAGTTTAGTCTATTTTTGTGGTTCGTTTACCAATGCAGTCAGATCTGTTTTGCGAAATAGCTTGCAAGATTGTTGGTTTCGCTCACCACTCATACTTTGATCATTAAGCGTGTAGGTAGATAGATACAATGAGTTTTGTTTCTTGCTTCCTTCCTCCAGTGTTTTATATCATCCTTGTCGTTACAGCTCACTAGATGTGTTTTGCTGGTTTGATGTTTCGTTTTTTAGTTTCTCTTTGTTTTGTTATTTTTCTGCTACGTTTTCATTTTGTTTGAAATGTTTCTCTTTTTTTGGATAAATTGTTTCTCTATTTTGCTTTCTAATAAATTCAGCCGATATATTATTCAAAAAAATTATTTCATCTACACTGTAGGGGTGACATATCTTAACATTTATATAATTAATATATATATATATATTAGGGGTATTCATGGTAGGTTAACAGTACCGTTTAGCATAAATGATAACCGTATTAGCGGTTATTAACCGTATCTAACCATTAAGAAATGAATTACTACTAAATTTTTTAATGATTAACCATTATAGCGATTTACCATTTTCTTACGATTCATTTATATGTTAACTTGCAACCTATTACAAATTTTTTTCATTTGTTCACAATTTCTTTTGAGATTAATAAGGCTATTTCTCCAATAAATATTATATTAAAAATTTCAAAAAAAAATTAAATAGAGAGATTTTAAACCCAAACTCCATACTTAATTAAAAAAAGTACTTATAGGTTAATCATTAACCATCATTTTTAGCAGTTCAGTTAACTGTAACTGTTTAACTTTAACAGTTAGGTTAATTAACATGTAAAATGTAACGGTTATACCGGTTAACGCTACAGTTTATTTTGCACAACCCTAATATATATCATGTGTGGATTCAGTGTCTAGATTTATTTTGATTTAAATATCACTATATGTGTGAACCCAACGAGTGACTCCAGTGGAAAAGATAAAAATGTCCATCTTAGGAGACTCAAGTTCAACCACATGTATGTGCGCGTTGTCAAAGGGTTAAGAAAAAATAATAACATAAAAATATCACTATATGGATCTATCCAAAGCTGTCTTGGTTTAGGTTTGAACATATTCCATGTTGAGCTAATATTTTTATATAACAAATTATGAGGGACTTGTATAATGCTTTATTGTACATCTTTAGTATTCATTCTTTGTGAGATTAATTCTTGTAAATACACATCTAGAGAGGTAATTTTGTTTACCCAAAACAAACCTTGTAAAAATCAAACTTTGTAAAAGGGAGACGTTCTAGTTTAGCCTTAAAAAAACTAGAGTGATTCTATCTTAGTCATTGAAAAGATATGGGTGTAAAGATTAAACCTTGTGCTTGAAAGGTTCATTTCAAGTTAGTGAATTGGAAAATACTTAGTAAGCTAAGGTAGTTAATGTAAATTTTAGTTGAGAAAGTCGAACCACTCTAAATCGATCGTGCACAAATTGTCTTAACATTTCCGATTGCTTTCCAATTTTTTCAAGAAGCCAATTCACCCCTCTTGACGATTTCTGATTAATCGATTCCAATCCAACATTCTAATTATCAATCCTTTTGTTTTATCCATTCTTCTTTTTGGACGGTTTAACTGCACTTGTTATTATTTAAATAAAAAAAAATGTTAATAACGGCACGTTAAAAACTTTCCTAAACTCAGATGAAAGAACAACAATTATAAAAACAACAATAAGCACAAATAAGAAAAAAAAATGTCGCCAACAATAAACACGGGGAAAAACCTCAAAAAAAAAAGAAAGCCAAACAAACTCAAAAAGGCAAACAAGAGAGAGAGAGAGTGCAGCTAAACAAAACCATCCTAAATTGGCTCTATTACACAGAGGGTAAGGAGAAAATGAAGAGGGAACGGGGAGCCTTGAACTCATCCGAGAAGAGACATGAAATTTTCGATTTACAAGGGCAAGAAGAAGGTGAATTCAGTCCGGCGGATTCACCCATCTTCTACCAAGAGCAGCGGCCGTTTCAACTGAAGGGGGGCCTCTTCAATCCATATCATCTGAGAAGAGGAGTTACCTAATCGGGCCAAAATATATGTTGGGTTATTCAATCTCCTGGGGACTGTGAGAAAGGACTCATGGCGGTTGTCGGAGTAGATGATCGGCGGTGGATGTAGATGAAAAAGTGGGTTTATATAACCCAAAGTCATAACAGATTGCTAATAAACTAATAACAGAAAATTAACAACTACTCTCCAACAGGGACATGCATGAAAATAATTAGATGCCACTTATTTATATTATATCATTTACTATATTATAATAATGATTTTTTCTTGCAATGGATAATGAACACACTTATACAAAAAAATAAACAATGACTTTTTCAATTGAAGTTAAGAAAATAATTCAAATAAAATAATTATAAAATATAAAAAGTGAAGGTATACATATGCATGAACTATAAAACTATTCATACATATAAATTTAAGTTTTCAATATCTCATCCACAGTTTTTAGGTTCCCAATTCCGATATATTAAAATAAAAATGTACACCAATAGTTACTTAATAAGAAAAAATTTGGTATATAATTCGTGTGAACTAAAGTTTATACAAAATTTTTAAACTAGTGCGTAAGAAATTAATTTAAGGTTTAAGATTTAGGAGTTTAAGTTATAGGGTTTAGAGTTAGAAATTGGATTTTAAAGAAGCGTTGTGTAATATTTTTTAGACAGATTGTGTATCAAAATATACCTCTTACTTAATTATGAGTTTAGTAATAAATATGTCATTTTAAACAATAATAAATATGACACTCAATTAAAATATTGTTACGATTAAGTTACATTGTATTTAAAATTAGGGGTGACAATCAGGTCATTCGGATTAGGTCAATTTGCTTTCGATTTAGGTTCGATTCAGACGAGTCTGATTTGAGTCTATGTTATTTTGGGTCGAGTCAATATTAGATCGGTTAATTTGGGTCTTGTCAAAATTAGATCGATTGAATTTTCGAGTCAGGTCAATATCAGATCGATTGCTTTTTCATGTCAATTCAATATCAAATCGGTCGTTTTTCGATTTGAGTTAATGTTTTCAGATGATCTTTTAAAGGAGAAAATATTATATTAAACCATTAAATTATTACTAAAGGTTGTTGTTAATTAGTAATATAATACAAAAGAGAATAAAAACATATATATTTGAGCGAATCAAATTCGGATTGCTTTCGATTCGGGTTGATTTTTGGATCAACTAAAATTCGGTTCGTTTTGCTTCGTGTACGGATCAAGTTTAGATCATCATGTTCGGGTTCATATCATGTCTCAGGTTGGGTAAACCGGTTCAGGTCTTAGGTCAGGTTTATCAGGTCTAGTTAAAATTGAAACAACGTTACTGTGACATGGTATAATAACATTTTTAGTCCACGTAACCTATACATTCTACTAATTTTGTCCTAATCCAAAACAATTCAATAAATTTAACTCTTCATACTAAAAAATTCATCAACTTAATCTGATTTTATATTTAGATAAACCCCACACACTTTACAACATAACTGCTCAAACCCAAATTATCTAAAAAAATATTCTATCTTTACTATTAAAAGTCCATTCAATAGGTTCAATGGTGTTATTTTTTTAACAAAATTATGTTAAAAATTTAAAATAAGGAATTCCTTCCTATCCTATTCGCAATACCATGGTCATAGCAAATTAGCAATAGCATGATTCTTGGTCGTCGGCTAGGCCTTTTAGTGCGCCATTGATGAAAACTAATCATGACATGAGAAACGGCCTCTACTAAGTCTATAGCCCTTTTTTTATGTACTTTTCTATCAACTTGATTTTGGTTCTTACCCTTTTAGAAGTGAGGTATTCAGGGGGAACATCATAATCTCATTTTTATTTTAATAATAATATTAAAATTTATTCCGACTTGATTTTAAAGATTAATAAAAAATTAAATTTATAATAGTTAAGGATTTTATTAAAAAATATTAATAATTACTAAATATATTTCTTATTTTTAAGTATAAAATCAAATATAAATATTAATAATTATATTATAAATAAATAAAATAAACATAAATGATTTTTATGTATCTTTTATTAGAAAAAAATTTAAATAAAATGACTAATAAAAGAACTTATAAATGAATTTTTTATATACATCATTGTTCAAACTTGCTCGTTTATTTAGTTTAATAAACGAATATTTTCTATGTTGTATTAAAATTGTATTTATTGATTGTTTGTGGTATTTTTTAAATTTGACTTTTTATTATTTAAAATTTATTATTGATATATATGTTTTTTAAAAACATTAATTTGAGTAATTTTAAATGTATATTTTATAAAATTTAATAATTTAACATTTAAATTAAATATGTTATAAAATTTAAAATTTTGTCCGCTAATAATTCTTAAGTGACATAAATTTAATGAAATGAGAGAATATAAAATAATAATATCTAACCAAAATAATTGATTTAAGTGGTAAGTAATTTAATATTATTTAAGCAGTTTTTGAGTTCGAGAACTTATATATTTAAAAAAATTTCGCAAAAAAATTATCTACCAAGAATCAAATATACAACGTAAATGAATCCAAATTAGTCAGAATAGAACCTAGTAACGAGAGGGAAACCAATTCCATGAAACGCAACAATATGAGGGGAAGATTCGTAATTGCAAGATATGAAAAATTATGAACGGTCACCATGATTACAATTAGGCAAGACCCCAAACCAAAAGTTTGGCCGATTACGTGATAAGTACCTAAGCTTTGAAATTTTGCATTTTAAGTTACTACTGAACTTCCAAGGCCAAAGGTTTAGGCAATCCTAATGAATGGATAGTAATTTATTAGTACTACTTAAACAAAATAATCGAACGAGGGCGAAAATAAAGGCATTTTTCGCGTAAAGATGCGTTCATGACTTCATCCTGTTCGTTTTCCATCTCTTCTCTTTTACTCTCAGGTCAGTCTCATTCAATTAATTTAAAGTTTTGAATTGAAATAAAGTTCTGTGCTGGTTGTAAATTTTATATGGGTCGGTCTGTTCTTATTTTAGTATATAGTTTTTAATTATAAGATTTGGAATTCTGGGTAAGTGTCATTTCTTCCTTTTTTGGACTATTGGTGTTTTTTTAATGTCTTTTTAAAGATTAAAAAATGGAAAATTAAGATAGTTTGTGGGTGTTTTTGAGGATTGGTAAAACTTGATTGTTGATCGAACCCCCACTGGTTTTCATGAGTTCATACGAGTCTGGTGTAGAATATGCCTGTTTGTAGAATCAATTTTATTTGTAAGTTCCCTTGTTTTTTTTAATGAATTGGTTTAGATTTGATTCTGATACAAGGAGTTATTTAAGATTAATGATTTCATCTTTTCAAAATTGAATTTTCCATGTGTTTTAGATAAATTGAGCCTCAAGTTTCAAAAAATTTCATCTTTTCAGCACTTTTAATTAGCCACCCCCTGGATCTGCTGTTTCTAGCTGGAAATCTCAAACCATAGATTTTCAAGCATCTATCTTGACCCTTATATATATGCTATTCATTCTGTTTTTGTTTTTACTATTCTTATCCAGGATTAAGCAAATTAGAGTGGGAACAATATGAAGTTTAGAAAAGGGAACTTGGTGGAGGTGTTAAGAAGAGATCATGATCCGATCGGTTCCTGGTTTACTGGTGAGATACTTTCTGTTGATGGTGACAACTATATTGTTAGGTACAAACTGCTCGTGGACCACGAAGCAGAACTAGTTACGGAGACGGTGCGAGGGAAGGATGTTAGACCCCTGCCTCCAAGTGTAAATGGTAAGAGTTGGGCAGTTGGGGATATAGCTGAGGTGTTTGATATCCAGTGTTGGAGGGTAGCAAAGGTTGCAAAGGTGTTGAAGAACAGTAATTGGTTTGTCGTTAAGTTCTTTGGATCCATCCAACTTAAGGAATTCCATGTATCAAGTTTAAGGATTAGGCAGGCTTGGCATGGCAACAAGTGGATAGTGACGGGGAAGGTGATGGTTTGCTTATACTCGTCATGCTTATTGACTTCGATATTGTTCTTTTTTCGTTTTCTCATTCATAGTTCTACTATCTGTTACAACCATGTTTCTTTCAAATATGTATCACTGCAATTTCCTTTCCATATTTTAACATGAACTTCATAGTAGTTCTTAAGATTTGGTATTATGAGAAAGACTAAGAACAAACTTCATATGATAAGTCCTAACTAATGTGTTGTACTATCAGCATATCTAAACCAGATTACATATGATTGCAGGTTGCTGAGAATAAAGACTTGGCCTACAATTTTACTCCAAAAGTTCCATTCGAAGCTGGTGGCTTGCATTTCAGGACTTCATTGCATATTAGCAAAACTATGCAATCTAGAGAGATCGATAGAGGGGGCATGCATAAGGGTGAGGCTCGTAATATCACAACATGTCTGCCCATAAGAGAAAAGAGTAAAGGCTATGCCCGTCAATACGGAGAATGCAATGTGGGCACCCTCTTTGGTAGAACCTTCAAGAAAAGAAAATCTTCTCCATGTTCTAGAGGCTGTGATGTAACTACTAAGAGAACGCTTCCATCGTTGAAACAGGTATATGATATTTCTTGCTCACATGTAGGGATTGATGGAATCTTCATTAAGCAATCAACTAACAGGAATAGCAGAATGGAAGACACCGCTCCTCACTGTTTATATGATTCTTCTAGGCCTGTTTGGTCTACTGAAGATAGTGACCAATGCTCAGTTGCTAGCTGTAGTTTAAACGGTGACTATGTTGGTCAAATCTCTCATAAACCATTGGACAACACGCCTGACAATTCTGATGCTGAGTCAGCATTCCCTTCTTTGTGTGACAAAAGCGATTTACCCTTGTCTCCTGTGGACAAAGTATACGATATCCATGAACTAGAGCTTCGTGCTTACAAGTCAACAATGGAGGCATTGTTTGTTTCAGGTCCTATAACTTGGGAGCAGGAGTCCCTGTTAACAAATCTCCGCCTCACCCTTAACATTTCAGACGAGGAACACCTACTCCAGCTGAGACACCTTTTGTCTGCTCAAGTTCGGTGATCTTATAAGTGTCCGTATCACGTATGGAACTGCTCAACCAGTGACAGTTTCGAGACATGAAAGATATTGCAGCTAAACTTCTTGCAGGCGGTAGCTTAGCCTTCCCAACTGTACATACATTGTAGATTATTTGAGGAACTGAGTTTTAGTTGTTGATGTTTAGAGGTAATAACAGGAAATCATGCCTTATAAAAGGTTGATTTGACTGAATAACTTGAATGTCATTTTGCTTTTGTAATACCGATCTTATGTGGAAATGGCTACATACACGAATGATCCGTTTGGAAGCTCATATCTGCAGTGGATGTATCTGATATACAAATTTCATCCGAATCGGAAGAAGTAAATTATATATTTAATAAAAATTTCATCCAAAATTTTGGGTATTGCACACTGTTGAAAGAGAATTGAAACATCTGTTGAGATAGCAACTAAGCTGTAACATTTTAACATGTCTTGGCAATAAATGTTGGATTGCCTAAAATCATAGAATCAGGCATCTGCAACCTTTGGAGTCTTGGGGCCCTTCAAACCATCTATCCCATGATGGGTTTATAGGACCATTTGTTCTGTGATCAGAATACACACACGCATTAGAGGGAAAAACAACTTTATCTAACAAAAGATACAAGAACAATTCAAGCTGTTGTTATTACACTGGGAGTAGTGGATCTGGTCCTGTCTCCATGGTAAGCAGCAACCTGAGGGGGAAAAAAGAGAGATTAATTCCTATCGAATCGGTTATCATACAACTTTTCTGCAATAAGTATATCGTGCAACGAAAAATGATAACCGTTTAGATTCCGGTGTCCCCTCATTCCTTCCCCTCCCACTTTCTATTTTTACAAGTTCATTGAAAAGGGAGCTTAATTCTTATACTTACTCCTCCGATAATGTTGAAACATTGTCAGTTCTCTCAAGCTCTTCCATCTCGTCCTGGAAAAAGAATACACGAAAAGAGAAATTATAAGACATACTAAACTGTAATACGGTACCTTTTCAGCACACAGTGACTTTTGAATCTCTAAAGTATGACATTGCTCAAAGTAAAACAAATCTTGTTGATTTAAGTACTAAAAATCATCATCTGCGTAGGAAAGCAGTAACAATGGGCAAAATGGGATGCAGAAAAAGCTAAATCTATCAGCCGAAGACCAACAACTCCATCCATACTAAAATACTAATGCAAAAAGCTCTTCGACATAACACAGGGATTCAACCAGCCCTTTGAATGCCGAATATCGCCTTAATTCTTCAAAATGAAATATGGGCAGCAATCAAGACTACAAAGTTCAGCTTATGGTGCCACAAACACTATCTCAAAACTATTTCATCACTGAATTTAAGTGAAAAGGAGCAAAGAAAAAGAAAAAGTTTAGCACATCCCATATAGAGCGGCCATAGTACGACTGATCCGAAACTTGATCCTGCCTCCAATAGAGACTTCCTAAACATCAGTATAACCTGACGAAGACCATATCTGCAACATCCCTGGCAGATTTTTGCAAGTCCAAGAAAATTACAGTTTTGCAACAAAAAAAGAAAAGAAAAGAAGTTACAGTGGTCCAGAATAGCATCAAAAAAGAAAGAAAAAAGATCAAAAGCTATTAAATTGGGATCTCATGTAAGTGGTAAGAAAACTATTAACCACTCCCGGTACTAAATGCAAGCTAGGAGACTCGGATTCCACAATGGAAGTACTTAAAGGTTCATATGGAGTTGAACATTTCCACCTCAGAATGGGCACTAGGATTGCAGTAGCATTGCGAATAGTTGACTTGAACACCACATTGAACGTATTGTATTTTCTTGTGAAGTTTATTTGGACTTTGACTCTACCATGAACTGTTGTCCCCCATTAAATTGAGGAAACCAGAACATAACTGGAAAAGGGCAAAATAAAAAAAAAAATGCAAAAGCTAACCTCGAGAAACCTGGATTCTTGTTCAACACGCTTGATTTCAGCTAGAAACCGATGTTTGCCTCTGGTATCAGCTGCAGAACCAGATGGTTGCTGTTCATCCGCTGAGGAAGCCGTTTCTGACTCCATTGTTTCTCACCTGACTGACTGAGCTCGAAAGATTCAGAATTCAATGCCGCTTGCTCATTCCAAAACGATGGCGGATCATTTCATTTCGAATTGCACAGAAGCAAAAGGCAAGCAACTCCTTTAAACCTCCAGGTCTGTTAGTTGCTACAAAGCTTTGATCTTTTAATAACTCCGGAAACGAGTAAAGGACTTTTCTTCCTATAAGAACACTAGAAATATAATAATATTTGTAATAAAGGGACAAACTTCTCCCTTTCCTTTCCTTTCCTTTTCTTTTCCTAATCCTAATAACCCACTTTGATAATTCTATCATCCCAAAAAGTCTGCATTTAATAAAAATGTCCCAAACATTGAAGTACGCTTAATAATCGTATGAACACGTCGAGAAATGGTAGTAGGAGTAGGCGGCCAAAAGCCAACCGAGAATGATGTTCTTTCGTTGTTTGTTGTTGATGGTAGGGAAATTGACATTTTAGTATTTCACTGCTGACTATTTCTCTTATATCATTTAATTCTCGTTTTTCACATATTTCATTAAACTTTATCTTCCCCTCCTATCTGTGTCCAAAACTTTCTTATGTACTGTCTCTTCTCAAAACCCAAAATCTAACAGAAATCATAGTTGACTACCATGTCATCGTGGTGCCAACTACCATTAGCCGTGTTCGGTGACCAATGAACTCTAAACTTTCTGATTCACCCCTTTCCAACGCTCTTGAGTTCAAATCCGCCGCCCATTTCTCCTAAATCTACTCCAAACTATAAAAATACCCCCCCCCCCCCCAAACGTTTAAACTTTTCTCTTTCCAATCTCCCTCTTTTGCCATTAAATGGTGTTGATTTCAAAGTATGTTTTCCCCTCATCGAGATGAGCCTTTTCATTGTTTGAATCTTCAGTAGAAGACTCCGATAGCTGGAACACCCGATGTCGAGTATGCATTCTTGCTTGGTTGTTGGCGTTGGGCATGAAAGTGTTGCACCCACAATGGTTTAGACAATAGTGAAACCTGACCTTTAGTTACTCCCGAAGAATGAACATTGGGGAGCAGTGGGAGTTTTGTATGGCCGCGACAAGAGCACCGCACAAACTTATATATATATATAATTATGTGTATATATATAATAATTATTTAAAGAAAAAATATACGATGCACTGGTGATGAAAATATTTTATTTTTTACAAAAACCCTAATTTTAAGGTTAGGGATCTAATTTAAGGTTTATAGTTTAGGGGTTTAGATTTAGGGGTTTAGAACTTAGAGTATGTTGTTAGAATCTAGGGCTTAATGTTAGGGTTTAGGGTTTTGAGGTTAGGGTTTAGGTTTTAGGCTAATATGGTAGGGATTTAGGTTTTTACCTATAACCCCTAAATTCTAACCTTAAACTCTAAATTCAAACTAGTCCCTAAATTCTAAGCACATAAACCTAAACCCCTAAACTATAAACCGTAAACTAAGTCCCTAACCCTTAAAATTAGAGCGCTAGTGGAAATAAAAATTTTCACCGCCTGTGCATGGTATAATTATCCTTATCTAAAACTTAAAACATGCAAAAAGAGTGACACCTCATTAAAGGAAAATGTTTGATTTTTAGATGTTTATAAGTTAAATTTTTGTTGCTCAGGAAGATAATCAAATAATATGTTTTATTAAGGTAATTTTTTGAAGAAAAATATTTATATCTCTTACTAATTACTATAAATTAAGAGTGTCATTTTAATAAATTGCACATGGTCAAAAATATTTGAACCTCCTTTTCTGGGGAATCCAAAAGCTGGTATGGACAATGGATTTCCATATTGATATTGTAGAAGAGTTCTTTATATGAAAAAAAAAAGTTGGCTTAAGGCTGTAAGAAGCCCTTGAATTTTTGGAAAAAATCAATTAAGCCTCTAAATTTTTTTTGCACCCAATTAAGCCATTGAACCAAGAATATAACCGATTAAGCCATTTGACCAATTTTGTCAATTAAATCTTGACAATTTTTTTCTTTAGATATTACCGGCACATGATGGATACACTACAACTCTATAATATTGCAATTATAGATTTTTTTCAAAAAATATTTTTTATTAATTTTAAAAGTGTTTTACAATTTTTATAACTTTTAATGAAATTTTTAAATAAAATAAAAAAGTTTCTGAAAATATCAAGTGGAAACATTGTGATATAACGCACTGCGCCAATAGATCTAAAAAATCGTCAAAATTTAATGGTCAAAATTGGTCAAAGGGCTTAATTGATTATATTTCTTGGTTCAAGTGCTTAATTGGGTGCAAAAAATTCAAAGGCTTAATTGATTTTTTTTTCCAAAAGTTCAAGGGCTTCTTACACCCTTAAACCAAAATAGTTCATCCGGACATTGTTTAAGTCTAGTTGACAAGCGTCGTAATTGTCAAATAAATTATCCTTAATCTCGAATAAAATAGATTAATAATGAAGTAATGGAGAAGAATGGTCGATCCATAGGGACTAAAGAGCTTCTGATGTTGAGAGGTTTTGATTCTGACTTTAGCGAGAAAGTAAAGAAAATGGGGGTTTTAATTAAGAAAGTAAGTAGAAAATAAATGTAAAACAATAAAAGCGAATTTGAAAATAAATTTAGAGAAAACGATGAAAGTAAATTTTAAGAAGATAATCAAATAATATGTTTTATTAAGGTAATTTTTTGAAGAAAAATATTTATATCTCTTACTAATTACTATAAATTAAGAGTGTAATTTTAATAAATTGCACATGGTCAAAAATCTTTGAACCTCCTTGGAATCCAAAAGCTGGTATGGACAATGGATTTCCATATTGATATTGTAGAAGAGTTCTTTATATGAAAATAAAAGTTAGCTTAAGGCTGTAAGAAGCCCTTGAATTTTTGGAAAAAATCAATTAAGCCTCTAAATTTTTTTGCACCCAATTAAGCCCTTGAACCAAGAATGTAATCGATTAAGCCATTTGACCAATTTTGCCAATTAAATATTGACAGTTTTTTTCTTTAGATATTACCGACACATGATGGATACACTACAACTCTATAATATTGCAATTATAGATTTTTTCAAAAAATATTTTTTATTAATTTTAAAAGTGTTTTACAATTTTTATAACTTTTAATGAAATTTTTAAATAAAATTAAAAAGTTTCTGAAAATATCAAGTGGAAACATTGTGATATAACGCACTGCGCCAATAGATCTAAAAAGTCGTCAAAATTTAATGGTCAAAATTGGTCAAAGGGCTTAATTGATTATATTTCTTGGTTCAAGTGCTTAATTGGGTGCAAAAAAGTTCAAAGGCTTAATTGATTTTTTTTTCAAAAGTTCAAGGGCTTCTTACACCCTTAAACCAAAATAGTTCATCCGGGCATTGTTTAAGTCTAGTTGACAAGCGTCGTAATTGTCAAATAAATTATCCTTAATCTCACATAAAATAGATTAATAATGAAGTAATGGAGAAGAATGGTCGATCCATAGGGACTAAAGAGCTTCTGATGTTGAGAGGTTTTGATTTTGACTTTAGCGAGAAAGTAAAGAAAATGTGGGTTTTAATTAAGAAAGTAAAGTAGAAAATAAATGTAAAACAATAAAAGCGAATTTGAAAATAAATTTAGAGAAAACGATGAAAGTAAATTTTAAGAAGAAAATTAATTAAATAGGATAGCCTCAAGCTTCGTTTTGCCTTAATTCCAACTTATCATCAAAGAAGGTTTTACTCCGGATACATGCTAGTTACAACCTATAAGGCCCAACCCTTGTAACTTACTTTTCTCTCCGATAAACCAACAATCCAAAGCCAATCTTTGGAATTCAGTCCTTACTTAGACTAACCACGACTATCGTCGCCAGCACCAATACAGTTTAATTGTTAGAAAAGCCCGACTCGGGTTATGTTGTTTCAATGAGAATCGAACCCGATCTCAATTTCCCTTAGCGAACCGCCGCTAAGTGTGTTCACAGGAAGTCGAATGTGCTACAAGCCAATCCTTCCTCCCAACTTTAAATCGGAACAACATTCGAACCAACGAGCTCTTTTAGAATTGAAAGTGTAAAGATTTAAAGGAAAGACAGATTGTCAATCCAAGTTTGCAGAAAATTGAGAAAGATATCTGAAGATATTAGGTGCTTTTCAATTCTCACAATCGAAATTAAGTCATCGCTTAAGTTTTTGGCTAATTAGAAAATTAGCTAAGCATGATTGAAATCATTCTTAGAATATTTTAAAGAAAGTAAAATAAGAATTTAAAATAAAAACGAAGTTGAAAAAGAATTTTTTTTTTATAAAAGTAAAAACCCCAAGAACAAATAAAAGCAAAGTATATCCTTCAAGCTTCACCCTAAGGGGTATTTATAGCTTGAGATAACTTAAAGATAAAAAAATATTTAAAATAAATACCTAAAGATAATCCTAAAAACATTCAAATAAAATCCTAAATAATAAAGTGATAATTCTCAAATATTTAAATTCAAACTTATTCTTAATTCCTAAGTAATTGCCGTCTCTGCCCGTTCTTCTAGAAAATGCTGACTGGATCGTATTCTAGAAGCTACCGCTGACTGGACTGTTAGAATTTGTCACATCGGACATCGTCATACCCCAAGTCATGCCCATGTGTCCAACCTTAATTCTAGATAATAAAAAAACTGCAGAACATGCTATTTTAATGTTGTTTTCTGAAAATTGAAGTCCTGCGCAAAAATGAATAAAAACAACCAAAATCAGCAATATTAAAGAATTAACAAGGATTAATTAACAATAAAAAAATAATAAAATAAAACACTCATCGCTAGTATTATATTTTTTTTCTTTTTTTCAATTAAACTTTGTATTATACACATGGGTAAAATTTTGATACATAGACTTATGTAAACCTGCATATTTATGCTATAAAATTTAAATCCTAAATTCCTAACCTTAACCCCAAAAAACTAAACCCTAAATCCTAAATTCTAAACACTAGCTTTAAATTCTAAACCTTACAACCTAAACTTCTAAACTTTAAACCTTAAACTAAAACCCTAACCCCTAAAACTAAAAGGCACGTGTAAACTAAAATTTACACGACATGTGTACCATAGTTTTTTCGTATACATATTGGGTTTTTGTTTCCACAAGCTCCCCAAATTTAAGATTTAGGGATTCAATTTAGGGTTCATAGTTTAGTGCTTAGAATTTAGGGATCACAGCTTGAATTTAGAGTTTAGGGTTATAATTTAGGGGTTATATGTAAAAACCTAAATCCCTATTATATTACCTTAAAACCTAAACCCTAACCTTTAAACCATAAACCCTAATACTAAACCCTAAATCTAACCACAAACTATAAATTTTAAACCATAAACCTAAACCCATAAACTATTGTAGCGATATCTTTTTACGCTAAAAATGTATTTTTATTTTATTTTGTTAAAAAAATTGTCTTCCGTGGGATTTTGTAAAAACTGTATTTTATTTTAAAAGAGGAGTCGCCACCGGCCACTTAGGTAGGCCGAACACCATAAAAACCAGAGATTTTGAAAACTGTTGGGTTCGGGAGTCGGTTACGGATGGGGAAGGATTAGCACCCCCACACCGCCCAAAATTGGTACTTTAATAATTACCGTTTTATTAATATTAGACTTTCCGGATTAAAGTGACGATTAAATTAAAATTTGGTTATAAGTACGAGTAGATTTTAAAAGCCCCGTTATCCGAGAGTAAACGCCTAACCACCATCACTACGCCTGACACTGGCCCCGTTTACGCTCGGATAAAAGGACACCGCATTGACAATTTATATATCTGTTGTGCAAACTTAAAAACATGGCAAATGTAAATAAATACATTGAGATAAAAATATAAATAAATACTAACATAATAAAATACTAATATAACATAAATAAAATACTAATCTAAAACATACCTACATAACTATTAATTTAACACATAAATAAAAACAAATCTAACATAAATAAAATACTAATCTAAAACATACATACATAACTATTAATTTAACACATAAATAAAAACAAATCTAATATAAATAAAATACTAACATTCATAAATATTAATCTAACGCATTAATAAAAACAAATTTAACATAAATAAAATATTAATATAAAACATAAATTTAAAACATAATAAATACTAATCTAAAACATAAATAAACATACAAACTAAGAAACACAATTTTAAATTAACTACTACTTCATTAAATCATAAAAATTACAATACAAATAAAAAGAAAAGAAAATATACCTAACTAGGAGCTCGAATGACGAACCCCGACTGAACCCCACCGAGATCTACCACGACCTCTCCAAAAAATTAACTAGATTGGATCCAAAATAGGACCTCGATCGAACCGGTTAGGACCGAGGGGACTGCCTCTAGGCCCTAGGCTAGCCGAGAGCACTGCTCTCTTTATGGCCAGCCCTCTTTGACCGATTCATGCCCCCAATTGTGTGAATTGCCATGCCTATTTATAGGCGGTTTCAAGGGGTGGGGGGAATTTTTTGGTGACGTGGAGCTTTAGGCTCCACGCAAATTCCTTTTTTTTTACTTTTTACTTTTTTATATATAAATATATATTACCTATATATATTTTTGACTTTTTATTTATTTTATATTAATAGTATTACTATCAAAATAATACTAATAACACTAAAACCCGGTCAAAAATGAGTGATTACAACTATAAACCCTAAACTAAATCTCTAACCCCTAAAATTAGGATGCTTATGGTATTTTCCCATATATATATATATACCATGCATTGGTGGTGGAAATATTTTGTTTTCACAAGCGCCCTAATTTTAGGGGTTAGGGATTTAGTTTAGGGTTTATAGTTTAGAGTTTAGGTTTATGTGCTTTGAATTTAGAGTTTAGGGTTAGAATTTAGGGGTTATAGGTAAAAACCTAAATCCCTACCATATTACCCTAAAACTTAAACCATAACCTCTAAACCCTATACCTAGCACTAAACCCTAAATTCTAACCATAGACTCTAAATTCTAAACTTCTAAACCTAAACCCATAAACCCTAAATTGGATCCCTAAACCCTTTTACATACACCCCTTAGTTTTAGGGACTTAGTTTAGCGCGTACGGTTTAGGGGTTTAAAATTTAGGTGCAATGGTTAGAATTTAAGGGTTATAGTTAGGATTTAGGGTTTAGGTTTAGGTTTTAACCTATAAACCCTAATTTCAAACCCTAAACCCTAAATTATATTTAGAACCCCTAAATTCTAAACTACTAAACCTAAATGCTACACCCTAAATTAAGTCCATAAACCCTAAAATTAAAGCGCTTATGAAAACTTTTAGTTTTCACCGCCAGTAAATTAAATAATTATCCACACACACACACATATATATATATATATAGGATACACAAGTTGTGTAGAAAAACTACAAAACCCTCCATATTTAAGCTATAAAATCTAAAATCTAAATTCCTAACCCTAACACCCTATAACATAAACTCTAACCCCTAAACTCTAAATTCTAACCATAAACCTTAAATTCTACCCTTATAACATAGCCTTATCAAATGTTATTTCACTTGATGTATCTAGATGTTAATAAAGTCACTTACGAGTAGAATTATTACAAATATTTTGATTTATATGGAACGTTGCCTTTAGAGTTTAGATCATGAAATTATAATTATAATTTATATTTTTATTGATCCTTCTGAGACATGTATATGAACAGTGTTGAGGTGCACAAAACCTAGTGATTCTAACAATGAAATTGGGCCTTGGATTGGATTACTCCCCGACTTAACATTAACCGATTTAATGGTAAGAAGCCATTGGTCCATTATCTTTGAGGTTTTGTCTTCACAAGCTCAAACTATTGGAAATTCTTCTGCTTTACAATTAGCTAACAAAAATATTGGACTTCACTCAAGACTAAATCCATATTATTTATTTCTATTATATATATTAAGTGGTTGATAGAGTTTTTTTTTTTGAACAAAAGTGGTTGATATAGTTGATTGGTCATGGAAAATAATAATAATAAATGTTCATTTCTATAAAGTATTCAATAATATTATAAAAAAAGGTATTCTTGTCTTTTTTATATTTTTGTATATAACCTTTAAATAGAAAAACCAAAAATCATTCTTTAACAAGGATCAAACACGACTAGTACACATCTTTTATCACTTTATTTATAATTATTTGTTAAATAAATTTTTAACATAAAGTGTGTTCTTTCATCCCATGATAAGTGTAACAGAATTTAGTCCATATAAAATATTTTTTAATAGTTTAAAAGTGATTACAAGGTAGTATTTGTTCATATATATTCTTAACCCTTTGACAATGCGCATACACCTTATAGACAAAACGATTTAAACTCGTGTCTACTAGGATGAACATCATCCGCTTTTCGACTGAAACACTCGTTGGGTTCAGTTAATAGGCCATATAAAATACTTGTGATTGAATATAAACTTAACATTACATTAATAAAATGAAATTGAAGCCAATAGTCCCATTGCCACGGTGGTTAAGTGGCATTGACACCCCCTCAATCCAATATTCTAACTAGGGGTATAAATGATCAGAGTGTTCGACGAACCGTTCGTATAACGTTCATTTATGTTCGTTTATTAAGCTAAATAAAAGAGCATAAACAAAAAATTTATGTTCGTTTAATAAACGAACGAACATGAACATAGGTGTGTTCGGTTTGTTTATATTCACGAACAAACTCGTTTATAGGCTCGTTTATAAGCTCATTTATAGGATGAAAATGCTCGTAGATGTATCTAAATACTATTTTTTGTTGTTGTTAAGGATGTTATATAAGTTCACGTTGAAATATAAGTTTTATTTTGTTGCTTTTGTTTTATATATTTATTGTTAATTTAGTTAACATTTCTGAACATATAAACGAACATGTTCGTGAACGAATAAACGAACACGTTCGTGAACACTTAAACGTTCATGAATACTTAAACAAACACGTTCATGGATACTTAAACGAACATGTTCGCGAACACTTAAACGAACATGGTCGCAAACACTTAAATGAATACATTCGCGAACACTTACAAACGAACACGAACACAATAATAAAATTTAAACGAACACGAATCGAAAATGAACACCTTTAAAAATAAAGAAATGAACACGAACATAGCCACGTTCGTTCAAACCCGGTTTATTTACGCCCCTAATTCTATTTCTAACCCTGCTTTCTCACCCTTCACCCTTCTTACCCTTAGTTAGGGATGTAAAAATAGGTAATCGGATGGGTTTCAGGTCGGGTTCTGTCAGTTCGGGTCAAATCGTATACATGTCATTTTTCTGTTTTGACTCGATTCGGGTCGGGTGCATGTCAGTTTCAGGTTGGGTTCATTTAGGGTCGGGTTCATTTCAGGTTAGGTTCATTTCAGGTCAGGTCAAAACGGTTAATTGACATGTTAATTCGGGTTCGGGTAGACTTCAGGTCGGGTTCATTTCAGGTCGGGTTCATTTCAAGTCGGGTTAATTCAGGTTTCGAATTCGTATTAAGTTTGAGTTTTGTACACATAGTCGATAGACTTTGGGTTGGTGATTCATTTCAAGCTAATTATTCAATGCCTTTCACAAACACGAATCACATTAAAAATAAATATTAGGCAATAGAATGAACAAAAATATCATCAAATGATTTCTTTCTAAAATATTAGAGTAAACTACAAAAATTATAAATTAAAAAGGGTCAATTTTTGTGAAAAAAATTTTAGGGACTAACATGAATAAAAATATCATCATATTAAAAAAACTTGACTAAATTGCAAAAAAATGAATAGGGGTCAATTTGGAATAAGAATATAGTTTTAGCCTTTTAGGGACTATAATGAACAAAAATATTAAATTAAAATTATAAACATTGGACTAAATTACAAAAAATGAATAGGGGTTAATTTGGACTAAAATTAAAGTTTTAGGGACTATAATGAACAAAAATATCATCAAATGATTCATATCTAAAATATTGGAGTAAATTAAAAAAAATTATAAAAGAATAAGGGTAAATTTTGGTGAAAAAAATAAAATTTTAGGGACTAACATGAATGAAAATATCATAATATTAAAAACACTGGATTAAATTACAAAAATTGAATAGGGGTCACTTTGGAATAAAAATAAAGTTTTAGGGACTATAATGAACAAAGATATTAAATTAAAATTATAAACACTGGACTAAATTACAAAAAAAGAATAGGGGTCAATTTAGACTAAAAATAAAGTGTATGTATGTATGTATGTATGTATGTATATTACATATATATATATATATATACATAAACATACTAAAACTTACATATATATATATATGTATATGAATATACATATATATGTATATGTATATATGTATATGTATATAGAAATAAATATAGGTAAGTTTTTGTATGTATGTATATATACTAATCCCATAATCCCAAACAATCAACTTGACACATTTACCCCTAAACCTCAAACATGAACCCATAAATCTAACAAATGAAATAAATCAAAACATAAAAAAGGACAAATCTGAAAATAAATTAAAACTAAATTATTAATTAGAGCCTAATTCACAAATTAATCAAATTATTAAAGCCAATTAATTACCAAATCTTTATACGAGGACCAGATCAAATTTAAAGCAAATCAAAAGGCTTAATAATTAATCAATTTATGAAGCATGACCTAATTGAATGAAATCTAAAGAAACTAAACCAAAAGTTAGGATTAAAAAAGAAACAAACTAAAACCTAAAAACCCTAAACATCTAATTAAGGAAGGATCTAAAGGGTGACTAACCCCTAAACAAAAAAGGCGGAAGCTCCCCCAATTGCTTCGTTTGGTGGCAGCTTTTCCCCTATCAATTCAAAAAAAAAAGCTTTCCCCCCCTAAACTAAAAAGTATTTTCCATTAATTTAATGGTTATAATTAAATTTTTTAATAAAATAAATTTTTAATTTAACGATCGTAATTAACAAATTGATTTAAATTTTGAATAATTTGTTTGAAATTCATCCATCACAAGTTATTAATTTAATAAAACTTTTAAATTTTTATTAATTTTTTAATAAAATAAATTTAAGAATGTTAATTCTTATTAACTTCACAAATAATTATATTGAATGAGTTAGTACTGTGTGCGCGCACGTGTTTTTGTGTGTGTGCGCGCGCGTGCGCATTAAATTAAAACTAAATTATTAATTAAAGCTCAATTCACAAATTAATTAAATTATTAAAGCCAATTAATTAGTAAATCTTTATACGAGGACCAAATCAAATTTAAAGCAAATCAAAAGGCTTAACAATTAATCAATTTATGAAGCATGACCTAATTGAATGAAATCTAAAGAAACTAAACCAAAAGTTAGGACTAAAAATAAACAAACTAAAACCTAAAAAACCTAAAAAACCTAAATCCTAAGCATCTAATTAAGGAAGGGTCTAAAGCGTGATTAACCCCTAAACAAAACAAAAAAACGGAAGCTTTCCCCCTCCAATTGCTTCGTTTGGTGGCAGCTTTCCCCCTGTCAATTCAAAAAAAAAAAACTAAAAAGTATTTTTCATTAATTTGATGGTTATAATTAATTTTTTTTAATAAAATGAATTTTTTAATTTAATGATTATAATTAATAAATTGATTTAAATTTTGAATAATTTATTTTAAATTCATCCATCACAAGGTATTAATTTAATAAAACTTTAAATTTTGAATAATTTTTTAATAAAACAAATTTAAGTATGTTAATTCTTATTAACTTCACAAATAATTTATATTGAATGAGTTAGTACTAAGCATATTGAATTATTTAACAAAATTTAAAATTAGTAGTGTGAAATGAATATCTAAATACAAATTTCTTATATATATATATTTTAATTTGATTATATATGTATATATAACAAAAAGATTATCTAATATTTTAAATTGATTTAAAAAATTAATAGTTTAAATTTATCAACACTTAATACTTTACATTTATCAACACTTTAGATTCATCAAATTCTAGACTTCCTCAACTACATGTCAGGTAAATATCAAGTCAGGTCAATATCAGTTCAGGTTAACAACATGTCGGGTTCAAAACAAGTCGGGTAATATCGGTTATCTGCCAGGTCGGTCTCGGTTTCGAGTTTGTTTCAGTCGGGTGCAAGTTGGGTTTTAATTCCATAGTAACAGGTCCAATTCAGGTTCGGGTCATTCTCGGTCGGATGCAGGTCAGGTTCGGTTACTACAATAACAGGTTCAACTCGAGTTCGGGTCAACAACACTCGGTTACAAATCAAATTCGGATCATCGAATCCTCGAATCAAACCAGGTTCTGACTCGAGTAAATTTCAGTCGAGTTTTTAGGTCGGATCAGCTTTTTACATCCCTACCCTTAGTGTAGCCTCAGAAGCGTCTTGATCGCCGGACGAAATCATCCATAAGCATTGTTAAATCAATGTTGATGGTTCTTTAAAATATTTAAAAATAAATTATAATTCTAACATATTTTATATTTATATATTTAAATTATCTATATAAAATAAAAGTAATTATTTAAATAATGATAAAAATAAGGTAGAGTGTATCTGTCTATCCTTTTTTGATGCTTGCTCAACATTAAAATTTTAAGTTTAAAATTAAAATTTGGTGTTAAGATTAGAATATTAAAAGTAAGGTGTATTTTTTAGAGTATAGATTTAAGTATTAAGATTTAAAATTTATTTTTTTAATGAGCACAAAATGAAACAAAAAAAATAGAGAATTTTTGTCCTCGAGATGCAAAAATGAAAATTGAAATTAAATTAAAGAGAAAACTATGAGCATAAATCAGATGTCTTTCAAAAATCGCAGAAATTTCCTTATATGTCATTCTCACTAGTAACAAGGAAAGTAAATGATTTATTGATTGGAAACGTGAGGAGCGTATGAGTCCACGAATCATCCATGAATGACTAATAAACAGATAGCCATCTTCAGCTGATTTACAGTTCTTATGTCTGAACCTCTTAACCATTATTTTCTTTTTATTTTTTGGTTTAATTGGAACATTAATTTCGAATCACAGACATAAATACATAATTCAAGCAAAGTAATTAGAGAGAAAAAAAATGTCTTAGGATCCGCTAGAGGACAGAGTCCAGTCCAAATCCTGTGGCTGTGGTGTCCGTTTCCCTTAACTAGAGTCTCAAGTCTCAACCAAAGTTGAAGAAAGCCAGACACTAAAAGAGTAAAACCAGCTATAGCCCAAGAAAGGTCCCCCCTTTGGTCCAATCTCGTTCACCTTGAAGGGTATTTCTCTTGGTAGTTGGTATTTTCTCAGTGTTTTCAAGTAAAGATTGCAGCTTTTTAGTTTGTGGGTAATTTTTGCTTGCTTAATCCATGGCTTCTTCCATGCTATGCGGAGCTGAAAACTTCACTCTCATAAGAGGGGTAACCCCAAAAAGGGTTGATTTTTTAGGGTCAGGTTTTCACGGGAAACACTTATTCAATCTGGGGTTCATCTCTAGTGCTAGAATTTCAAGGCCAGGAACAACGATGCCCCCAAAGTGCAGCTTATCGGCACCAAGGCCAGCTTTACAACCAAGATTCATACAACACAAAAATGAGGCTTTTTGGTTCTACAGGTTCCTCTCAATTATTTATGACCATGTGATAAACCCTGGTCATTGGACTGAAGACATGAGAGATGATGCACTTGATCCGGCTGATCTCAACAACAGGAACTTGGTTGTTGTAGATGTTGGTGGCGGAACTGGTTTCACTACTTTGGGTATTGTTAAGCATGTGGATGCTAAGAATGTTACAATTCTTGACCAATCTCCGCACCAGCTTGCCAAGGCTAAGCAGAAGGAGCCCCTGAAGGAGTGCAAGATAATTGAAGGCGATGCAGAAGATCTTCCCTTTCGTACCGATTATGCGGATCGATATGTCTCCGCTGGCAGGTAAGTTTTTCCAAACTCTTCTGGTGTTATAGGGACTACTTGTCTGCTTGAAATGCCCCGAATATATTTCACAATAAGATGTAAAATTTTGATTTCTTGTAGTTGGATTATGCCCTTTGTTAATTGTTATGCGTGATGGTAAAATTGTTGGCTAGTTTGCATGGGTGATTTGGAGGAGATGATAAATTGGTAATGTTTCATTGGGATTATGCTGTTATGTTTTTTTCAGCATAGAGTACTGGCCAGACCCACAACGGGGCATCAGGGAAGCATACAGGGTGTTGAAACTAGGAGGAAAAGCTTGTCTAATTGGTCCTGTGTACCCTACGTTTTGGTTGTCTCGCTTCTTTGCCGATGTTTGGATGCTTTTTCCCAAGGAGGAAGAGTACATTGAGTGGTTTGAAAAGGCTGGATTTAAAGATGTCCAACTCAAAAGGATTGGCCCTAAATGGTATCGTGGAGTTCGCAGACACGGTTTGATCATGGGGTGCTCTGTAACCGGTGTTAAACCTGCATCTGGGGACTCTCCTTTGCAGGTAATCACTTTTCTATATGATCACTGTCTAACTGCATGTACCATATATCTTACACATCCAATGTTATGAGCATTAGATTTCGTTAGATACAGTTATTCGTATCATAAGCTACAATTTCACATTGGAACAGCCTCGATTTCGTTGTCTCCCGACTCCCAGATTGTTGAAATTCTGGTTATGCCTTTGCTGTTGCCAGCATTAATTCTCAATCATCACCCACTTATGAATAAATAATTTTGCTTTCCCTTTTAACTACTTAATATTACTACATGGTAGTCATGTGCCAATTAGGGATTGTGAATAATTATAAAAACTAGGAAGAAGACTGATTAATGCAGGGCTTAGATATATAATTTTTAAAATAAATCTTAGTATTTTCATGGCACGAAAAATGTTTAGCCTGATGCTTGAGTTAGGGAAGAAAAAGATTTCATAATCTTATTCTTCAGGCTTATTGAAGCATTGAACTGATTTCTTTTCACCATTAATTTATGCTGTATGCATTTGGCATTCGGTGCCGACTGGTGAAAATGAATCCATGCAACTTATTCCAAAGCAGTAACGTTTGAATCATTCTTGTATGTTGCTTAACTTAAGCATTTCATGTAGACACGAGGTACATTTTATCGTGTTACCGAGCTCATTCGATTTTCATTTGTGGCTCATTTCAGCTTGGGCCAAAGACAGAGGATGTATCGAAGCCGGTAAACCCGTTTACATTTCTCTTACGCTTTATACTGGGTACCATGGCAGCAACGTATTATGTATTGGTCCCTATATATATGTGGTTGAAGGATCAAATCGTACCGGAAGGTCGACCAATCTAAACAGCCAGCGGCCAGAGCTGCAGCCACCCTTCCAAGCTGCGTATGTTTCTTTAGGTATACCGTATGTGATGTAAGACATCTTGTAGCTGTGTGAGCTTTGTGTTTTCTTAAACAGAACACATTTATCATCTAAGTCACCCTGTTCTCATCTCTGGTCTTCAAGACTATTTTCACGCATCATATTAGCCTCCGGCAAGATGTAGGAGGCTATTTAGTTGACTAATCCGGATTAAGTTTTGTAAAGACCCTTTATGGGGACGATCTTCACAGTTTTGTCCATTCACAACGTCATAATTTAAACTTATAACCTTGCTTAAGGGACCTAACGTCTCATTCTCGCTAGACCAACTAATTCTTGGTTGAAATCAAGATCTTTAATAAGAAGAAGAAGAAAAAGGAAAATTTAAGTTGTATAACGTCTAGAAAGGTATTCTTGTTTGAATTGAAACGCGTTAGAAGTAAACAAATTTATTATATATATATATATATATATATATATATAGAGAGAGAGAGAGAGAGAGAGAGAGAGAGAGGAAAAACGTTAAGCCTAAAGAATGTTTAATATAGTTTGCATGGCCACCAATCTTTTCTCCAATAGAGGAAGGAAATCAACATTTTATATTTTGACAAATGGGTTTGCATCCGTGTGAAATCTGAATCATATGCTAAGAAAAAAAAACTCCATGTTACAATAATCTCTTTGACCAGAATTAGTTGAATTCCCTTCTTTACTATTTCTCTTGTTTTTCAAATGGAATTTAGAATAAACAAATGAAAAGAGTATATTTCTACAACACAAAATATTAATCTATCAGAATTTATAGTTTTGTAACACTTTAAATACGATTAATACAAAGATTTTTTACATGTACTCACATAACCAAAGATTATAAAGTCAATCCACTCGAATTAAAAAATAATTAAGATAAAGTCAGGGCCTAGCTGACTTTTTAGAGGGAGTGCTTTTGCCAAGTCCAGGAAAAAGAATTTTTCATTGAAATTTTAAACCTTATATTCTGGGTAGAAGATTTAATGCTTTGAATGGAATTCAAAACTCAAGCGCGTTTGACTATTTCCAATTCCTTCACCAACTCCCTATTTAGGTGTGATCTTTGACATTTGAACTTGGCACCTTATTCCTTTCTTTTGTTCATATTTCAACCAGTTTTTGCTAACAAACTCAGCTGAAGAACCCAGCATGGCAGATACATTGAGAGAAGATCAAATTTCCGAGTTTCGCGAAGCTTTTAGCTTGATCGATAAAGATTCAGATGGTATGTACGTACATACACCTTAATGATCAGTAAAGATTAAGTTTACCAGTTACACTTTATCTTACAACATCTATGTTGTTGTATTGCAGGCATCATAACCATGGAAGAATTGGCAACAGTGATCCAGGCATTAGATGTAAACCCTACAAAAGAAGAAGTGCAAGGCATGATTAGTGAGGTTGATGTTCAAGGGAATGGGACAATCGATTTCGATGATTTCTTAAGTATTATGGCAAGAAAAATGAAGGTAAATTGAACCGTTAAATTTTCCAAGTGTAGTGCATTTTGTTTGGCTTATACAGTGGAGAATGATGCACGTGCTTAAACCTCACAGGAAAATGTGATCGATGAACTACAAGAAGCTTTCAAAGTATTTGACAGAGATCAAGATGGATTTATATCAGCAAACGAGGTAAAAACAGCATTCCCACTGATTTACTCTTAAGTTTTCTTAAATATCTTCATTTAAATTTGAGGAAATTAGTGTTTGAATGAACCCGGAAAATGATTTCATGCACCGGCGGTAGAAAAGAAGTTTTTTACAAGCGGTGTATTTTTAGGGTTGAATTAAAGAAGGATGGGTCTGGTGCCTGCAAATTTTTTGGTCTAATAATAATTTAGGTCTCTATAAATTTAAATGCTAAATAAATTATGTCTTGCTCACTTAATTTTAAGTTTAAATACTTAATAAGCTCTTACAGTTTTTAATTTCAATATTTGACCCCTCGTAATGTCCCATCCTGGCTCCGCAGTTGAGACAAGTGATGATGAATTTGGGGGAAAGACTAACAGTGGAAGAAGCAGAGCAGATGATCAGAGAGGCGGACTCAGACGGTGATGGAGTGGTGAGCTATGAGGAGTTTGCAAGGATGATGATGGCCTTTTGAAAAAAAACTCTCAACTTTCTCTTCTTTTATTTTCTTTGTTGGGGAATAGAAATGGAGATTCTTCTGTGCCGTATACTGCAAATAACTGTAAGCATTGATGAAGAATGAATATACAAGTTCCACATATTCATAAATAGATCAAGCATGGGATTTTCATACGATATGTTAATAACTAAATTGTTTGCTACTTGTTTCGCTTATTAAAAAATCATGATTATAAGAGAAATTTGTGTAACGAGAGATCTACTCTAATAGAAAACGTATAATCATGTACGGTTGACTGCACGACATGTGGAGATGTGTTTAAGGACAAAATTGATAGGATTTATAAATATAAAAGGCTGAATTTGTTAAATTATTTTAAATTTAAACTAAATTAGTAAAATGTATATGTTTTTGGACTAAATTTATTATCATATAAAATAACGTAACATTTTTATTATCATTTTTACTCGGTTATGAAACTACAATAAGAACATAATGTTAATGACTTTTTTTTTAATAATTGGATGACCAAAACTACAGTGTTCATACAATGATTTGAAGAATAATGATCATATTTGACAATTAACGGATAACTGATTACAGTAGTTGATTAGACTAGCTGATTGGACTAGCAGATTGTATTAACTTATTATATAAAAGTGTTTGGTAAAATTAACTGATAGCTTATAGTTATTTGATTATTTAAACAAGCAAAACAACATATAAAGACATGATTATATTTGATATTTGTTTAAATAGTTTATTAGTTATCAATATTTTGTATCTATTAATATTAATTAGATTATGAAAAATAACTTTTAATATAACATTAATAAGTATATTTAAAGATCTATATATTAATTTATTATTTAAATAATCATATTCAATACAATTTACTTAATTATTAAATTTAAATACAAATATAAATGTTTGAGAATTAAAAGAAAAAAAATACAAAAAATATTAATTTACAAATGTCACAATGTAAATATACGATGGAGTAAAATTAAAATGAACAATGTTAAATTTATATTAAAAAGATCTTTATAGCTCTCATGTTAAAACTTTTAATTTTAAAAAACTCGTATTAACAGCTTTTTCAAAATTAAAGATTACACCTCAATTCGTTATTTATCAAACATTCAAATTAACATATTTGACCGGTCAAACATTTAATTTTTGCTCAAATCGTTGTTTACCAAACATGATGTAATGAACTTTTCAACAAAAAGTAGAAGAACTAGAGAAATAAGAGTAAGATAGAAAAGAAAAGTTTCAATAAAGAAATAAGAGTAAAATAGAAAACAAAGGTTTCAATAAAGACTGAGAAGAGAATTAGCCGCAACCAAAAGTTTAACAAATATCACATAAAATATTCTCTTTGTGTTCCTAACTTATTTATACTAATATTACTGCAGCACAAATAAAATAAAATTTCATTAGTAGCAATTCCGCAGCTTCTTCATGTGCTCCCATCGACGTGGTCCTTAACAAAATTACTCGATTTCCGGTTCATAACATTACTCCCGCCTCTAAAAAGAACCTTGTCTTCAAGGTTCCAAGCACGAATTACTCTTCAAAATTTCTCTATAGGCCTCCAAGGAGATATTTTAGTACCAAAACTCTTTCCATCAAAGGTTCCAAGAGGGACACATTCCCATGCTTGAATATCTCTAGCACTCCAGTCATTCATCAAGAGAAGTACAAAAATAAGATATGCATCTTCATTAACATCTATGGCTTCCCCTAATTCATTTCCCGGACCAATTACAGCAGCCATTTCAAGTTGAAAACATATCTTCAATGGAGGTCCAGGATATGGTGGAGATTGACCAATTGAAAGGCCTTGACCCCTTGGTCTATTGAGTATGTTCCAAAGCTGACAGTAGATGATACTCTCCCACGATAGACAATAAGATGGAACCAGTTTTGTGAAATAACATTTTGACGTCTACAAAATATGGTCCCACAATTCTTTACATGATGCATGGACGAATAGAAGTTTGCATAGCCTCCAATTTCGATAGGAATGATCAATTCTACCTTGTTCATCGATAAGCTAACAAGTTTAAGATCTTGACCTGCCAACAATGTTCCCTCAAGGCTGTGAGGAATTGGTGCCACAGCGAGTGTGAAAAAGTATGGTGCCAACAATTTGTGCATCTCTCGTATGACCTTCTGGTCCGATGTGAAGATATTGGAAAACCATCGGGGAACTGATGTTCCAACTATACCCGATAGCAGTCCGAGGCTAGCTCCAATAGTGACAAGCAACTTTAGAAGCATTCTAGCCTTTGATAAATTTCTGTTGATTTCATGTAGCAATTTTAGCATAAATGACCCTGCATTTTGGGATATAGGCTCGCCCCATACGGTGCACATATGGTAAGTTTGAACCATGACCTGATGAGCAGCCATGATGTGTGTGCCCATACTTGTCGCGAAATAGACAAAGAGAACGTACAAAGCTGCATCTTCATGTTCATGTTGCTGGAAGGAAGCCTTGCAATTCCAAAAGAACCCTTGATTGTTGACATGTATCTCTATTCGATCTTCTTGTCTTACACCAACCCAAAAGTAAAAGGTTCCGAGATTTCTTTCGCAAGAGAAACCAATAGCTATAAACACAACATCAGATAAATATTTTGGTAACTTATACGTACTTATAATCTTATTAACTCCAACTTTCAAATTCCTATTATTCCACTTCACTCTTCTCTCCATCACCAAAAGTCGAAATATGGAGGGATCATTTACCTTAACATCTTCATTCATCTCAAACACATTCTTTGACACTTTGTCTAAACAAATTGTAGATGCCGAATTACTTACTAAATTTGTCGGTAGTGCTCCATTTCTTCTTGCAAAGCTTTCATCAACCATTTTCCTCTTGTTGTCATGAAAGCTTCCCAAGTCAAATTGTATATCCAACTTTACGGCATGTGCCACTCGACCCCCAACAATAGCGATTTCCAAGGTAGGGTGCCAATCAACTCCAATAACTTTATCATCGGACTCCTTATCAACACTACCAACGCCGACTACTTTGATACTCTCATTCTTTTGAAACTCATCCCTCATGTTGCTCTGAATTGATTGATCGACAATTTTAGTATCCGTTGGTGTTGACGATTTGTCGAACACTTGGGGGACTATTGGGTTTGGGTTGTTTCGCTATTGAAAATCAATTTTCTTTGGTGTTGGCATTTTATCGAACACCTTGGTGATGCGTGGACTGTCTTGAGTAGGACATTGAAATCTTGCAATCATAGCCTTGGTGAAATATTCCCAGCAAGATAATTGTTCATTCTGCTTCATCCAAAGATACCATCGATGAGCTATACCTCTAAAATGAAGAGCAGCTATGGAAATTCGAAGACCATCCTCTGTTTGGTGAAACTTGAAGAATGCTTCAGCATGGGCAATCTATGATTTCGGATGCTTGCCATCAAATTTGAATAACTCAACAAAATCCGATTCTGAGGATATCAACAATTCATCTTGTTTTGCCCCAACTTCTTTGTTGCCACGAATTTCACCCTCATCCACTATACCGAGATGGGTTGACAACAATTTTACTTGTCTCGTTATTTCTTAGAGCATCCCACTATTTTGCTTCATCATCCTTGTATTCGCTTCATATGTTTCAGTAATTGTCGTCATAGGTTTCGACTCTCAACGAGAGGACGAAAGTAATGAACTTTCCAACAAGAAGTTGAAGAACTAGAGAAATAAGAGTAAAATAAAAAAGGAAGGTTTCAATAAAGAGTATTGAGCCTAGGAAGAGAATTAGCCGCAGCCAAAAGTTTAACAAATATCATATAAAATATTCTCTAAGTGTTCTTAACTTATTTATACTAATATTACTGCAGCACAAATAAAATAAAATTTCACTAGTAGCAATTCCACAGCTTCTTCATGTGCTCCCATCGACGTGGTCCTTCATAAAATTACTCGATTTCCGGTTCATAACACATGATCAATATGAATAGTGGCCATTAATTTTAGTCTACCCCAAATCTCATGAGAATGGTCTACAAGATGACAAGCAAAGAAAGGAAACCAGTTCCAAGGTGAGGGAGTGCAATCGAATATGAAAAATTACCAATCAAATTCTCAAAAGAAATCAAACTGTGATTCACAATAAACATGGGCGGTGACCGCCCGATTGTGCTGAGAATTTAGCCGAAAGTAAAACTCTCCAAAATCCTATAAACCATCCCTTTTGTCCATAAAAGGCAGACCAATTCCACCAAACACTCCGATTCCAATGCAATTCTTTTTGTTCTGCTATACAACTTCATTACACACTGAACAATTCCGTCTATTTACATGCAAAAAACCCAGTAGAGTGATATTTCCAAATTCAATATCCTCCTGTCAAAAAATACGACCAAACAGTCGCCTGACTTTTGCACCGGAGAGTTCAAGCCATCAACTGCTTTGTAATTTTCAACAAATATATATATTATAATGTCAGGTTGGAAGAAATTTCGCCCACCACGTCTCTATAACTTGTCCCAGCTTGTCCACCTGGCCAGCCCTTCTTCTGTTGTCTTGCTTTTCCTTTTTAATGTTATATTATGGTGAACTCACAAAAGATTACACAGACCAGATTAGGGTTTCTAGCACAACCAGGAGATTATCGTATAGCTGAAGAACGCACAAATGTGACTTTAACACCATTACCCCTGATTGAAAGAAGATTTCAAGCTCTCGTCTGGTAACGTCCAAGACAGCAAATGCCCACTAGAATCACCACTCAGCAACTGCTTCAAGTCACTGGTTAAGTGAAGAGCAGTAACCGGATGCTTATGGAACTTCAGGACTTTTTGGAGCACCAATCTGTATTCCGGAGGCTTGTCCAAATCTAATCCTCCTGATCCGCTTATATTTGACTTGCTGGTGGTCTTGTCTTGGTCAGTGCAGTGAACCATATGCCAAACCTTAATAGCCCCACTCTGGTGACCCGTTACATACCAGTTTGTGTCCTGCCAGTCAGAGAAGGTACAGCTTGTAACCGAAAGTATAGAGTCAGATGGCAGCTGGGATGTACTGATTACTGCTAGACAATCCCCATTGATGCTCCAAACAGCAAGCAGAATTCCAGAAGCCGTCACAATTTCCCCAGATAAATCATTCACATAGACCGCAGAAACTGGTGCTGGGAACTCAGGAAGCTGCCTAACAAATACTAACGAGCTGAGGTCCCATAGGATAACCGTACAGTCATCTGATCCGCTTACAATCAGCATATATGGCTGACAGACACGAAGACATGTGATTTTAGCTGAATGACCACAAAGCACCTTCTCCAACAGCAACTGTCTTAATGCACGGGGCCCATCCTCGCTGATTCTCCAAACAGAAACTAGACCATCATCAGCGCCAGTGACCAAAATATGACCATCTTGACTAGCAGCAGCACACTGAATTTGGTTTCCACCATGAAGATTCTCATGTGTTGAAAGCAGACGATCTTGGTCATAGCTCATAAATCTCAAGCTCCGATCAGGAAAACCCCATGCAACATATGTGGCATGTGTTCTAGGTTTGAGCAAAGTGTTTGCTCCGGCGACAAGAATTTTCTCATTGAAAGTGACAATTTGAGTAATGGAAGAAGAGCTTTTCCGTATTTCATGTGGAACAAGCAATGTTGAATGCTTCAGAGGATGAGGAGGAAGCTTTCTGACGGATCGCCTTTTCACATGGGGTTTGAGGAATAGTTGCTTAGGTGTCTGTCCAAAATGATTGATCTGAGCTAGAATGGAGGCTTTCATTGAAGGATCTGTAACTGAGTCTATGTCTACACTTCCCTCGTATGTGTAATGGTAGAAAACATTAACAGCTTCTTCTGCCGCCTGTCAGTTGTAACAACAACATACAGAATTAAAAGAAGAAAACAGATATGATTAAGACATATGATCTTGGAATGACAACTTGGGATTTGATTATATAAGAGGCGGTAAATGAAGTCAAACTAGGAACAAAAAGAGAGAGAGAAAACAAACACAATATTGCCAATATCAAGGACCTTTTTTTAGTTCTTTCAAATTTATAAATAGTAGCCATCAGCATCGGCAGCTCACCCAGTACAACTTCAAAGCAATCCAGAGAAAGATAAATAAAATTATATTGGCAGGAATTTTGTGAGTGAAAACCTATTAACTTTCAACACCTTTCCAAGATGTGCATGTGTAAAAATCAGTAGCAATTTTTAAAGATTGCATGAAAAGGAAGCTAAAATATGCTCACACCCAGTGCCGATACCCACCTTTCCCCTTTGTTTATATCCAAAAATGAGGTCTATCCAATGGTGCAGATTTTCTGAGACAAAATCAGATTCTAGGGCTTCTCTATGCTTCCGGATGAACTCCCTAGAACTTCCTTTAGCCCAAGGAGGTAGGAAAACATCACCAACCTGGGGAATAAGAAAAGAAAAAACATAAATGAGAAATTTCAGTCAACTTTATTTTGCACATTATCAAACAACAAATAATGGTCACAAACAAGATTTAAGGTTTAAAATTTTAACTAAGACCTTTTCCCCTGATTGTTTCTCCCCCAAGTCAAGGTTGAATCGATTTTCCAAAAACTCAGGCAAGTAAAAGAATTCTGGTATTAGTTCTTTCACATCTGATGTGTTACCCTTCCCAGCAGCACTCAGCCAAGTGTCTCTTATGCAATTGAAAAGACGATCAGCATGATCGAACTGACCACCCTGTAGCTTCTGATTTTCCGCACTAAATGGAGGCAAGCGAAGAAGATAAAACAGAACAATGCCAGCACTAGAATAATGAGAACCATAATGAAACTTTGGGACTTCTGGGTCATCCCAGCTCTCATATCTGGAAAAAGAGAACTGAATGATTAGCAGTAATATAGGCATACAACTTAATATTTAGAGATGATGTTAAACAATAGTCTAAAAGAGGGATGTAGTTAAACAAGCATGCCTCACATGATATGATCATGCAAAAACCAGTGACCATTTAAAGAAAATTTACTAGTCTAAACGGCACACACTACATGTCTGAAAAAGATAAGACAATTTTTAAAATGTTCTTTCTTTTAATTAAAAGGATTTTGAAAAATATTAGGAGTGACCTTTTCTTAAATTCCTCCTCCCCTTCAATTGTCTGACAGCCCATTGGTTTGTCAAGTTTGCGGAAGGTTTTGGGATCTGAAAAGTCCAGATTTTCGCTCTCATAATCAGCAAGAATCCATGGAAAGACAGGGTATTGGGTAAGATCACTGTATCCACGTCCAGCCAAGGTATTGAGATGCATGAGATACTGGAAATTGCTGATTTCTCCATTTTGCCACCTCTTTGAGAAAGATTTAGCCATTATTTTAAAGAGACGACCACCCTCATTGCTTTCTTGTTTTGTAGATCCTGAAATGGTCGTATCCAATCTGATACAAAGAAAAGAATAAGAAAATTAAACAATCTTTTCGGAGATTCAGGATATAAGGAAGAAAAACAAAGGATTCAGGGATGAAGCTCAAGTACATCAAAGAAAAGTACATGAAAAAAAATACAGGCCAAACGCATCTGATAAAAGGAAAGGCAAACAAACAACTCTGAAATATACAGGAAAAACAAAGGGGACCATCTTTTTGTGTAACATGATATTGCAGCTCGCTTTTGAGATAATACCACCAAAAAGCCACCATAAAAACAAAATTAAAAGAAAAGGGAACAATGAAATTCCAGGTTACATACATGCTGTTCCTTGGTAGATTCATTGCGAGCAGATTCTTGAATACTTCATCTCTCTCTCTTTTGTGAAACACCAGGAGATCATTACAACCATCCATGCTGAATAACTCCACAGCAACAGGGCGCAGCTGGTAATCACGCTTCAAAATCTCATGAACACTACCAAGCTTCCACATACGCCAAGCATGAAGTAAATTGCCACTGCTAATCACTTTCTCCTTTCCCCATGCACCACCATTATAGGCCCAGGCCCTTCCACCTACTAATGTCTTTGGTGGCGAGGCACAGGATGAAGTTGATTTTGACTGGAAATCCATACCTGTAACATCCTTCTTTACACCCAATGCCTGATCAATAACAGAGAGCTCGTCTTCACATTCCTTCTCGCACATGCAGCCAGAACTGTCGATGTAAAAATTCTCTATTACATACAAACAAAGCTCACCTATAAGAAAGATACCATCATGTTTGTCAAGACCTACTACTCGCTCACAGTTATATCTGAATCGTATCTTTTCAAGAGGTTCCAAATAAGGTCTGATTAAATATTCACCATTATCATTTAGTTCCTTGTCTGATTTATCATCTGCAACTTTGACTTCATCTATTTTAACGGAAGATGACTGCCTAGGTGATTCATATTCAGATTTGCCAGGTATACTCTCTGATACAGGGACAGAAACTGCACTAGATTTCCCACCAAACTCAAGGGCTGAGTGAAGACTATCTTCATTCACACTACTAGCTCTGTCATCATTCCAGCCATCTCTAACAGATGTTATATTCTTCACATCATCTGACTCTTTATACAATGATTCATCATATATCTCAGTGGCAACACCATTCTGTTCAACACTGTCATTCAAAATATTGAAAATTGCTTCAGAATCAGAAACATCTGGACCATCATCATGTTGGACTTTGGAGAACTCCGTCTCTCCTAATTCCAATTGCCAATCAAGAACATTTTGGATACTATCAATCTTCAATTTACAGCGTTCAACCTTCTTGCGCATCCTGTATGGACCCTCAATGGGGCAAAGTTGCCATTGAGGATCTTCTGGCACAGAAGGTTTACAAATTGGGAATATTGCTCGTTCATGTACAAGTTGTTGAAGATGGTTTTGCCATTCGCTCTCAGCATGGAGAATCCATCCGTACTTGTCCTGACGGATAACTCTCAACTCAGTAGACATTGTATCACGAAGCACCTCCAATGCATACCTCCGTTCATTCACTTTCTCCCAGAGTTTTAGGTCAACCTTTGAAGTATCTCGTGATTTTCTTCCAATTTCCCTCCTACGACGACCCTCCATGCCTTTAATTCTTACACTAGGAAATTTTGCTGAGCTAGCAATGTACTGCACCCACATTATTGCCGCACATTGCTCCAGTACTTTATTTACCATCTGTTCAGAGTTCTGAAACCAATCAAAGAAGGCAGGTAAGCTTCCGGTCAACAATTTGTCAAAACCACCATGCAGTACATCCAGGTGCTGTCCTTGGTTAGGTTTAGAGACAAGCAGGTCTTCTAGAGAAACACTTCGATGAACCAATAAGTGCTTGATAACATCAATTGCCATGTTCTGAACATTTTGCCTCTGGTCACGAAGAAGAGAAATTAAATTTACACAAAGGCAACAATTTAGATCGGTATCAAAATTGCTTGGACAGAATACGATTCGTCGGTGAGCAACTAATAACTGCAAAACAGTGGAGATATCAGTTCCTGGATCTTCTTGAGAAGAGTTTATTGGCATTTTTTTCTTATGTTCCATAAGCAGACTCAAGGAGGATAGGAGATCATCTTCTCCAATGGTGATCAGGAATGATGGTAGGAAGCAGTACATTATCATCCTATTTGTATTCTTAAGAATTGATTGTACATAAGCATCAAGCTGCCTGCTTCCTCTTGCGATAGACAAAAGACCCTTGCCTGTAGGAACTGCTTCTTCAATCCTACCGTCTTTGTTTGCTAATTGCAACATTGATAACAAGAACTCTAGAGTTTTTAGAACACCAGCAGGTTGGGGAAGAGCACCCATGTAAACACGATCAACAACCATCCAGCATAAAGCATCTAAGTTTGAGGACCATTTGGTCTTGTCAAGCTTTTTCTCGTCTTCTTCATCGTCACGCAAGAGACGCCTTTCAACAAAGTTCATTAATCTAGTAAGAACTAAACCTTGGAAAACCAACATAGATTCAGCTTCAACATAGAGTGGAACCATTTCCAAGATGCTCTCCACAACTTGTGCTTTTACTTGCTCCGTTAAAAAGTCAGCAAGCACTTCAGCTATAAAATCCAGCATAGCAGTTGCACCAGCAGAACAAGGGCCACCACCATACCCAGAATCATCTGTTTCCAGAAGAAGATTTGGCGTAACAGAAAAGGTCACATTTGCAGCTGTTGGCCCTTGAGAACCAGACTTCAAGTCAGAAGATTGATCAAAACCACTAATATTAGTAGAAGAGTCCATGGAAGGTGAGGCAACTGTGGGATTTTGAGGTTCATTTTGGTTTAGACTTAACCAGGAAGTCAGACCAATAATGGGAGATGTCGAGGGCGATAGAGGGATTTTGTAATTAGATTTCTCAGATAAAATTGGAGAATCCGGGATAGCAAGAGATGCAGAACTCTGGGAATCTGGTGGTTGAATTGCCAGAATGTCTTTGATACCATAAAAGCTGAAGTCATTTGTATTTGAGGTGGCAGAAACCTGATCAACACTATCACCTTTTATACTCCGAATAACTTGGACATCTTCCTGCAATGATTTGTCCAATCCCTCCTGTGATTTAGTATGCTTCATCTCTTCTTTATCTTCAGCCATGAAATTTGAAGTGACAGGCATCTCTTCAGAACTTGAACTGACCTGTGCTTGAGGAAAACTTCCAGCACTAATTGATGTCTTGGCAGACGGTTCCTGCTCCACAGGCAAGCTAGAGAATGTATTTTGTGAACTAGCATCGTCACAATCATTTAAATTCTTCTCTTCTGCCTTTGCAGAGAGCTCCCTTGCCATCTTCACAGTGTGAACAGACCTGCAAGACAACATAAATAAAATATAAGATATCTTGTGAAACAGATTGGAGGTGATGTAAGCATTACGTTACACCACAATAACAGCCTTTTAAGGAACATTATATCTCAAAGACGATACGTAATGAATGCAAAATTAAATGCTCAAGTATAAATGGAGAAAATATCTCAAAGGCAAACCTAACACAAGAAAAATAGAGATCAACGCAGCTTTCTAGAAACTCAGGTCGTCTGCAAACAGCAGAGAAGGGAGGGCACATCTTCGCCAAATCAACCATAAATCTCAGAACAGCGGTTGCAGCTGCAGGAGCAGATGCCTCCCCACCCATCAAGCGTGCAGCATATGTCTTGTGCATGAGAGCTTCACCTTGAAGCTCCCCAGCAATGTCTACATTTTCCTCCACTAGTTCTGCAACAAGTTGGGAAATATTTCCAGTTTGGCGAGCAAGTATTCCCTGCATGCTTAGCCTATCAAAGGTAGATTTTGCCATAGCAATTATAGATTCCAATAGTTCTACAAAGTTCAACTCCACGTGGCCTCCATCACTTGGAATTAGTGCATGAAAGTCCAGCATACGGACTTCTGGCAACCTTGGATAAACAGGCTTCCCAAATATTAGACAGAACAAAATATAGTATATATCAGGAGAATCATAGAAACTGGGAAGCATGCGCATTAGACCTTGATAACCTCCACTTGTGCGAAATTTAAGAGCAAAAGTAGGAGAAGAAGCCAGGCACACACCAAGAAGAGTCATGATCCATCTCATACTAGTAGGATGAACAGCTTCATCAAGGAAATATGTTATTAATTTAGACGAGACAATTTTATGCCACTGTTCAAGCATGTCTTCTGTTTTGATCGTCACTTGAAGATCGATAAGCATCTCCAAAAGCATATTCCTTACAATGACATGCTTTCCCATGGACTCACGCATTATTTGATGCTGTGGTTTCAGTTCAGGTGGATCAAAAGTCATAATAACAAACCTAACCACATTTTCTAGTTCAGATGCCAGGAACCCATCTTCCAATATAACTCCAAGGAGTACAACTAATTTTTCCAAAACAGGAACTTCAACATCACCACGCTGTAGCGTCACCAGTAAATGTTGAACGAGGTTGATTCTGCGCAGAACTGTAAGGTTGTGATTCCTATACCAATGCATGGAAACAAGATGCTCTAGAAAATTTAACAGTGCAATTTGAATGGTAACCGGGGCAGTAACCCACAGTGTCCAATCCAGTAAAACATGTTCTACCATATCCGCATTTGACAAAACAATGCAGTTCGAAGTTTCAACTCGCATATCAGCATTTTCTAGCTCTAAAATGTGACTGAAAGAATCCTTTGGGGCAGAAAAATCATCCATGTCAACAAGAGATCCAACAGAAGATGTTTCATCACGGAACTTTCCGAAATTAAGTTCCTCAAAGCCAGTTTCATGAGTAGTTGTGGTAGGTGAGATAGAAGTTTGAATTCGCTCCAGTTTATTTGGTTCAGAAAATGATGCTTCACATGCAGCAATCTGGAAAAATATCTCAAGACACTGCATATCAAATAATGACATCCTTCGATGCAGGAATAAAGCTAATAAATGGTATCCCCTGTATGTCTGCATGTCTCTTACATTTTGAGGATTGTGATGAAGTGAACAAGCAAGAAATGAGAGGGCCATATGGAGCATATCCCTAGTCTCAGCAGCCTCAACAAGGGCCAAAATGACAGACATCCCACCAATAGGCTGGATGGTATCACCAATCACACCTTGCCTACAGATATAGATATCCCCATTAAGACGCCCAAATCGTGGTATACCTGCATTAAAAACAAATGGAAGAATAATTTAGTTAAGATGAGTTTTCACAACAGTTACACAAAAAGGGGAGAAAAATCAAAATGTTATTCACCTCCAATGGGAGAAGCAGCAGCTGATAAGGGATCAACCAGATTGAGCAAGAAAGATGTCCCAGATGCTCGAACAGCCTCCACACATGTTCCATCAAATGCAAATATGAGTTTTTTTCGCGAGAGGTGAAACGAAAGGTTCTCTAATCTATCCAAATCCCAAACAATTCCACTTCCATCTGCCTTAGAGTTTTCTTGCTTGCTTGCAATGTCAATCTTCTGCATTCCAGGAGTTACAGACAACTCAGCCTCTAATGAATCTAAGATAGCCATGCTACCACCACCACAAGCCTGGTTGGGAACAAAACGAAGAAGATCTGCATCTTGGAAAAGCCCTCTATATCCTCTACCAAGAATGTACATGACACAAATACAACCTGGAGTGAGCACTTCCTCAAAAAGATAGCAAGAGCGGAGTCTCCATGTGAAGTCACTAACCCTCGCACGAGTAACCGGAGTCCCAATAGTTACCTGCAAAGGTTTTCCAATGGGAGAGAGTGAATATCCTAATTTTCCTGTGTGCCTTAGCTTCCCATCAAGATAAATATGAGCTACACTAGCTTGGAATAATCCAGCAAGAGCATTTGGTTTGCTATGAACGACAGCAAGGTGATGCCACCGGCCTTCTTCCAGTTCTAATCCAGAAAATGACAAGGAGCAAGAATTACTGGTAGCAAGGGTAAGAACACCATCATCTTGAAGATAGAGCTCTGCATAGAAAGTATTCTCATTATTAACTGCACCAACAGAAAATATCCGGAGAATATTCCGGTCACGATGCTGTCCATTTGAGCCACTTTTCCATTTTGAAGGACCAGCTTTGGAAGGATCAGTTTCTTTTGCTTGTGTTCTCAAAAAGTTCTGAAACTGAAACCAACAAACAAATGAATATCCAGCAGCAGGAGGCCAAGTTCTTTCTCCCATAGACACCAGAACCGAAGCATGCCCAATCTTGCTCATGTCCATCTCAACAAATGGAGCCAAAGAAACATTTTCCAAGGCTGTATCTTCCATGAGAATTAGCCTCTCCATCATATCAACAATTATATGACCTGATTTCATCAGCCTCATTTGCAGAATATACCTTACAAGTGCTAGGAGTTCAGATGCAGACAACCTATCAGAAGAAATTCAAACCTCATTTCAGAAAACAATAGATGACAAGCAAAAGTAACGATTCCTAGAAACAACCGCATGGCCAACCTATATACCCCCAGAACCTCTACAATCTTCAAAGCATAAGAGAGTAATGGTGATGAGCCTTGAAGGAAGGGTTGAATTGTCTCCAGAAGAAGTTCCACACAACCTACATACATTGGAAAAGAATAGAGTAAAAAATTAATGTCTAATGCAGAAAAAGTATAGAGGCATAGAAGATTCCATCTCACCTACAGATGTGAGATTTTCTTGATTGAAGGAGCCAGAACGAGCAAGTTTCCCAATAAGGTCCAGCACTTCTACTTGTACCTTAGGTGTAAAACGCAACAATGAACGGATAAGAACTCTAACAGCCCCAGCGTTGTATATGCGTTCCTTGTCAAGATTAAACAAACCAGATGGAGTGCTTAAAAGAAAACTAGTGGACTCATTTTCAGCCATATTTGCTGATATGGCACCCTCTGGTGTCATGAAAGGTGGAAGGACAACTTCAAGAGCAAGTTCCAAAAACAGATGTATCACTTGCTTCTCATAATCCACACACAGCAAGCCAGACTCAGATAGAAGATCATAAAAAGTTTCTGACGATATAATAGCATGAATTTTTATCCTATTAATAGCATTACTACACACCCCAGCTGTCATAAGGCGCAATAAATACATGAAGACTTTGATGTAAACTAATAAAGAAGATTCTTCACACTGTCCATCACCCTGAAAACTATGGAGGGTGGTCAGCAGAAGAGAAAAACCAGTGGCTTCACCAAAGACTCTCTGTGCAGCATTATTTACTCCCAGAATGAGCCATAAGGCTCCCATTGTATCACATTTGGCATCACTTTGAAGCTTGTATTGATGTCCAGAATCACTTGTAACCATTCCACTCTTTAAAACTTCTATAAGTGATCCTAATTCTTCAGGATGACCCTTAAAAAAGAAACAATATGGTGTGAAAAATTGGTAATGCATAACAATCGTACAGTTCACTACTAATTCACAAAAACATGCACAGGGACAAGGACATTTTAACATTAAACAAACTGGAAATTAATATCAAGGATGCTCATTAATGTAGGAAAAGGGAAAATGCTTGAATGTAAGATCTATATCGCAACAAACCTGCATAGAATCTTCTGTGATCAAACATGACAATATCCGAAGGACTCCAGGACGATGAACATTGGACACCAAGAAGGGGAGAACAGTGGCCAAACCATTGGCAGATCGGAATGCAGCTTGGTTGGCTTCAGCTTTCTTTACTAATGAAGCCATACAATCCCAGCCAATAGCAACTGTACTCTCAACTTCAAAAATTGGAAACTTCCCTGAACCAGATTCCATGAGCTTGGGGGAAGTAATAATAACATCCCTATTGTCCAAGTGTTTCTGGAAGCTGCTGGAGCTGGATTTCCTCTCCAACTGATTGGCACTACCACCACGTTCCTCTAAACCCAAAAGAAACTTATGTTGCTTCAGATCATCTAACAGGACTTCCAGCACACCTACTTCTCTTAGGACTTTCTTGTATTGTTGATCGAAGGATAGGAGCTTTACAAAAAAGGAAATGATGGTGCGCTTTAACTCTGATTCAATCGATTGCTGCAATAAGCAACATAGAGAAAGCAGCTCTTGCTCGGGAACACAATTTACCACAGTTACAGCATATTCAAGAATTTTCAGAATTATCTCTTGCAACGCTGGAGGAAATCCAGCCATATTTAAGACCAAGAGAGGAACAGTCCTCAGTTGCTGGCACAATTTATAGTTTTCAAGATCACTTGAAAATATTTTAAACACTCTGTTTAGTACTTCTGCCTGCAAATCTCTGCGTTCAGCCTTGAGAAAAATGTCCTGCAACATCTGAACAGCTTCAAGGTCTTTAACTTTATTATTTTCCTGTTCCCAATTTTTAGCACCAAGCCGTTCAGTAGATGACGTTTGACTTATGCTATGGCCACTGGCCTTCGTGCGAGAATGTTTAGATGTTTTGCTTTCAGCAGGACCTGTTTGAGCTAGGTTAACAAGAATATCAAGTAGCCTAGTCAAAGTGGGTGAGAGATGTTCAGAGGAAGGTTCTTCTATTCCTACTATATCCATTTCGGGTGCTTCATCAAAAGCATGACCTCTATCGTTGTCAACCTGAGGCTTCAAATAAATAGATTGAACGCCTTGATTCTGTGGCATCGAAGAGAAAACTAGAACAAACTGAACAAGGAAGTGATAACCATGGGCATTACGTATATCTTCCCTAAGCCTGACACCACTGGCCTCTACAAATCGAAGTTGCATGATATCAGCAATAACAAAAACAAGGAAAATCTCAAATAGAAATTTTCAAACAAAAGAGGAGCTAAAAGATTACTTCTATCAATAGCTAAGACCACAGAGCTTACAATACATTGAAAAGTCCATAAGCTAGCCAAAGTTTTCTATAACAATTCAACAAGAGAAATTCACAAACCATACCTGGCCTATAGGACAATTCTACACATTCAAGTAGCAAGTCCACGATCCCAACAGTGTAGGCAGGGTCCCCACAATCTGGATTAAAATCCTTCACAGCCATTAAAAGAACTTTAATCTGTACAAAAAGAGAATGAAGCACATTTTTATGAATGACAAGGCATGGGCCAGATGCATATCGAGAAACAAATAAAAGATACATAAGAAGATAGCTGAAAGAAGAAGAATATGTCAAAACGAAATCAACAGATAAAATTAATTGCATGATGGGCATAATATGAGTATAGAGGTAAAAGAGTTGTTCACATGAATGACATATAAAAGGAACCCACATAGCGAAGCAGATAGAAAGAAGACACTTGACAAGCGGAGAAGAGGCTCCTCAAAATAAATATCCCAATCTCTCCAAAGTCACCAACTACATGTTATCAGAAACTTTCATATTTCTCTGTCAAATGCATAAAACGGGAACAAAAGGAGCTGTTTCGAAAGCCAGCATCTAAATTTTTGCATCAAGGTGAAGCTATATATAAAAATGAAATAACATAATAAAAATTTTGTAGGCAAAAAGAGAAAAACATATAAACACTACATTGTAACTATGTAGAGAAGATCCCAAGAGGTTTGGCTGTATGATCTTCTAAATATAAAGAACATTTTCTAATAGGTAATGAAGGTTTACTCCTTCATGGTTTATGTTAAGCCCGTCTGCAAAAGGACCACATCAACAATAATGGGAGTAGATACCAATCAACATTGTTATTCTGCTCACCAGATCTCTCTCTCAAATGAAATAAAGGAAACTAAAACTCTAAAGCAATGAAGTATCTGGTCAATTGAGTTACAACCATTAACACTGGACTTGAGTTGCTGCCCAGAGAAACCAAGGAAAAATCCAAAAATAGAAGAAAAAAAATGAGACTTAAGAAAGCATAAAACTGTTTATATGCACAATTCCACATAACACAACAACCACCAGTCAGACTCCTAAAAAGGTCACCTAAACTTTTCCACTATTAGTTAACACACAATCCTACCCTCAGTTAACGCATGAACTCTGATACTCTCCAAATGTTTTGCCTAAATTACTTTACAAATCAATGCATAATTCATGCCTTACTGTTTATATAATTCTTCACTGTTCAAGCCAAAATCAACTGTCAAAAAACCTTTAGTGTAAAGTCAATGTGTGACCCAATTATTAAAGATCCCTAAAGCACGGGAAACAATATTTAAAAGCAGAAAATAGAAGAAGTGAAACAGCATCTAGCAAGCAACATTTGTTATTCAGATATGCTCTAAAAACTTTCCACAAAAGCACATACCAGCTGATGTTTGTGAATGTATTTAGCGGTGCTTCCATTATCATTGACCAAAAGAAGTCCAAGGATCTATAAGAACAGGAAAACTATACCAGTTAACAATCAGCACGTGAAGCTAATATGAACCTACATCACGTTAATGCTTATATATTAAAGCAAAACAAATTTACCTGCATAGCATGTCTATGAAGTTGTATGATGTGCAGAGAAACAAGACCTTCCTTATCCCTTGAGAAGACTATTACAGATCCGTTGGCAACCATCTGAAATAGCAACATCAAAGAATCATCCTCAGTCAAACTCTGTGCTGCTGAAGGATGGCTTGCCAATGCTTTCATAATATGCACCACGCTTCCTTCTACCTGAATGAATAGAAACAAGTTTCAAGTCAAACCAAAAGAAATTATTCATGTCAACTGTGTTCAAGATATATGACTTGTTTACAAGAAAGTAAGATAAAACTGAAACCAAATAGAGATTCCCATAAGGGAAGAAAACGATGTCTGATTAAACTGAATGTTTTATAGATTAGTAATAATTGAAAATAAAAAAAACATTGTGTAAAAAGATTCCTTTTAAAAACTTAAGTAAAATATAACAGCGATAAAAAGTATGTGCACATGCGCAAACATATGGATCATACATATATGTTCAGAATATGTATAAAGCAATTAGAACTAGAAGTTCAAGAAATCTCAAAAATAAAGTAACCTCAAGTCGGCGGGCTTGCCCAACATCAGCAGGTGAATCGTTTTCAGCTAGCATTGATTCCTTATGATCACTAATTTTCAGCCTCTGATTGGCCTCGTCAGGACTCAAAAGGGCATTCAAAACACGTATGAGACAGCAAAATATCCCAGAATCAAGGAAAGATTGCTTATCAATAGGCTGCAAACAACAGAAAAAAAAACAATTAATGATGTTTAAATATCAAAAAGAACTATAATGGCATGATTACACCTACAGAACAACAGTTAAGCTACTGTGGATTAATGAGTTATACCCCCGACACAAGGAACTCAACAGCAGTCAATAAATTTGAACCGGGACTGATGCTACCCTGCAGATAACCACAAAAAAAATATAACTCTGGAAGAAACCCACAAACAATATTAGCAGTAGTTAAGATATAGAGATGTTAAGTGCTTGGATCCCAGAGCCAAACCTCAGTGACTTCAGAGAAAAACCATAGAACTTTCAGTACATCCAAAGATCTTGTTTTGCTGCTAATTTTTAACTTTTCAATATCTGTTACGAACGCTCTTCCCACGACAAAAGAGAATATATGTGTTTCTACTAACCTGTAATTAATTAAAGCTCTTAACATTAGTCAACAGACTCACAATTCAAGAAAGGAAGAAAGCAGCAATATGATAACTGGAGATGCACAGCGCTGAGCTAGTAACCATCTGGCAAACTCTAAGCACAGACATAATCTAACTTTTCTTAAGGAGAGATATAAAAAGAAAAAAATGATTCAAATGGCACAGAGAAAATGATTAATTGATGATTTCTTAACAAGATTTGAGGCAGAAACTGATAAAATTTCAAATATTACAAACAAGTAACTCTAATTACAACAATCTCAGACTTAACTAAACAAAAGGTGTCTACCTAGTTTGAGTAGTCTGAAATTTCTTAGGATGGGTCCTAGCAGCTAAAATTTAAAGCCAATGCCATAAACCTAAATGATGACAGGAAATAGAGAGAATAGAATCTTTCTAATGGCATGAGATCAAGTCCAGCAAGAATGAATCATAAAGTATGACCAATGAAACATTGCAATAAAAGTAACAATGTTACGGAAGAGTTTTCCAACAACTAAACAAACATGTGAAGACTGTGTGGAACAGAACAACCAATGGAAACAGTGCTTAACAACGTGAAAGCTACAATAAGTTGTGCTCAATGACCAGAAAAGAGTAGAATTCCTCGACAAAAAACTATGCAATATTAAGAAAGCAGACTGGAGGATCAGCATTCGTACAGGGTGACTAATTGAGCTACATTGGTATGCTGCTTGACTAATCTACAAAAGACATCTATAGTCAAATTCAAGGCTGCTTCTTTCTCCTGCAAAGCCAACACAAAACATAAGGGAAATTGAGATGGTACATAAAAGAGTACTGGGATTTAGAACATAGATGAGAAAGAACCTTCTCAGAATTGGATGAGCGGAACTCTTCCCAAAATCTCTTGAAGTCCAACTCCAATTCATGTTTATCTCTGCTGTCACAAGTAAAATAATATATAGAAAGATATTAACATCCACTGAACAAAAGAAATGGAAGCAGAGAAAAGAAGGCACTTTGCAAGAGTAAAAATTTGACTTAATTATTTAAATAAATAGAAATGAGCGAACTTCAAAAAAATCAGGTCAGTTCATCACAATAAAACATAAAGGAAATAAGAGTATGATTGGATACGGAACAACAACGTTAATAAACGTTGTACCACATAGCATAAAACTCCATACTTGACACAATAGTATAACATGACTAACAAAAGAGGCATTAGCATTAAATTATTATCAACTCCCTGCTTCAAAGAAAACAAGAAGCCGTAGCACAGAAAAGTATCTTGCACTGTCCCACATATTTTCAGGGCAAAATAAGGAAATCCTGCAACTTTGCAGGACTTATTGGCAACTAAAGAGCATCTAACATCTTCGATACGTGTGATAGATGATATTAATGTGGTATTTTATTACAATCCAAAGTTCAAGCCTAAAAAGAAAGTAAAGAAAACATATATCCATTGACGAACCAATTGTTCACACTATTCCAAACTGTAAACACAAGCCCGCACTTAAGCCCGACCTCAATTACCTCCCACTTAGTGAAGAAATACAGAATCTGTGTATTCTGTAAAGTCTATTTTTCTGAATAAATCGACTCATACAACTGATACATACATTACAGACTCTTATAGGATAGAACTTTTAGATGCATTAGGAGTCCTACTAATGATAACTTCTAACTCTAGCCTTAAGTAGATGACTCAAAATAAAACTCTACTAATATAATTTAACAACATTAACTTTAAACAGTATAAACTCACACTCCCCCTCAAGCTGGAGAGTATACATTGTATAATCCCAGCTTGAATAAAGTTTTATCAAAAAGGACTTTTGGCAATGCTTTTGTGAGTACATCTGCCACTTGTTCTTCAGCCGGAACATATGTTAGTGAAGCCACTCCACTAGTCAGCTTCTCTGCAATGAAGTGTCTATCTATTTCAACATGTTTAGTTCTATCATGTTGAATAGGGTTCTTGGCAATCTGAATAGCTGACTGATTATCATAGAAAATCTAAATTTTTTCATCTTGAGTCATTCCCAACTCTGAATAATTTCACTAACCAAATTCCTTCACATATTCCCAAAGTTAAAGCCTTGTACTCTGCTTCACCACTACTTCTGGAAACCACTGTCTATTTTTTACTCTTCCAAGTAACCAAATTACCCCATACAAAAGAGCAGTAGCCACTGGTTGACCTTCTATCTGTCAATTCACTAGCCCAGCTTGAATCTGAAAATACTTTAATAGTTCTATCAAGACTTTTCTTGAACATCAAACCATGTCCAGGTGTACCTTTCAAGCATCTCAGAATCCTCTTTGCTCTTTCCATGTGTTCTTGCCTAGGGTCTGTCATGTGTTGACTAATAATATTCACTGGAAAAGAAATGTCTGGTCTCGTTAGAGATAGGTAGATTAATTTACCTACCAGCCTTTGATACAATCCTTTATCTGCCTTAGGACCTAGTTCAACTTTGCTAAACTTTAAACCAGCATCCATGGGCGTATCTTGTAGAAACTTGTGTAAAACTGTAAGTTTCACTCTACTTTTATTCACCATAATATAGGATATATATATACAAGTAAAAAATCCCTAAATTAGGTAACAAATAAATAAAATATAAATCCCTAAGATTAAGCCCCATAATCTGCCTAATAATCTGTCTAAGATACAGCAAAGAGATAAGGTTTTATCCTTATCCTGAATTACAGATACATACTCACATATCTGCTGGTTTACAGCCTAACAACCATGTTTCTGTGAGCAAGTCCAAGACATACTTTCTTTGGTTAATCACCAAACCTTTGCTAGACCTTGTCACCTCCATTCCTAGGAAATATTTGAGTTTTCCTAGGTCTTTAATTTCAAATTCCCTGCTTAGCAGTGCCTTTAACCGGCTCTATTCTTCATCATCATCACCTGTCAGGATTATATCATCCACATAAACAATTAAGATACCTTTTTTTCATTGGGGTTACCTTAGAGAACAAAGTGTGGTCTGCCAAAGACTATTTATAACCATTCTCCAAGATAACCCTGGTGAATCTATCAAACCATGCTCTAGGGGACTGCTTCAGGCCATAGAGTGACTTGTCCAGGTGGAATCTGCATATAGACTTCTTCCTCAAGTTTACCATTAAGAAATGCATTTTTAATGTCAAGTTGATGTAACTGCCAATCACAATTTACAGCTGAACTCTGACAGAATTTAATTTGGCCACATGAGCAAAAGTCTCCTTATAATCAACTTCATAAGTCTGTGTAAAACCCTTGGCAACCAACCTGGCTTTATGTCTCTGTATACTGCCATCAAAATTATATTTAATGGCAAACACCCATTTACATCCAACAGGTTTTTTACCTTGAGAAAGATCAGTAATGGTCCATGTACCATTCTTTTTAAGTGCCTTAATTTCTTCTTCAACAACCCTCTTCCACTTTGAATTCTGTAAGGCTTCCTCAATAATCTTAGGAATCTGTTTTTCGTCTAAACAAGTTGTAAAAGCTTTAAATGATGGCATCAAATTCCCATAAGCAGCATATCTTTGAATAGGATATTTAGTACACTGTCTCACCCTTTTTCTTTTAGCAATAGGAACACAGTCAAACTCAAGTATGTGAGGAGGAATATTAGTAGAATCAGTACCTCCATTATCTTCACAAGCAGCTGAACTAAAATCCAATTCCTGGCAAATACCAGATTGCAAAATGGTTTCTGGCTCTTTTTTCTGGTGTAGACCTGCAATTGTTTAGGGGGCTGGAGAGGAGATTTAGGTAAGTTTCGAGTAGCTATAGGAGTAACAATGGGTGAAGAATGTGATGGAGATAAGGTAGTAAGTGAAAGAATAGGTAAAGAATTAAAGGGTTGAAACGAAATTTGAGGCTCAAGTAATAAGGGAAAATATGATTACTGTTCAAAAAAGGTAAGGTCCAATGAAATAAAAAAAAAATTCGAGAAGGTGGATGATAACATTTGTAGCCCTTCTTTAGTGAAGAATATCCTACGAACACACATTTGAGAGACTTAGGGTCAAGTTTGGACCTAGAAGGATCTAAGTTTTGAACAAACACAGTGCTCCCAAAAACTTTCAAAGAAAGGGTAGAGGACATAGGTTTAAAATGAGAAAAACTTGACAGAAAGACATCTCGAGGTGTTTGAAAATTTAACACTTTACTAGGCATCCGATTAACAAGGTAAGTAGAAGTTAACAAGGCTTCACCCCATAGATATTTAGGAACATTGTGTGTAGACATTAAAGCTCGGGTTACTTCCATCAGGTGCCTATTTTTCCTCTCGGCCACTCTATTTTATTGAGGAGTATCAGCACAAGAACTAATTTGCACTATCCCTTTCTCCTTGAATAAACACCTAAGAACTTAGTAAAAAATTCTCCTCCATTATCAGATTTAAAAATCTGAATTTTACTATGAAATTGAGTCTCAACCATTCTATAAAACCTCTCAAAGACACTAGCTACTTCTGATTTTTCTTTCAATAGGTATGTCCAAGTAGTCCTACTATGGTCATCAATAAAAGTCACAAACCATTTACTCCAGTAATATTCTTCACTTTAGAAGGACCCCAAACATCACTATGTATAAGGGAAAAAGGATGTGAAAGTTTATAATTAGATGGTAAGTAGGATGTTCTTGCTTGTTTTGCAAGTGAACAGATATGGCATTGAAAAGAATAAGGTTTTTTATTAACAAATAATTGAGAAAACAATTTTGCAAGATAGTAAAAACTAGGGTGACCTAACCTAAAATGCCATAACATAACATCATATTGTCCTAAGAAAGTAAAACAAAATTTAGAAGGTGAAACTGTAGAAGTTCTTGTACTGTGAAGGACATATAAACCATTTTGCTAGCTAGCATTGCCAATCCTCTTCTTCAAGTCCAGTGCCTGTAAAAAAACACTCAGAATCAGTGAACTGGAAAACACAATTTAAATCCTTGCATAGCTTGCTAACAGACAACAAATTACAGTCCAGGCTAGGCACAAAAAACACATCTTGAAGGACTAAGTCATTAGTAAGAAACACAGAACCATTATCGTGAATTGATGAGAAAGAACCATCAGCTATTTTAATGGAATTCTTAGAGTAGGAATTTTTAAATTGAAAAAACAATTCTCTGCTACCAGTCATGTGGTCAGAAGCACCAGAGTCCACAATCCATGCTGGTGTATTTGTAGTAGAAAGACGTGCAGTGGATGAGTAGTTGGTCTGTGTACCTTCATTGTCCACTAAAGCCAGGTTTCCTTCACTACTCCCAGTGAATCTACTGAACATTTGCTGCAGTTGTACCATTTGTTGCTTGGTGAAGCCACTAGATGTAGAACTAGTAGCTTTACTTGAGGAGGATTCCCTGGGTATCCTATTACTTGTGGCCTTCCAATCTGCTGGTTTACCATGGAGTTTCCAGCAGCTCTCTTTTAGGTGTCCTTGCTTCTTGCAGTAGTTACAAATCAATCTCCCTCGTCTGATTTTGGGAGAAAAAGAGGTTTGAGTAACTAGTGCAGAACTGTCAAGGGATAGGGGCTTCAGGAATCATGAACGATCTTCTGTTTTCTTCTCTTTGAATCTCAAAAAACACTTCTCTGATGGAAGGGAGGGGACTACAACCAAGGATTCTTGATTTGAAGGATCCCAGACTCTATTTAGGCCATTGAGAAATTGGAAAATTCTTTTCTATTCAATAATTTTTCTGTAAAGAGCAACATCTGTAGGAGTTTCCCAATCATTAGCTTCATAGAGATCTATCTGCTGCCATAGATTGGTCAAAGTAGTGAAAATTGAGTAACACTCATCCCTTCTTGCTTAAAGGTAGAGGTTGTGCTTTCAATCTCAAACAACACAGAGTTGTTGTTTGTACTTGAGTATGTGTCTTTAACAACATTCCAAATCTCACTGGCAGCTTCATACAACAGAAATTGTGAACCAACTTCAAGAGACATAGTGTTTATAAGCCAGGACATAACCCTTCCATTTTCCTAAGTCTACTTTTCAAAACCCTGATCATCGGCAGAGGGTTTTTTTGTCTTCCCGGTAATATACCCTAGGGTTCCTCTCCCAGTAAGAAATATCTTAACAGATTGGGACCATTGAATGTAGTTCTTGCCAACAAATCTGTGACAAATAATAGTCGAACCTGTTGTTTCTGAAAAATCTGCCATAGAAACAGCAGATGGTGATGGTGACTGCATCTCGCTAGAAGTAGACTGATTATCTATTGGAAAAAGAAAAAAATTCGATAGGATCGAATTAGACTGATAGCATGAAGAAATACAGAATCTATGTATTCTGTAAACTATTTTCTGAATAAATCGACTCATACAACTGATACATACATTACAGACTCTTATAGGATAGGACTTTTAAATACATTACGAGTCCTACTAATGATTAACTTCTAACTCTAGCCCTAAGTAGATGACTCAAAATAAACTCTACTAATATAATTTAACAACAACATTAACTTTAAACCGTATAAACTCACACTTAGATCACTAAACCATTGGTGTCAAGTCATCTCAAAATGCCATGGAAGTTTAGAAACATTGAAAGATGGATTTTGGGGGTAAGTAAAATATTTCAACAGTTGATACAAAGAAAAGATGCAACAAAGCTTAAGAAGCTCAAGAGCTTGAAAAAGATTAAAAAAAGCAACAAATTAATAGAGAAGTAGCATTTATATCTCCAATACTTGCAAATGATTTCTTATCATTCTTCTCAATATACAAATAGGACTGTCCTTCCCCATAATTTTGGTCCCCTGCCTTTGTACTAGACTTACATTAAGAACTTTCATAGGATCATTTCTAACTCGTATTGTGTCTATTTCTTCCCTTCCTGTTTGCATCTATTTTTTCAATCTCTTAACACCTTTAACTAGAAACAAGAATCCAGAACTAACCAAACTTTGCTTGAAACAGCTGAAATTCAATTGTACAATCTTATACTAATAGAATACTAGTTGTCGTTACAGATAAAATACTAGCCAACAATCACAAGTGCTTAGCCACGAGACCCTACATGGGCACCCTTAAATTAAGTTCAACCGTGCACACTAGCACATGAACAGTACCAAAACACTGTTCACATCTAAACTTAAATCTTTTAATTTTGTTTCTTTTTTTACAGAAAATGCAGCACTTCACTTAAAGAACATCTCATCAAAGCTTATCTTACAAAAATAAAGAAATCGACAAAGGCATTCAGTATATAACTGAAGCTATACTTGTAATTTCCCAAAATGCATTGGAGATCAACGTTAAAAGTCAACAATTATTCAAAAGTTGAGAAAACAAAATGAAAATAATAAATCGAACCTCGATGGAGAGGAAACGTAGTCGTGGTGAGTTGAGGAAGCATCAGTATCGCGATTCGAAGACGAATAAGCAGCAGCAGAAGAAGAAGAAGAAGACGAAACAGTTGTAGCAGTTGCAGTGGTAGGAGGAGATTGAGCTAAACCGACTTTTTCCTTGATGTCCTTAAGCAATGATACCCATTTCATCTTTATTTTTCCCTTTGGATCCTTGAAACATTCACAAGCGCCACTCTCCTCTCATCCGCCGCAAGCACCGGATCCTCACCTCCTAGAATCCCGTCTAGAAGGATCTCATTCCACCTCCGTCTCCGATTATTCAGCCAAACAACCAAATAATTCCAATAAAACTACATCCAAATCCACAAAATAATCAAATGAAATCAAAGGGAAAAAATGAAAGAGAATAAATTAGAAACTTAAAAGAAACCGTATGAATACAGGTGGAGAAAATGTGAGTAACGGATCTATGGAATAGGATGAGTGTTGAAAGCAGAATGGGATCTGGGATTAATCCGTCCTTTTTCTTCTACGTTTTCCTTTTAGTAGTCTTATTTTTTTTTCTTTTCTTTTCAAATTTCTAGTCGTTTGTTTTTACAACCCTAAAGTAGAGATTAGAGAAGAGCCTGATAATCAGTTAATAAAACGCGACTTCTGACAAGCAAAAATAAATAAGACGAAGGATCATCAACACTTGAAATTTATTTTTCGCTATATTTTCTCTCTCTCTCGTTCTCTGTTGTTTTTGGACGGCCACTCCCCGCCTTGTTTCTCGTTTTCTGTCTTTCCCTCACTGCAGACTTCTCTTTCTTTTATTTATCATATCAAATTAAAATCTCAAACGCGAACAAATAAATAAATTGAAATCTTATATAACCAATAAATATAAAATTACATTTCGATAAACTATATAAAATTATTTAAATACATTGACTATAAAAAATTGTGTTGAGATAAATATTTTTAATATAATAATTTAAGAGAAAAATATTTTTGGATTTATTTAAATAATATAAAAATAATTTAAAGTCTAATGATCTTGAAAAATATGTTTCAAAAATATTTTTAAGTTGTTTAAAATGTTTTTAAAATGTTTTAAAGTTTTTAAAAAAACATATTTGGCCTTGTACATGGACAGGGAGTACAGGTACGCACTGTTCACGTACAGGTATGACGCATTGTATATGTAACGATACGCATTGTTCATATATGGATATGCCTGAAATTTTGCAACAACTTTTTTATTTAAGCCAGTATCGATATGTCAAGTCGAGTACCGATATTGACAGTTGCAGAAATGTATTTAAGGCTGGCTTTTCACCCTTCAACGGCACTAAACTACCACAATGGTTATAAACGGCCACAAACTCATTCATCACTATAAATACAAACCAATGACACTTGAAGAACAAGAGGATGGACATCCAAGCCTAAAGTTCAAAATAGTAGAGTTTTTCATTGTATATTTTGTTTTATCTCTTGTAATTCTTTAGTCCAATTCTAGTGAGCCAAAATGTGTAAACACTCACCTAGAGAGGTATTATGTTTACATTGTCAAAATCTCATAATTGAGGCTAGTTGAGCCATAGAAAAACTAGGGAAAAGGGTTTTATCTCAACCCATGAAAAGATAGATTGTAAAAATTATCTCTTTGTCGTGTAAAAAGAAAGAATTCATGGTAATGAATTGAGAAATCCTTAATGTGGATGCTAAGGTAGTAGATGTAGACCTTGGCTGAGAAGATCGAACCACTCTAAAATCGATCGTGTCAAAATTGTCATTTCTTTTATTTTGGTTTTTGCTTCCCAACTTCACAAGAGATCTTTATACCTTTCATCGGCGATATTCGGCTGAAGTGCATCGAGCCTATCAACTTGCCTATTAGTTTTATACTTTATAGATTTAATTTAAGGTTTAGATTTAGAATTTATAATTTAAGGATGATAGTTAGAATTTAAGGTAGGATTTAGGTTTAGATGTTAGGATTTATGTTTTAGAGTAATATAATGAGGATTTAAGTTTTAACCTACAAGTTATAAGTTCTAACCTTAAACCCTGTATTTTAACACCTCAAACCTAAACTCTAAAACTAAATCACTTATGAAAACTTTTAATTTCTGTCGTTAGTGTATAAAATAAGGATAATTATACTATGCACTAACGATGAAAACTTTTACTTTTCATAAGCGCCTTAGATTTAAAGTTCATGGACTTAATTTAGGTTTTAAGATTTAGTGCTTTTGGTTTAGGTGTTTAGAATTAACGTTTGTTGTTTGAATTTAGGTTTTAGCTTTAGAATATATAATTTATAGGTTAAAACATAAATCCATTTCATATTATCATAATCTCTAAACCCTAAACCATTAATTTTAACCGCAACTTAAATTCAAAACTCTTAAATTAAATATTTAAACTCTAAAATCTAATCTACTTATATAAACTAAAACTTTCTACGGCGCATGCATAAAATATTTTTTCACTAAATAATTATCCACGTCAGCGTTTGATCTGAATCCCACGTGGCACATCGAGATTTACGGGCAAGACGTGACGGCTTCGTTCCGGCCTTCATTTGCTCCCACAAAAAGCAAGGCCAATGATTTAAAAAAAAAAAACAAAAAACAAAAACCAGCTTTGCCGGTTAATTAGGGATTTCTTTTCCGCAGTGGTTAGGATAATGCATTTTCGGAAGTGGAATCTGATTCAAATTGAAAATTTGGATACTTATAATTTTGAATTGACAAAATTGTAATCTGGATCCAATATAGAAAACGGATATACGATTGTTTAGATACTTTATATTTTCAAATTAGGTATTAAGATCCAAACATATACTTTTTTAGATATTTAAATTTTCGAAACGAAAGAGTAAAGCTTTCCTTAAAGTGCATCACATAGAAATCCAAGGCATACTTTTTTATTAATTTAGAATTCAATTAAGTAGTTTAATTATTGAAATAAAATAATGATATGGGTAAAGCTAAAGTTGAAGTTTCAACTTTACTTTCCATTGGTTGAAGTATACAAATAAATATCTTTTTCCCCAATGTAACCTATCAATATTAAGCAATACATTGAAAAATAAATGACTATATTATTTTGAGGATTTGCTCTATATATATATGAAAAGAAAACTGCAAGGTCTTTATTAAGACAGTTATGGCTCCGCCATTGCATTCATTATCATATCTAGTTGTGTAATTTGCTTTCCTCGTGACATTTAAAACAAAAATAAAATAAATAACTTAATTATAAAATAAGTGTTCGGATGATGTCATTTTTTTTAATAAGTGCTTAAAGTTTCTTTTTTGCCGAAATAAGTGTCTCAAGCTTTTTTCGACTAAAATAAGTGCCCCATTTTAATTTAAAAAAGCCAAAAATAAAATTTAGGCACTTATCTCATACTAAAAATAAAATTGAAGACATTTATTTCAGTTAAAAAATACTTTAAGTACCTGTTATAAAAAATTAGATAATGTAAACACTTATTTTATAGTTAAATCAAAATATAAATATATGGTTTTCAGGAAAGATTAAAAAAAACAGGTGCAATGAAATTGGACAGAGGATCTAATTTACGATGGTGGTAGGTAGACAAGTAGTAGCACTGTAACAGGTAATTGCCCTTAATTTCATGCCCAAGACACAGACGCCAGTGTAGTTGTAGGGTAAACGAGTAAAGTCCATGTTTTCTTTCTTTTCACCCCGAGTTGCTTTTTATTTTTTTCTGAAAAATAAAAAAATATAAAAAAATAGCTGAGATCCCAGAATGTGTCAAATAAGATGGCAATTAAGTGTTGCGTGACTGCCAAACTCTCTGGGTGTGAACTCAATAATTTCAGGTCTTTTTCATGATGCTATAGTGAAATGTTGATGAAGTGCCAATTATGTGATTATCAATTGATTATGGATTATTTAACCCGTAACTTGGAAATTAAAAATTTACATCGAAACGTGCAGGATATGAATTTTAAACATATTATTGCATGAATAAGTATTCCCGTTTGAATTGGTAATACTAATACCATTCAGTTTTAGCTTTTGAAAAATACTATAATGTAGTAGACATGCGACTAGTTATTTATGAATATTCAAGTCTCAAACGTTAAGATATCAAAAGTGTTATATGTTTTGGGATTTCATTAAGAAAAAGGTTAAAGGAACAGAAGCTTACATGTGGCTAAATAAATGGAGAAGTAGATTTGTATATAGGAAGTGGTTGGTCTTGGCTGGCACTAACCTAATATATGAAGATGGAAGAGGGAATCAATTAGTTTTGTTGGGACAAGGCATGCATGTATTTCCCAACACACACGACACATGATTTTGTCATGACTAATTTGGATCAACTCGCGTCACTCAATTAGTTTTAGTGGGTGAATCTCCCAGCAGGGATTTTTTGCATGCACATAAACTTGGACTTGAGATTTGCTTAAACGATATTAAGTTGCTTATCACTTGGACCAACATTCATTAGTATTTATTTAAAAATGATTTGATTGCAAATGCACACAAACACACACACACATATATATCATAATTGTAATCCTAATTGAACTTTGTGGTCATAGTAGAAAAGAAAATATTATTATTCATATGAGATTTGAGTTCGAACAATTTATTGGTAAATTATTATAGATAAATTAAGATTTGTTCCAATTTATCTTTTTAAGAAACATATGTATTTTTCGTTTTATAAATAATAGAAAAATGGCATAATGCAAAAAAATACCCCTAACGTTTGACTATATAGTCACTTTGGCCTTTATTCTTTTTTGGAAGCAATTTAACCCTTAACATTTCATTTTGGGTCAAAATGACCCCTCTACGGATAAAAACTGTTAGTCAACTAACGTTAAATGACTTGAAATGATGTGCCAAACTTACAGTGCACATCATGATAGTACTATCATAATGCAAATATGTTGACTTTACAGAATGACACACCAGTCAAAAAATAATCTTATAAAATTTAAAATAATTTTTCTTCTGACGTGTCATTCTGTCAAGTCATTTCAAGTTGTTTATCGTCAGTTGACTAAGAGTTTTCATTTACAGAGGGGATATTTTGACTCAAAATAAAACGTTGAGAGTTAAATTACTTTAAAAAAGAATAAATACCAAAGTGAATATTCAGTCAAACGTTAAGGACATTATTTGACATTATACCTAAAAAAATTAAGAAAATGATTGACATAAAATTTAAAAAGTAGTTTTAAAAAATTGAAATGCTTGAAAATTAAAGGAAAACAATAGTTTTTTTCCACTAAAATACTTTGAAAATTAAAAAGGTTGAAAACATTTTCTTTGAACAAGTAATTGTTCATTTTTAATTTTTTATATTCTTTTAGATCATGTGTTTTAAACTCACTAAGAATATTTTTTATGATTTATAAAAATAAACATTTTAATTTTTTTTAATTTAGTGGATGGATTAACTATAATTCAAATTCATGTAAATGTAAAAATATTATTTTTTACAAAAAAATTTAAATATCAAATTTGAGGCTATATGAACACAACAAATGATCCAATGAAAAAGAGAAAGATGTTCATTATAGATTTGAGTTCAAACATCTTTGTCTATAAAAAGTGTGTGCCTTTTTAAAAGGTTACGAAAAATATGAACAAATACTACATTGTAAGACTATTTAAAAATTTTAAGGCTATATACATCTTTCCAATTTCTTATTTTTATTAACAGAAAATAGGTACTTAAGGATTTTTATATTTCTATTATTGAAAAATATTTATTTTTATATATCAAGATTATTTTTAATTTTTCAAAAAAGGAAAATATTTTCGGAATCTATAGGAAAGTTTGATTGATTTTTGAAACACATAAAGCTAAAAAAATTCCTAGCGTTTAACTAAATATTCACTTTCTCATATTTTTTGAAGCGATTTAACCTTCAATATTTTATTTTTGATCAAAATAACCGATTTATGAATGAAAACTGTTAGTCAGCTAACAATAAATAGCTTGAAATGACGTGACAAACCTACATGACAGTACATGCTCGCATGGTTGCGTCATATAAACAAAAATATTGACTTGAAAAAAATATTACATCAGTTAAAAAATAATTTTATAAAATCATATAAAATATAAGATTATTTTTTCTATTGACATGTTATTTTGTCAAGTCATTTCAAATTGTTTACCGTCAGTTGACTAACAATTCTCATCCATAGATGTGGCATTTTGAACCAAAATGAACATTAGAAGTTAAATTGCTTAAAAAAATTAGGGACTAAAGTGACTATTCAATCAAACGTTAGATTTTTTTGACATTATGCCTTTTTAAAACATAGAGCAAGTTTGAGCGTCAAACAAAGCAACGAAGAAATGATTAAATGAACTCGAGTTACCACGTCATTCGTGGTCAGTGGCGGAGCCACATGTCCCAGGACGGGAGCATCTGCATCCCTATTTTTTTGGGGAATTCTTTTTAGTGTTAAATTTATTCTACAAAAATTAATTTAATGTGCAGAGGAAAAAAATGAAATCTGTATCCTCATTTGAAAAACTATATATTTTGAACTTTATTCTTAAATTTCTAAATTTACTATTGTTCGTAGTCCTAATTAATAAAGTCCGTCAATTTCATTTTAATTTTAAAATAACTACTATTTTTTATTTACATAATATAGTAAGCTGAAGGAGCGGGAGCGGAAATGATGATGATGTGAGATATTTTTAATAAAAAATACTCTTTAAAAAGGAAAAAGGGAGATGAGTGATGAGGACCACCTACAATGCAAAGCGCGTGAGAGTGGAGCCCACGCCTGTGATTTTAGGAACGTGAGATGGCGCGGGAGTCGCGCCCATGAGTAAACTGATTCTAATTAGCTTTTTACAATTTTCACATTTGCTGACCTTTTTGTTTTTGAGTTTTAACTTATTTGCTTGTTTTTTTCTTAATTATTTCCCGGTCTTCAACTTGCTTAATAACATTACATTACTTGCGCAAATAGTAAATATAGTAGCCTGAAAGATTCGATTTAATTTTTTAAAAAAATCATACTACGGTAGTATTTGAATCGGCCTACCTTCACACTTATCTCTTTAATTTTATCAATAAATGAACGATATCTTTATTGACATTTTCATAGTTGACAATGTCATGATTTCTATTGTTACTTTGCCAATTGCCAATACTACGGACTACGGTAGTGGTACCATCCGGATATAGTGGCCCATTTGCTAATTTGGAAAATAATTGATTAATAATAGTGTCAACAGAAACCTGAAGAGCTAATATTGTAGATGAACCATGTGTAGCGATGTCTCTCTCGCTAAAAAAATGTTGTTTTCGAAGTATTTGTCGTCTTTCAGATAAAAATGTTTATTTCGTGGGAGTTTTAAAAAACTGCGTTTTATTTAGAAATTGAAGTCGCCACCGACCACTTAGTTAGGCCGGACACTATAAAAACCAGAGATTTAAAAACTGTTGGGTTCGGGAGTCGGTTACGGATGAGGAAGGATTAGTACCCACACCGCCCAAAATTGGTACTTTAATAATTACCGCTTTATTAATATTAAACTTTCCGGATTAAAGTGACGATTAATTTAAAATTTGGTTATAAGTGCAGGTAAATTTTAAAAGCCCCGTTATACGAGAGTAAACGCCTAACCACAATCACTACGCCTGATACTGACCCCGTTTACGCTCGGATAAAAGGGCACCGCATTGACAATTAATATATTTCGATATGCAATCTTAAAAAACATGGCAAATATAAATAAATACATTGCGATAAAAATATAAATAAATACTAACATAATAAAATACTAATATGACATAAATAAAATACTAATCTAAAACATACATTCATAACTATTAATTTAACACATAAATAAAAATAAATCTAACATAAAATACTAACATTCATAAATATTAATCTAACACATTAGTAAAAACAAATTTAACATAAATAATATAAATAAAATATTAATATAAAACATAAATTTAAAACATAATAAATACTAATCTAAAACATAAATAAACATACAAACTAAAAACATAATTTTTAAATTAACTACTACTTCATTAAATCATAAAAATTACAACACAAATAAAAAGGAAAGAAAATATACCTAACTAGGAGCTCGTATGACGAACCCCGACTGAACCCCACCTAGATCTACCACGACCTCTCCAAAAATATTAACTAGATCGGACCTAAGATAGGACCCCGATCGAACCGGTTAGGACCGTGGGGACTGCCCCCGGTCCTTGGCTACTCGAGAGCATAACTCTCTTATAGGGGGCTGCCACTGCCGGCCATTTCTGTGTGTATTCAATTGCCCACCCATGCCTTTATATAGGCAATTGGGGTGGGTGAAACGGGGTGACGTGGAGCATGCTGCTCCACGCAATGCAATTTCCTTTTTTTTTGCTTTTTTAATTTAATAATTATTTTATTTTTTTTACTTTTACTTTTTTTACTTTTTTATATTATATTATTATTATTATTTCATTAATTTTATATTAATAATATTACTATTAAAATAATACTAATAACAATAAAACTCGGTCAAAAATGAGTGATTACAGTTGCCCCTCTTTGCTTGTTCTTGTTAAACGAGGACAAAGCAAAGATCAAAAGCACTCATTTTTGACCTACTTCCTTGTCTTTGGCTTCAGAATCACGTGTTCTTCTGGAACTCTCCGCTCTTCCTTAGCTGAATCTTCAGGTTTGTAAGCTCTTCCTATATAGAACTTCGCCACCTTCCAATCTTGGAGCTACAGGCTCTTCCTATATAGAACCCTTCACTCTGAAGCCTCGAGTTATGAGTCCCTTCTATATGGAACTTTTCACTCTGAGATGGTAAAGCTTGAAGTCCTTCCTATATAGAACTCTTCGCCTTCAACGCGGCTGGTTTTTCCTATATAAAACCCTCTCGCCACGGATGGATTCTTCCGACTGGAGTTCCCCTATATAGAACTGCTAGTCTTCAAACCCTAGAGCCGTCAGTCTTTCCTATATAGAACTTTTAGCTTCTGAAATCTCGGAGCCGCGGGTTCTTCCTATATAAAACCTTTCACTCTAAGACAGTAAAAGCTTGGAGCCCTTCCTATATAGGACTCTTCGCCTTCAACACAGCGGGTTTTCCCTATATAAAACCTTTTGTGTCATGGGTGAATTCCTTCGGCTGAGAGTTCTTCCTATATAAAACTGTTAGTCTTCACCCTGGAGCTGCAAGCTCTTCCTATATAAAACTTTCAGCTCCTGAAGCCTCGGAGCGGCAGATTCTTCCTATATAGAACCCTTCGTTGCGGGCACTTGAAAATATAGGCCCTTCCTATATAGAACCTTTATCTTCACATTTGGGATTCACGCCAAAATGGCTACCAATCTAGCCTTACGCTACCTAGGCTGCCATCTTTCTCCAAATTTGGGGATTCACGCCGAAAATGGCTACCGATCTTTCTGGACTCACGCTGCTATAACTACCAACATTTTTCTTTAATTTGGGGATTTACGCCGAAAATGGCTACCGATCTTCTAGGACTCACGCTACTGAGGCTGCCGAAATCTTTTTTCAATTTGGGAATTCACGCCGAAATGGCTACCGATCTTCCAGGACTCACGCTACTGAGGCTGCCGAAATCTTTCTCAATTTTGGGGATTCAAGTCGACAATGGTACCAACCTTTCTTCAAATTTGGGGACTCACGCCGAAAATGGCTGCCAAACTTTCTTTAAATTTGGGGATTCACGCCGACAATGGCTACCGATCTTCCTTCAAATTTGGGGATTCACGCTGAAAATGGCTACCAAACATTCTAAAAATTTGGGGATTTACGCTGAAAATAGCTACCGATCTTTCTGAAAATTTAGGGATTCACGTTAGAAATGGCTACCGATCTTTTTGAAAATTTGGGGATTCACGCCGAAAATGGCCGCCAAACTTTCTTCAAATTTGGGGACTCACGCCGAAAATTACCGCCAGGCCTTCTTCAAATTTGGAAATTCACGCTGAAAATGGCCACCAAACCTTCTTCAAATTTGGGAACTCACGCCAAAAATGGCTGCCAAACTTTCTTCAAATTTGGGGACTCACGCCGAAAATGGCTGCCAAACTTTCTTTAAATTTGGGGACACGCCGAAAATGGCTGCCAAACTTTCTTCAAATTTGGGGACTCCGCCGAAAATGGTTGCCAAACCTTCTTTAAATTTGGGGACTCCGCCGAAAATGGCTGCCAAACTTTCTTCAAATTTGGGGACTCGCGCCGAAAATGGTTGCCAAACCTTCTTTAAATTTGAGGACTTACACCGAAAATGGCTGCCAAACTTTCTTCAAATTCGGGGACTCACGCCGAAAATGGCTGCCAAACTTTCTTCAAATTTGGGGACTCACGCCGAAAATGGCTGCCAAACCTTCTTCAAATTTGGAGACTCACGCCGAAAATGGCTGCCAAACTTTTTCAAATTTGGGGACTCAAGCCGAAAATGGCTGCCAAACTTTCTTCAAATTTGGGGACTCATGCCGAAATTGGCTGCCAAACTTTCTTCAAATTTTGGGACTCACGCCGAAAATGGATGCCAAACTTTCTTTTCTTTAATGGAATCCACTTCTTAATACTCTTTGATAATTCTTCAAGTACCTGTCCAAAACAAGCAAAAATTGACATGCCCCTATCTATATGATGCATGCAATGTAATGCTTTCTTTCTCATCTTTTTCTCTTTTTCTTTTTCTTTTCTTTTTTTTTTTTTTTTTTCCTTCAATTTCTTTTTATTTTTTTCTTTTTCTTTTCTTTTTTTCTTCTCCTTATTTTTCTTTCTTTCTCTCTTTTTCTTTTTTTTCCTCTTTTTTCTTTCAACCATTTTTTGTTCTAAAGTCTTACACCCTGAAAGGTCATTCCTCAGATTTCTTCATCTCTTTACTTCTTCACTGTATGCTCTTAAATCCTCATTTGATCAATCACTTCGAATCTAGATGAATATGCTTTCAAACCTTTTGTGCAGAAGGCTTTCTTGTCTTCAGGGTTATCACCATCTTCATAAATGATCTTCTGGTTCTTATATTATTCTTATAAGAACCCCTGTCATATTCTTTGCTTGGCGTTGCCCCATTCAACCACGGGATCTACTGCTTTGAATTTTTTTGACCCATCATACAGAGCCTTAATCTATTTCTAGTCACCAGGGTGAGCCAAAATGCTTCCATCCCCTGGGCTCATCCTTGATCTTCTCGTAGCATTTCAACGAGAACTAACTCTCGGCCCCTATGCTTTAAATCTCACCATCGTTCATTTTTAAAGTAATGCAAAAGGCAATTTACTTGTGTATATTTCAAAAAAATCATGATTGTTTGAAAAGATAACAGTCATTTTGAAAATCACAACTTGGAGGGGATACCAAACATTTTGAAAACATTGTTTGGAACAAATGGTAAACATCTTTTTCTTTTCTTTCTTCTTATTTTTCTTTTAAGGACCAAACATTTTTAAAAAAAGTTAATGTTTGGAGAATGATAAACAAAATTCGAAGTATATTGCCAAACATTTTAAAAACTAATGTTTGAGGGAAATGGTAAACATCAAAACTTTGGGAGAAAATGTCAAACCTTTTTAAAACATGTTTGCCCCTAAAATATCAAACACCATAGTACATCTACTTTAAATTGCCAGAGATCAACTCTAATGAAGCACATATTTAGAATATCTTGACCATTATGGAGATATATGCAAATGTATAGCTTCTTCTGGTCTAATAGGCTTTTGAGAGGAACAACCTTAACTAGTTTCTACCCCGTTTAAGGTGGTTCTCTTAATCTCACAATCTCACCATGCCCCATCCTTCCCTCATTTAAGTGCCGATCAAGCACTTCGAAGTTTGACGTTCCTTGAAGCAAAGTTAACCCTTATAGGCAGAATGAAATCTAAAGACATTCTCATTCAAGTTGGATATCTATGGATGATCAGAATGGTCTTTGGGGGCTTGTAATATAGGCCTTTGGTTTATGGTTAAGTGAAACAATATTTCTGTACTTGTGTAACTTGGATATGCCCATTATTCCTTCCCTTTTTTGGATCACTCTAGACTGCCCGTTTTCAGGTTTTCACCATAGAGTTCATTTCCTTTCTTTTTTACTGTAGGCTGCTTTGTATTTTGGCTATGTACTAATGTTCGTTTTCTGTTCAAGAATGTTTGATCCTCCAAAACTCCTCGAAATTGAGATTTCTTGAATGAAGGACTACGAATACATTTCTGGGAATTCTTGTGATTGGCACGCCCAGATGAAATGTTATTCTTTCTTTCTTCTTTTTTCTTTTTTTTTTCACCTTTTCTCCTGGATCGCTCTAGACTGCCCATTTTTGGGTTTTCACCCTAGAGGTCACTTCCTTCTTCTGTACCTTCAGATCAGTGTATTTTGGTTGGATATTGATGCCAGCATGCTCAGGCAGACTACTCATTTTCTTCATTTTCAGGATCACTCTAGACTGCCCATTTTTGGGTTTTCACCCTAGAGGTCATTTCTTTTTTCAAAATTGGCGATATTCGGGCCGACTTGTCTTGACTTGGCTTCAATTCGAGCTTCTATACTAATTTTCAAAACTGATATTTACTTGAAATGTGGGTTCCTTGTGTCTCTTGCTCATAGTTGAAGTCTCGTTCTTGTATTGTTTGATCTGTGTGTGAAGCATATACAGTATTCTTTCTTTCTTTCTTTTTCTTTTTTCTTTTTCTTTTTTTTTCTTCCTTTTTTCTCCCTCTGTCTCTTTCTTCTTCTTCTTCTTCTTCTTTATTTTATTTTTTCTTTTCTTCTCTTTTTTGTTTTGTTTTCTTTTTTGTTCTTTGTTTTAGACTCCCCATTTTGGGTTTTTAGCCTTAAACCTCTTTCCTCTTATTCGAGTCTATAAATGTATCCTCGAATCAACACGTATCTATACTGGGTATTGATGCTATCTTCCGCTCGAAGTTAATTGCCTCTCTGCAGCTCTTTTGATATTTACTCAATCTGGATTGCTTCGGCCTTCTGATTGCCATTTCTCTTCTTTTCTTTGGTTTTTAGTTTGGACATATCCTTGTTTTCAAGCACTTTCTTTTGATGATTTTCTGATCTTCGTATCCAATTTGTCTAGTCTCATCTCTGTCTTCTGGTAAAGTAAAATAATACCATTCGTCATCACATTCACAGATGTCCTAAGAAAGCCTTCAGGGGGAGAGGTTTAAGGTCAACTCTCGTTTCAAGGATCTTAAACGACAAGTGCCTGAAAAGATAAATTCCTAAAATGGGAACTGCCCATTGTCTAAACACTCGCTTTGTTCCTCTGTTGGCCTAAGTAAACTAGCAGATACTCACATTTACAGTATCCCTACAACATTCAATCTATTCTAAATATATGCAACTTAGAGTTGATTTTTGGATCTGAAGCAAATGTACTGTTGCATTCAAAATTCGAGGACGTGGTATAGAAATGATATATACACATGTCCATTCAAAAATTCGTGTATATGCATATGGGAGAACAAAAACTACCCCATAAAAATAAAATGTTTAAAGAATAAAAAAATGTAAAAATGCTTTCTAAATGGAAATGTGATTTGCTATTCTGACAAACGATGAGTTTTTTTATGTTGAGAATTCCTTTGTGAAATAATGAGAAAACCGTAGGGACCTTTGGACTATCTCTAGGGTACTAACTCATTCCGGCCCTTTCAAGGTAGTGTAGGCTTGTGCCACTTCTCTTGTTTTTCCTTGCTGGATCAATTCTTGTCATGACTCCCTCGTCAACCAACTTCTTGATTTCTGCTATTAACGACCCCAAATTTCTTGGTGTTATGCCCCAGTGCCTTAATGTAGAACTCACATGCATTGTATGGATCAAAACTGTAGGCAGATGAGCTGGGCATAATCTTTATCGGCCCGGAGGTAAGGTACTAACCCTTGACCTGATGAGGCCATATGTACGAGATGGAATACTCCAAATATCTCTAAATATGTACTTGTTCGAGGAATTTTTTGGTGATTCGGAGGGATCTGCCTGTCTTCTTCTCTTACGATCACGAGAACCTTGGAAGTGGTACCCATTTATCTTTTGCTTTCCTTCTGCTCCTAGGCATGTCTGGTTCGTTGAATTAAGACTCGATTTTCCTTCTTGGATCATGTATTCTATAAAGTCATCATATTTGACCATCAATTTCCCGAGCATCTTATGGAAGATGGCTTGAGACATGGAAGTCACTTTCCTCTTCAGCAATGAGAGGCTGCACCTGGGTGGCTAACCTCCGCCATCTCAAAGCACATTCCTTGAAACTCTCATCCAGTTTCATCCTCGTACCCTGGAGATACTAACGAATTGGTGCTAGGTCTAGAGCATATCTTATTACCCATAACGACGTCGGTTAAGTCTCCACATGACTACACTTGGTCTCTACTCAAACAGTTGTACCATATCACGGTAGGTCCTGCTAGACTGTCGTGGAAGTAGTGGATCGGTAATTTTCCATTCTCGATGTAGCCCTCTATCTTTCTACAGGACGTGGTCATGTGAATCTTGGGGCAGCTTGTTTTGTCATACTACACAAATCTTAGAATCTTGAAATCTGGTGGAATGACCAAATCAGGGCTTTCGTGCGTCGAATGCATCAGTCTTCTTCTTTTTTCTTTTTTTTCCTCGTTCTTTTTTTTTCTCTCGAGCCCATCTTCCAACTACTTGAATCTTGATTTTTGAGCGTGTTCATTTCTTTTACTTGGCAATGATAATGCTATGTAAAATTTTATGCAAGGTAATGATAATGTTATGTAAAATATGCCATGACTATACAATGTGAGGCAATGCAAGGTATGAATGCGAATGCGGTGTTGATTCTCGAACAGTCCTTAAAAGACTTTCATTTAATAGAAAAATGTCTGGTTGCAAAAAAACTAATAATGAATTACAGGTGACAGTTAGCTTCCTTCTGGAGATCTTGATTTCGGGAAACAAAGCTCGTCCTCCACGTCTCGATGTTGTCTTCAGGATGACGGGTGACCTTGTCTTCTCTTCTTGTGCTACTCCATAAACTTGTGTCGTCATGATGCTCATGCCTTGGCTTCTAAAAACATTGACAAGTGTAGGCATAATGCAGACAATAGTTTTTCTTCTGTAGATCTGGGTGCAAACGAATAATATGTCTAAATAGGGATGGATTCTATCGATCCTAGGGGAGTACTTTAAAACTTTTTGGGGTTTAAATTAAAATTCTCAAGGATCATTTGGTTTAAAAATTTCCCCCTTTTTATTATCAAAAAGTTTTAACTTATTTAAAAATAAAACTTTTAAAGTTTTTTAGGAGGGAAAAAGAATTCAAAACACAATATTTTTTTTATTTTTTTGGAGTTAAATTAAAATCTTTGAGATTTTTGCAAAGGGTTAAATGTGAAGATTTAAAATTGGGGTTCCGCGGCCCTGACTGAATCTTCTGCGTCGCACGTGCCTTACTATCGTACCGTCTTCTTTCTCAATTGGTCTTTGCTCGGCCTAACTTGATACTGTAATATTATCGTTTCCAGCAAAGCAGACTTTTTCTATTAGGAAAACCTTTTAATGAAATGTTCTTGAATCAACACCATGTCATGATATGCAACATGAATACAAATAAAGGCGTTGATTCCACTGGTAATCACCCTTTCGAATGACTTTCATGGGAACTAAAGGGTCCAGATTACAAAAAGGGTCCACATTACAAAAGGAGTCTCTATTACAAAAAGAGTCCCTATTACAAAAAGTCTTAATTACAAAACAAAGTTTTACACATAAGCCCTAACTCTACCTCCTAGCTCCTCGATAGCTCTGAGCAACTTGATAAACCTTGGTGCTTCTTTCATGTATGGGGTTACAAAAGGTCGGAGAGCCGCGGCTTCAGTAGCTAAGTCATTCACACGCCTTGCAACTCGTTGTATGTCCACCATCAGGGTCTCGTGTGTATACTTTGGCACTACACGCTTGCTCGGCAAATTGTTACCTCAGATCTGTTGATTAATCTCTAACCAATGTCGCACGACGGGATCGATGCCGTCCTTTTTAAGACACCTTTTTCCATGATGAAAGATTTTCTAATCGAGCAAACCACTTGAATCAATGCCTCTATGTAATATGGATGCAATGATAATGCAACAAAAGTATGTGTAAAATAAAAATAAAACACAAAAAGAAATGAGTTAGTATCAGATAAAAATAATAAATACATAAATAAAAGGACCAATTAAGTATGGTAAACAAACAAGAAAACCCTATTTATCCCGTCTAAAACACCTAAGGTTATCTGCATGGCTCTAAAGGGGTGGGTTTCTATGTATTCTCTACATGCAGTCTTGGTTCTAGGAGGTACCCGAATTGTCCTTGCTGTCCCCTACTAAGAGTAGCAAGGCCCCCGATCATCACCCATTATAGGCTCATTTCAACCGGGTTTAATTCAGGGGGACCCATTCGCTTATGCCCGTACGAATGAACGATATCCTTATGAAAGCATAAGGTACTCGAGCCCCGAAGGTACTTGCTAGGCCCATACGGGAGAACGATATCTCCACGAAAGCATTAACGTTTTCCCCCCACTTAAGAAAATGGGTTTATATGCCATATTTTAAATGCGTTAAAATGAACGCGCAATTACAATCGAATATTAATTTAATAGTCACTTTAATCCGAAACTTCTAATATTAATAAAGCGGTAATTATTTGAAAAAGCTTGACTTTCTTTTTTGTTTTTGAAAAAACAAAAAAATGTCCCCAGCGGAGTCGCCATCTGTAGCGATGTCCCTCTCGCTAAAAAAGTGTTGTTTTCAAAATATTTGTTGTCTTTCGGATAAAAATGTTTATTCTGTGGGGGTTTTAAAAACCGCGTTTTATTTAGAAATTGGAGTCGCCACCGGCCACTTAGGTAGGCCAGACACCATAAAAACCAGAGATTTAAAAACTGTTGGGTTCAGGAGTCGGTTACGGATGGGGAAAGATTAGCACCCCCACACCGCCCAAAATTGGTACTTTAATAATTACCGCTTTATTAATATTAAACTTTCTGAATTAAAGTGACGATTAATTTAAAATTTGGTTATAAGTGCGGGTAAATTTTAAAAGCACCGTTATCCGAGAGTAAACGCCTAACCACCATCACTACACCTGATACTGGTCCCGTTTACGCTCGGATAAAATGGTACCACATTGACAATTAATATATTTCGATATTCAATCTTAAAAAGCATGACAAATATAAATAAATACATTGCGATAAAATATAAATAAATACTAACATAATAAAATACTAATATGACATAAATAAAATACTAATCTAAAACATACATACATACATAACTATTAATTTAACACATAAATAAAAACAAATCTAACATAAAATACTAACATTCATAAATATTAATCTAACACATTAGTAAAAACAAATTTAACATAAATAACATAAATAAAATATTAATATAAAACATAAATTTAAAACATAATAAATACTAATCTAAAACATAAATAAACATACAAACTAAAAACATAAAATTTAAATTAACTACTATTTCATTAAATCATAAAAATTACAACACAAATAAAAAGGAAAGAAAATATACCTAACTAGAAGCTCGTACAACGAACCCCGACTGAACCCCACCGAGATCTACCACGACCTCTCCAAAAATATTAACTAGATCGGACCTAAAATAGGACCCCGATCGAACCGGTTAGGACCGAGGGGACTGCCCTCGGTCCTTGGCTACCCGAGAGCATAACTCTCTTATAGGGGGCTGCCACTGCCAGCCATTTCTGTGTGTATTCAATTGCCCACCCATGCCTTTATATAGACAATTGGGGTGGGTGAAATGAGGGTGACGTGGAGCATGCTGCTCCACGCAGTGCAATTTCCTTTTTTTCTTTTTTAATTTAATTATTATTATTATTTTATTTTATTTTTTTACTTTTACTTTTTTATATTATATATTATATATTTATTATTGTTATTATTATTTCATTAATTTTATATTAATAATATTACTATTAAAATAATACTAATAACTCTAAAACCCGGTCAAAAATGAGTTATTACACCATGCACATTAGGCCACCTAAACCTTGTTTAAAGAATCTTGGTATGGTTTTGAAATTTGAATTAAGTTGAAAATTAATTTGGCTATTGGATACAGGGGATAAAAGATCGACAAAAGTGATATATTTGTACATAATTCTCTTTTGATAAACAACATAAGAACTAAAGATTAAATCTAACTAATACAATCATCATGTAGAAAGGTTACTGTTGATGCCTAAAAGTAGTAGAAAGATTATTGTTGATACCTAAAAGAAGTAGACAACAAATAAAGGAGGTGGAAATGAGGACCATGGTGGTTGATGACAGTTTAGAACAATTTACTCTTGTAGATTCAAGTGAAGAGTCGTAGACATTGTGGTGTCCAAAGTAAGGAAAGATACGAGAGATGAGAGAGGAGGAAGAAGTTATCCCTTGTTGATTTCCTTACTTTATCTCTTCGGTTGCATGAGTATTTTATAGCCTCATGTGTTGTTGATAGGACAGTGCTAGGCTTAGCGACAACATATGGACGAGTTGGCAAAGATAGGTCAAACTTTCAATTACCAGGCTTTACCGATTGGTCACGCGGGTGGAATATTGTAGCTCTTGACAACGTCTGTTCTCAAGACCGTGTAGGGTTCTGGCATCCTAGTCTCCGATGTTACTTACTCCGAAGTAGTTACTACTATGGGATCGCTTTCGGAGTTACCAAACGTAGGAGACACTAGGGGCAATTCTAGTTCTCTTGAGTGCGAAGATACCAATAGTAAAACACTTGTCTCCTTGGTCTAAGGATATCCTTTGACCTACCATTATTTTTATAGATAAACTATATTTGTGGTCATCAACATATTGTTCCTTTTTTAGTGATCAAAATTGAATATTTTTAACGATAATGGTTGTAATAAAATTGAATTAAAAGTTTATTGATTGTAATGAAAGTTTTTAGATTCTAGTGATCAAAGTGGAAGCGTAGTAAAAGTTCAGTGACTACCAATGTAGTTCACCCTAAAAATAATAAGCATTTTTTTAAATGAAAAATCAACCATTAATTTTTAGGATGAGTCTACCACGCTCGACGAACACCGTTGAACACCACTAACGTTGAACATCGATGAATACCATTAAATTGATTAATAAAGAATAAAATTCTCAAGGACTCAACATATAATTATAAATTATTTAAAATAAAATTTCAATTAAATTATTTTCTACATATATATATATATTATATTTTTAATCTTTTTTAAATAATTGGATCAAATACAAACCTTAGTCAACTTAAAAAATAAAAAACCCTAAACCCCAAACACAAAACAAAAAACTTGAAACTCTAAACCTAAACCCTAAACTTGAAACCATAAACCTAAAACCCCAAGCACAATATTTAAATTTAGGGTTTCAGGTTTATGGCTTAGAGTTTAGGGTTTCAAGGTTAGTGTTTTAGGTTTTGGGTTTTAGGCTTACAGTTTAGGCTTTAGGGTTTTTATTTTTTAAATTTACTAAGATTGATATTTGGTCCAATTAATTTTTAAAAATTAAAAAATATTATATATATATATGGAAAAAATTTAAATAAAATTTATAATTATATATTGAGTCATTGAGATTTTTAATCTTTATTAATCAATTTAATGTTGTTCAGCGGTGTTCAACGTTAGTGATGTTTAGCGGTGTTCGTCGAGCGTTGTAGAATTTTCCTAATTATTATTATTATTTTTTGAGCTCTTAATCTATTTTGGTCAAAACAAATATCTAAATTAACATTCTATAACTATTTTTAAGTATATTTATTAGTTCTGTTAAGAAATCTTAGTTAAAAACGTTGATACTTATGTCAAATAATTTAACTAAAATTTTAATTTAAAATTAAAAAATTAAAATTTAAAATTAGTAAAACATTTTTAGCTCTCAAATAAGCACGTTTACCTAAAAAGTATATGTTTCTAATAGTGTAACCCTTTTCATTTGAAAAAACTCTTCTTGCTCATACCATTTTGAAACCTAAATTCCTCTTCATTTTTTTGTTTCCAATAAATTGTAATTGATTTGAGTTTTTGAAACCTAAAATATTTTTGATTTCATAATCTTTTTGAAAAATCCTAGAACTACAAATCGATCTTGAATATAAAATTCAAATTTTCTTGCACAAGAATTGCCATTATCAATACTTAATTTCACTCAAGTAAGTTTTCTATTCTCTAAAAACACAATTACACGAATATAAAATTGTTATAATCTCTCAAACATATTTACACAGTATAGATTGGTTTTTTAATGTTAATATGTCTCTGACTATAGATCATGTTTGCTTGCATAACAATTATCCCTTGTCAACATATTATTACACTGATGTAAATTGATTCTATATTACTATACTAGTCGATGAACTACTGTTAACTCCTAGAAAATACTAATTTTTATGCAAATTTTACAATGCTTTTGCTTGTCTTTAGGTATATATATTTGCATTTAGTCGTTAAAATCATGTATTTGCATAAGGAGTTGTTCTTTTGCCAGCGTGAAAGGTTGTTTTGTTGGCATTGATGCAGGATAGGAGCAGGACAGGCTTGACAGAGCGGCATAAGAGCAGAAAGCAAGAAAAGTAGAAGAGAATTGCCGAGTTGCAGTTGGCAAAGTTGGACCAGAGATTGCCAAGCTCGGTTGGTAAAGAATTGAAGTCCGATGCCCGATCAAAGTAGCTGTTGAACCTAGTACACGACAACCCTAGAATTCAAAAGAGGATAAGAGGATAACACGCCTATCTTGGTGTGTAATCAGATTTCAAATTTCAAACCCACTCTAGGGTTTCCTCGTGTGCCTATTTAAAGGAAGAGAAGAGATCAAATTAGAGAGAGCATCGTGGTGAAAAAGGAATCTAGAGGGCAAATTATGGTTCAACCATCTTAGACCGAGAGCTCTAGAGCATTCGAAGGGTTGCATCGACGAATCTTCTTCTTTTCCTATTCTCTTAGTTTAATTTTCATTTAAATAATGATATTGAGATACGATATTTTGTGGATGGAACCCCTAACCATGAACTAAGCTTTTACAATTGGTTGGGGATATTTGCGATTAACACTCAGTTAATTTCTAGTTTTTAATAATTTAAAATGCCTTGGCATTGTTTTCTATTTGGCTAGCACTTCATTTCCTTAAATTCTTTGCCATACAATAGTTGGCATTGCATTATTATCATGCCTTAATATCTTAACAAACTTAAGGGGTAACGATCAGTTGCCAAGTACTAAGGAGAAAAGCTTCGACATAAGATGTTCAAGTAGATGAGCTTACTTTAGAAGTGAATCTACCCCTTATGAGTATAGATTAAAACTTAATCAGGTTAATTTATGAAAAGTTGCACTATAGACATATAGGGGTTTTATCGCGGTTAATTTAGGGTATTGCCATCGATAGAGGCAATACTACTCTTGAAATCTACTCGACAATAAATCCAAGGTATGCTATTATTAATAACTAGCATAGCTGGCGTAAAATCCAAGCATCCCTTGTCAATTCTCATCACCCATTTGAATACTTCTTTTTGCCAAATTGTTTTCACTTTCATTGCATTCCCTTAGCTATTGTCTAAAATGAAAATTCAAATCAATCCAACATTCTTGGTTCCTTTGACAAGTAAACCATTGAACAATTAAATTCTTAGTCAATCCTAGTGGATACGATACTCATCTTACTACTGTATTACTTGCTGACTGTGTATACTTGCACGCTATAGACTCACTCTTGGCATTATTCTTTACATATTTACATTGCACACTCAATCTTTTGCTAAACGTTAACAATGTCGACAACTACCAAGTTTAGATTTTTGGATCCACCCCTGGCCTCATGTGTTGTTGCTGATAGGACAGTGCCAGGCTTAGCGACAACCTATGGATGAGTTGGCAGAGATAGATCAAACTTTCAATTACCATGCTTTACAGATTTGTCACGCAAGTGGGGTGTTGTAGCTAGCTCTTGACAACGTCTGTTCTTAAGACTGTGTAGGGTTCTGGTATCATAGTCTCCTATGTTGCTTACTCCGGAAGAGTTACTACTATAGGATCGCTTTTGGAGTTGCCAAACACATGAGACATTGAGGGCCAATTCTAGAGCTCTTGAGTACAGAGATACCAAGGGTATAACACTTGTGCCCTTGGTCTAAGGATATCATAAATGATATCAACCGAGGCTTGTAATTAATGTCTGATTTGTAATTATGATAACAGAGTCGTCATCGGTCCCTTTTGTTATACTAGGCAGACTGGAAACCTAAAAAACAAACCAAAGATTACGAAATCTCAAAGGTTTGGGGGCACAGTTACGTGTGGAGAAGGATTAACACCCTCATCACTCTCGCAAAATGGAACTTACATGATCACTAATATTTTCCTTATAATCCGGATGAGTGTGTGTAAGGATTAATGCAAAAATCCACAAAGTTTTAATATTGGCTTGAATTTGCTCACGGCTGAGAAAACCCAAATCAATTTAGACTCAAGGGGATTAAGGCATCAATCTCTAAAATTCAAAAATATGGTCGTGTATAGGAGTTTCAACCCTTCCTACAACGGCTAGGTGAAGACCAAATTAACCATGATTCAGAAAATTCTTCGTTTTTATGATGTAAGAAAAGCATTTTTGAATGAAGTCTTATTAGCCTTCATTAATTTATAAACCCTAAAATGTTAATTATTAAGTGTTTTAAAAAGCTAATCCTAAAAAGGCTCTACTTGACCGATTTTTAATTAAAATTATATTAAGTTTTTTTATGGGAATTTCCAAATTAATTTAAAGAGTATATTTTTTCAAAGGACCTAAACTTACGAGATTAGCTACTATACATTATTAAAACTTAAAACTAAATGCAAGTTACCTTAACATATTTATATACATTTAAATAAATTAACCTAGAAGTATTTATTTTAAATATTTTACATGTAACGACCTGGATTTTAGAATTTGAGGGTTGGGTTAACCCGAGGCGTGAGCGTTGCATTGGGCTTCACTTTGGGTGAACATATTGAACTTGGGGAGCCCAATTAGGCTTGTTCCTTGTTGTTAGGCTCATTTTGTGGTTGTGGGTTTGAGTTGGGATGAGTGGGGGAGGGGTAGAGTGGTAAAAGCCTTGTTTGAAGGAAAAAAGGAAGTACTTTATTTTCTGTATTGTGCAGAAATTGGTGAGATCATCTTGCTTTATGGCCTCTTCCTCCCTTCAAACTCATTCTCCGACTCAAAACACCACCATCAAAGGTAGAATCTTGAGGCCTTGCTTTGTAAATCACCTTTTGCTTATTGAGGGAAGTTTCATTAGCATTCAAGGATATTTAGTTCAAGGTAAGTTTGGTTTAAAATGGTGGAGGTTGAGTTTTGATGGGAGTCCTTGGGGAAGAACGAGAATGAAGTGTTGAAGATTCTATTCTCATTTTATCTAGAGTTCTTAGCTCCCTAATTCTTTCAAATAGTATGGTAAATCGTTTGGTGATCTTCCCTTGTAGTTAAAGAAGTGGGAGAGCCTTCCAAAGCTCGTGGGAAGAAGAAAGCTTGAAGGCTTGGTGTGAGCATCATTTCAGCCTTCATAGTTGAGGTTAGTACACTACTAACTCTTTTGTGTTCATGGAATCATGAATTGGATTGCTTTGTAGTTTGGTTGACTTTTTGATTGTTTGAATGCTTAGAGCCTCTAAAATGGTAAATCTTAAGATTGATGTTAAAATGGCTAAAATTTGGTAGGAATCCACTTAACATACTTTCCATAACTTGTAGGTTTAGTTTGGGGTTGTGCCTTTGGGTTTTAAAGGCTTTAGGAGTGATTTACGAACTTCGTAAAATAAATTTTGGGTTCAAGTATCGATACAGGTGAGGGCTTATCGATACCCTGTGTTAATTTTTGAAGAACACATACATTTTTGTAAAGGGCGTTTCGATACACTTGAAGGAGGGTATCGATACCTTTTGCTCATCCGAATTCTAGTAGCCAATTTTGGTATCGATATACTTTTAAGTGTATCAATATGCTATAGGGTATCGGTACACGTCCTCATGTATGGGTACGAGATTGTTTGGATAAAACCATGCGTATGTAAGCCAGGTATCGATACGCTTGGAGGCGTATCGGTACGGAGGGGTGTATCGATACCCTTAGGGGCTGTAACGATACCATCTGGGCAATCTGCCAAAAAAATAAGATTTGAGTTTGAAGGGCCTATAATTCGAGGACTAAGGCCCGGTGGGCCTCTAAAGGGGTAAAATGAATAGTAAAATCAAGAAACTGAGATTTAAACCTCATATGCGAGATTAACGGGTAATAAATTAATTAAAAACCTTGGGTGACTTATTGTGTTTTATGATTAAGTATCCTTGGTGGATCGAATAATGAATGTATTCCACGTAAGGGCATTATTATGGTTGAGTCACCTTGTTGATGGGATTATGGATATCTATAAGAAAAGAGAGAGTTGCAACACCATGGTGAAGATCCTGAATGTATGAACCCGAGGCTTAGTGGGATCGAGACTCATTTGAAGGCTCGATGAGAGATTCTGAGCATGAGTGGGCGTACCTAATGCTTAGTGGAATTGGGACTCACTTAGAGTGTGTACCCGATGCTTAGTGGAACCGGGCCTCACTCTAGGTTTTATGATATTATGCATATGGTTGTTATTTGAGACTATTTACCTCTTATTGTTGATATGTATTGAGACGACTATGGTTAGGGCCGCATTGATATGATATGATATAATATGATATCTTTAGCTACATAGTCTTATTTATGATTTGCATGAAGCATGGTTGAGTGGAAGTGTATCCACTGAGCTTCGTTAGCTCAGCGTTCGGAATTGTTGTTTCTATTCGCATATTTGTAGGTTGACGTGCATTCGTTGGAGCACCATCAGTGTAGGACTTTGGTATCGACTTGTGTCCAAGTACAATACTTAGATATATTTGGGCTATGTATTCGTAGGACCCTATGTTGTATTGTAACTCTTATTTTGGATTTCACATTAAGTGTCGAATGCTTTAACTATGTAATTTTAAATAGAGCTCCCAATGTAACGTTTTTACGTTTCTATTTTGAAATGTTTCAAACTTAATGGATTTAAATGAATGAATGTGGTTTCAGCTAAATCTAGTTGTGCTATTTTATGATTTTGGGTTTAGGCTTGAGGCCCAAATGTGACATCCGGGTCGAGGGTGTTACATTACAAATTTTAATTACAAGAAAATCATATTATTTATTATTATGAAGTCTCTCTATCCTATAATTTAAAGATGTTTGATGGCATATAAAAAATAAAATAAGCAACATGTTAGACATGAAATAGTAAGCAAAAGGATTAGATTACATAGAATAGAAATTAAATAACCATATTGAAATAAAAAAGGACTAGAGTGAAGAAATTACAAATATTGGGTAAAAATCGTGAACCAGTAGAAGCAGGGCGATGTCGCGACTTAGGTACGGATCGGTTCTCGAGTCGCGAGTCAGGTATGGATTGGATCTCAGGTCAGTACAAAATTCCAAAATTAAAAAACAAAGTTCATTTGTTTCTCTCCCAACCGAACATATCAAACATATACAACCCAGATTTCGGCCAAAGATCGCCACGCCGACTGTCGCGGTGCTTCAACAATGACTGTTCACAATGGTGACTCCCTTCACTTTTGCTCTCTGGTTCTGATGGTGGTCGTGGTTTCGTCCTTCGGCAGCGTCTCTAACGATAAGATCTCGCGCCCTCCCTTTTCTCTTTAATTCAAACCAAAGCACAAATATAAACAAAATAACATGAGAATACCTCAAAAATTTGCTTGAACTGCTTGTTATTACTTGAATAATTCGTTTGTTTACAATCGGTGAATTTTAGGCTTTTTATAGCCTGATTACAAGTGTGGAATACAAAGAAAAGGGAAAGAAATTTGATTTCATTCCCGAATTACAATGGGATCTCTATGATTTTTTCCTTACTTAGGTTGATCCGATTCGGTCCACTCTCCCTATATTTGGTTGATTCTCCTCCTATATTTGCTTCTGATTTGACTTAGATCTTTAATTTCCTTTCATTTTTGCTTGATTTAACCCATAATCCCCTTTTTTGTTTTGCTTGCATGCTACGACCGAATGGGAAAGAAGGAGCTTCAAGAACAATTGGTAGTGAAACGTAGTGATGCATGATTGTTGGAATCGACAGCTATGGAAGCTGGACGACCAAAAATACTAAAAGGTCGAGCGCGTGGACCTCACGTGCGGGTAGTGATCTGCATGAAGCTTCCTCACATGATCTGGGCCATCGGATCTTTCCCCGATCGAACGATGTTGGGACGTGCAGTGCTTGGGATAAAGGGCTAGGTTTCTAGTCTTTAATCCAGGCCTTTAGATCGAATTTGATCCAACAGTGATAAGGGTGACTGCACATGGATTAGATTCTAGGGTTCATTGGGTTAAATTTGGGCCAAACAAGCCCTTATTTGTGTACATGTGTTTCTTTAATGGATTATTCACTAATGGATTTTCTCTTCTTTTTTATTTTCTTTTGGGTATATATGTATTTTTAATATTTTGCATTTCCATGTACATATATACAAAAAATTCAAATAAATGGGCAGATAAAATATGTGACAACAACTGCCCTCTTTGCTCATTCCGGTGAAACAAGAATAGGAAAAAGCCAAAAGCCACTGATTTTATCCGACCGAGTTGTATGTTAAACATCACTTGTTTTAGCTTGAGGTGTTGCCGTCAAAATTTGACTCTCGTCCATGTGAACACTAATTCAATAATGCGGTATGCTCCTTCAAATGGTAATATGACTCTCGTCCCTGCAGACACCAAGTCGATAAGGTGACTCTCGCCCCTGCGAGCACTAAATATGTAAGTTGATCCTCGTCCTTGTGGGCACTGAATCGATGAGCTGATCCTCGCCCCTGCGGGTACTAAATCGGTTAGTTAATCCTTGCCTCTACCAGCACTGAATCGGTAAGCTAATCCTCGCCCCTACGAGCATTGAATAGGTAAAAATGACTTTCGCCCTAGGGGCACTGAATCAGTAATCTAATCCTTGCCCCTACACGCACTGAATCAGTAAGATTACTCTCACCCTGGCAGACACTAAATTAGTAATCTAATCCTCGCCCCTACGGGGACTACATCGGTAAGATGACTCTTGCCTCTAAGGGCACTAAGTCGGTAGAGAGCAAAATGAATGTCACTTCTTCAAATGGTGCGAAACACTGAGCTAAAAATGAAAATGCCTCTGCACCTTTTTGCTTTATAGAAAACATTTGATCTTTGAAAATATTTGATCATTGCATATTTTCTCATTCAATCCAGTAGTCTTGTACTTCTGATTGATAGCGGTTCTTCAAGGCTTCTTATAAACGCTTTTGAGCTTCTTGTGTGGAAATATTCACAACAAAGCTTATTTCCACCTTAAATGTCTTTGAGTGATATTTAATGCTTAGAGGATCTTGGTTCGAGTAATTGCCCCAGCCTGGTGCCGTCATTTGCACAAAATTCCATGCTTATGCAAGTGATATGATTAAAGTCAGAATAATGAAATGCATCATAGTCTCTGTGCTTTTAAATCATGTTCAAAGTAATGCTCAAAAATCTCTTATATTGTGTAAATGTAAATTCATTGGTACCCATTTCAATATATAAATATGGGTGAAAAGATATAGGGAAAATTCTAGGATGTAGGGTTTATTTATAGTGGCAAACAAAAAGTAATTATAAAGGAAAAGGAAAAAGTGTCCAGATATCAAAGGCAAAAGTGCTCCGAGTCGATCTTTCAGAAGTTCTTCTAAGTGCAACTTTACTGAGAAGGCTTCAAAGGTCATGAAAATGCTGAACAAAATGCTGATCTTTTAAGATAGTAATTTTAGCTTCGAATATTCAAGCCGCCCTTTGTGGATTTTCAACTTGAATCCCCTTTTGGTTTCAAGATGCCCTTTGCGGGTTTTCATCTTGAACCCTCCTTTTATTTCTTCTTTTTCTTGGATCTAAAGTGTCATTTGCGGGTTTTCACTTTTAGACCTCTTCATTTTCCTTTTTTATATTTTTTCTTTTCTTCAAGCATTATACCGTTTGGCTAAATCTGAATTTACGGGGTTTTGTAACTCATCCCTATCCATCTCGACTAAGATCAAAGCTCCTCCAAAGAAGGCTTTAGTTACCACATAGGGTCCTTCCCAATTGGGTGTCCACTTCCCACGAGAATCTCTCTAAATTAGTGACATCTTTTTCAGTATCAAGTCTCCTTCTTGGAATTCTCTCGGACGAACCTTCTTGTCATGGGCTCGCATCATCCTCTTCTTGTACATTTGGAAATAACATATTGCCTTCAATCTTTTTCCTTCGATTAGATTCAGTTGGGCACACCGTGCTTGAATCCATTCAGCCTCATTTAATTCTGCCTCCATTAAGACGCAGAGTGGCAGGATTTCAATTGGCAACACAGCCTCTATGCCATAGACCAAAGAAACAGTGTTGCCCTTGTAGATGTTCTTACAATAGTTTGGTAGCATATAAGGCAAACGACAACTTCTCATGCCAATCTTTGTAAGTGTTTGTCATCTCGGAGACTATCTTCTTAATATTCTTGTTCGAAACATTCACTGCCCCATTCATCTTTGGGCGATAAGTTACAGAATTGTGATGTTTGATCTGGAATTGCTCAGAAATAGTCGTTATCATCTTGTTATTCAAATTTGAAGCATTATAGGTAATAATAATCTTAGAAAGCCCATAACGGCAAATAATATCCTTTTTGAAGAATTTGCAGACTGTCGATCTAGTGACGTTTGCATATGACGCTGCTTCGACCCACTTGGTGAAATAATCAATAACTAATAAGATGAACATGTGCCCGTTGGAAGCTTTCGAATAAATCTTCCCAATTACGTCCATGCCCCACATCGAAAAGGGCCAAGATGCTGTAATCACAAGAAGAGGCTGTGGTGGCGCATGTATTTTATCGGCGTAAATCTAACACTTGTGACACTTTCGAACATAATTGGCGTAGTATCATTCCATGGTAGACCAATAATAGCCAAGTCGCATGATTCTCTTGGCCATGATAAATCCGCTAGGGTGAGTCGCACAAACTCCTTCCTAAGCCTCTTTTAGAATCAGCTAGGCCTCTTTGGCACTCACGCATCTGAGTAAGACCTGGTCTCGGCTCTTCTTGTACAAAATCTCTCCATCAAGGACATACTCCGCAACCATTCTCTGAATTGTTCTCTTATCATTTTTGGTCGCTTGGGACGAGTACTCCCGAAACTTAATGTATTGTAATATTGTTGGGAGGCTCAATCGATCAACCAAGATAGCCAAGAGGGGCCCAAAGTCTAGAAACCCTCTATTTTCAAAGAGAAATACAAAGGTGCAAACAAGGGAAAACCTCACAAGGCTGTGTGTTTGCAAATTAAGCTCACTCACCCAAAACCTAACACTTGAACATATATGACAATTAAGCTTACAAGTGTGTTCTACAAAGAAAATTGACAATTAATTACAAAAACATTTTCTCTTAATCATGGAATGTTGGCTTGTTGTTTCTTGGTCTTCCATAGATGCTTGGAGGTGTCTTTTAAACCCTCTAACAACTTCATGGCCTTTACTAGCCGTTGGGGGTTGTTTGAAGCCTTTATTTCTCGCAATAAATGTAGTTCTAGACTTCTTGATATCGGTACTCGGGGACTCGTATCGGTACACGTTCTTTAGAAAACTAGTCGTTGGAGCATTTAAAGCACATGGGTATCGATATGCTTGTATAGCGTATCAGTACGCACCTACTCGTATCGATACGGCTAGGCCAATATCAGTACGGAGATTGGCTATTGGAATTTTGCAAACCACGGGGACAAAGGGGCGTATCGGTACACTTAAAAGCATATCGATACGGGGTCCTTTGAGTATCAGTACGAGTCAAACCGTATCGGTACTCATGACCAATTTTTGACACTTTGGCTATTTAAAAACATTTAAAGTGTGTCAAAAACCTTTTGAAAACATTTCAAACATTTTTTTTCAAGTTTATGGACTTTTGAAATATTTTTGCAAATTAGTTTAAGTCCAAAAACATTTTTCATTAAGTTATATCAAAATCAAATAGGTTTATCAATCTCCCATTTTTTGATATAACGAAACCACTTGAAAAATTGTTTTTGTGAAAAATCCTCCTTTTTCTTTTAGAAAAATATTTTTTCAAACCTATCCCTCCCCTTTTTGTTATATCAAAAATAATTTCAAAACTAGGTTTGAAATCACATTAAGTTCAAACACACCAATTGTTGGAAAAATGAGTACCAATTGATAGCAAATATCAATTGTTGGTGTAAAATAACATTTGGAGAAAAGATAAAAAAATTTAACATGAAAAGAATTTTTAGAAAATGGCTCCCCTTACTTAAGCATCAAGTAGATAGTTAGTTCAACAATTCAAGATAAAAGCATTGAATTTCAAATAAATAAAATAAATAAATACATGAATTTCAAATAAACATGCCATTAATGAAAGTAAATCATTAAGCATACAAGGTATGACAAAAATGATACAAAGTAGTCCTTTTTTGACTGTGCATATCGGTACGGTATGGGCGGCACCGAAGGTACGAAAATGGTGAAAAATTGCAGTAAAGATAACTTAAAAGGCCTTACAACTTAGTTTTAAGTTAATACAAAGGCTCTATTAAGTCATAGATATACATTATGCACATTTTTCAACACATGATTCTCAAAAATATAACATTTAACACATAGAAAGCATGATTTCACCAAAATCAACCAAACATTACAAGTTTAAGGCCAAAACATAGAAATCAATCATAGAGGCCAAAACATGTAACTCATAAAATTTGAGACTCCCCTAACTATATGCAATTAAGCACAACATGGAGTCATACAGACATGCTTAGATCAACATGAAAATAGACATGATATCATGATTAGGCATATTGCATGAAATTAAATATACCACTTGAACCAAGGTAAGAGGTGAAGCCTTCCTTCTTCAAGTATCTTTTCCCCTTTGTGTGTCATGAGCTTCCAAGGTTTGACTTTGATCATCAATTGCTCAAGCACACCTACAAAATCCAATCAAGTAATTTTTGGTATCCAAATTACTTTGGATCCAATGGCATTAGTCCCAAAAATTTTAGTCCCCTTAGGAATCCATTTTTTAATGTCTTCCATTTTCTTTTAAACATTGAGTCCTTTTGGGACCCAAATGTTTTGAACACATTTTCCATTTAAAAATATAAGGGAACTAGATTCTCTTTGATAAAAAATTTGTTTTAACAAAATTTGTTTTAGAGCTACCTCCAACTTCACATTTTTGAAAATCTTTGTTAAACAAATTATTTTTGAGGTCATCAATTTCCCTTCGAGGATCCTCTTGAACTTTTAGAAGCAAGTTTTGTAAAACAAGGTTCTTTTTTCTCAAAATCTTTAAACCTTGCTTCAAGTTCGATATTGGTTTTAGAAAGTAATTCATTTTTTATTTTCAATTTTGAAAGTAAATTTTTGTTTTTCAAAAATGAATCCTTGAATTCCAAAACCAAATCATCATAAGCTTCTTGTAACTCATCAAAAGTATAAGAATTTGAACAAGATGAGTTAGAAGTTACCATTGAATCTTCTTCAATGGCCATGAGGCAAATGTGAGCTACTTCATTTTTAGTGGAGTCCTCTTCATCACTCAATGTAGCCACATATCCCTTTTTCTTATGGCTTGATCTCTTCTTGTTTAAATGAGGGAAATCGTACTTGGTATGCCCTGACTTCTTGCACTCAAAGCATATAATGGTATCATTCCTCTTCATTCTCGATTCATGTCTTAATTATTCCTTTGGCACTTCATGAATCAGGTAAATTTCTTGAAGAGCTTGGTCATCTCTTCTTCTTCTTCACTATCCTCTCCACTTGAATCTTATTGTTGGTTTGTGGAGGATTTGAGAGCAACAACATTCACGTAAACGCATTGCTCGATCATCTTCTTTTTCCCTATATTCTTCTCTTCCTTCTTCTTCTTCTTTATTCATAATTTCATGAATTGGAAGCGACCCCATGAGAGCATCAAGCTTCAAGGCCTTAAGATCCTTGACTTTGATGATGGCGGTCTTCTTTGAGTCCCATGACTCGGAAAGAGAATAAATAAGCTTTAAGACAAACGTGTCTTCTGGAATGATTTCTCTATAGCCTTTAAGTCCGTTGACGATGATGGAGAATCTATCAAACATCTTGGTGATGTCTTTATCATGTTCCATCTTGAAGTTCTTGTACTCAAGGCTGAGAATACCAATCTTTGTCTCCTTTACTTTATTGGTTCCTTCATGAGTGACTTCAAGCTTGTCCCAATTATTCTTGGCACTTATGCAAGATAACACTTTGGCATACTCTTCTAGGCCAAATGCACAAAACGAATGTGCAATACCTTCGCATTTAGCTCTATCTTCTTGTGATCATCCGCACTCTATTCTGCCTTGATTCTTTGTGGAATGAACAAGCCATCAAGAATGATATCCCAAAGACGATAGTCTTTGGCTCTCATGAAGAACATCATCATATTCTTCCAATAGGAGTAGTTTGTCACATCAAAGAAAGGTGGCCTGTCGATAGATTGCACCATGATCTCCGATTGATGTACAATGGTAGAGGTCCTCAAGGATCTACTGTTGGATGTTAATTCAATGAAGAGACGAAGCGCTGATACTAATTATTGGGAGGCTTAAATGATCAACTGAGATAGCCAAGAGGGGCCCAAAGTATACAAACACTCTCTCTTACAAAGAGAAATACAAAGGTACAAACAAGGGAAAACCTCACAAGGCTGTGTGTTTGCAAATTAAGCTCACTTACCCAAAACCTAACACTTGAGCATATATGAAATTAAGCTCACAAGTGTGTTCTACAAAGAAAATTGACAATTAATTACAAAACACTTTCTCTTAATCATGAAATGTTGGCTTGTTGTTTCTTGGTCTTCTATAGATGCTTAGAGGTGTCTTTTAAACCCTCTAACAGCTTCGTGGTCGTTACTAGCCGTTGGGGGTTGTTTGGAACCTTTATTTTCCGTAATAAATGCAGTTTTGGACTTCTCAGTATCGGTATGCAGGGACCCGTATCGGTACCTATTCTTTAGAAAACTAGTCGTTGGAGCATTTAAAACATAGGGGTATCGGTATGCTTGTATAGCGTATCGGTACGCATCTACTCGTACTGATACGACTAGGTCAATATCGGTACGTAGATTGGCTACTAGAATTTTGCAAACCACGGGGACAAAAGGGTGTATTGGTACACTTAAAGGTTTATCGATACGGGGTCCTCTGAGTATCAGTAGGGGTCAAACCGTATCGGTACTCATGACCAGTTTTTGACACTTTGGCTATTAAAAACATTTAAAGTGTGTCAAAAACATTTTGAAAACATTTCAAATATATTTTTCAAGTTTATGGACTTTTGAAATATTTTTGCAAATTAGTTTAAGCCCAAATGTTTTTCATTAAGTTATATCAAAATCAAATAGGTTTATCAAATATGTCATGATACCATAGGAGGCCATCTATTTCTCCCTCAACATCGCAACAATGTGCAGGCAAGTCAGAAATTTGTATTTGGACCTGCATCATTTTGGCACTTTTACTCGCTTTGAATACCGCAAATAATGTGGCAATAACATATGCCATTTGATTGTCTTCCCTCGGGAGGTGTGTGAAAGTAATTTCCTCAAAATATTTGATTAGTTCAAGGACCAACTTCTGATATTAGATCAACTTTGAATCCTTTGTTTCCTACTCTCCATTGATTTGATAAATGATTAAGGCAAAACCGACGAAGACCTTTAGAAACATGATCTTTCTCTCTATTTTTGCTCGTAATCCCATAATACAAGCTTTTTATTATGCCATATTGTTGGTGCAAAAAACCTCAAACGACTTGTAAAGGGATAATGATCACCTTTCGACGAGACCAGGATTGCCCAGTGCCGCGATCCAAGGCGTTAGAAGCTCTATCGAAATTGAGGACCCACGAATTAGCTGGGCCATCTTCTTCAGTTATAATGCAAATTAGATCTTCGTTGGGAAATCTAAAATCCAAGGCTTCGTAATCTTCAGAGGCACGACTTGCCAAAAAGTCTACTATGACGCTTCATTTCATCGCATTCTGGCTGACATATTGAATGTCAAATTTTGTTAACAGCATCTGCTAGCGGGCTAATCTTTCTGAAAAGCCCGGTGCTTCCATCATGAATTTCAAAGGGTCGAGTTTAGATATTAACCATGTGGTATGGTGCAAAAGGAACTGCCTGAGTCTTTTGGATACCCAAACCAGAGCACAACTATAACACCCCTTCCCGGCCTGGTAGAGAATCGGGTCGGAAAGTGTTTATCAAAAATTGATTCAGAGATTAAAAGTTTAGTTGGGTTCGAAATCTTGTTCGGAATGTTTTATTAGTCTCTTTTAAGACTTATCAAACTAACATATTAATGGCTCACTCAGTTTGGGGTCAATTTTAACCTTTTTCGAACTTAGGGACTAAATTGCAAATTTTATAAATTAAGGGACTTTATCAGAATTTCTTTATACAAATCTTCAATTAAGCTTAACAAATATTAACCTGTGAAATTTCTTTATTAACAGAGGTCGTTTACCTATCCAATTAGACTATTTAAAGATTAGTGACCAATTTGTAAACTATTTAAAATTGTAGTTTAATCATTTTAATAGAATTAACTGAAACCGTACCGATACACTTAGGACCGTATCGGTACTCTAAGTCAAATTTCACAATTTCAGAACTAAGTGTGACAAGCCCGTATCTATACATACAAGCTTGTATCGATACACGTTGACCAAGGTTGACACGTTTCAGTACACCCCAAGACCGTACCGATGCAATTAATTTTCTAGACTTCACTGTCGAGATTCGTATTGATACAGCTTGACCCGTATCGATACACCATGTTTTCCTAGGTCCAAATATGCAAGGCCGTACCGATATAGCTTGACCCATATCGATATGCCTGTCTTGTAATGACATTTTATCTGGGTTTTATCCGAATTAACTTGTTGAACGATGTCCAAATACCATGAAATTTTACCAGAAAGTTATTAATCTATAATTCTAGTTGCATGCAAAATTTTAGGTCATTTCGAATTCATTTACTAGGATTTTACCTTTTGGTACCTTTAAGCTCATTTTGACTAGTTTTCCATTTCACAAACAGGCGAACTTTCACATTTAACACCTAGGCACTATTAGGCTATTACACACATAACAAAATATGCAAATACAACTTGTCTAAACCATATGCCACCTTACTAGGAGTTCAAAGCAAAATATAGACATACATAGTATCGATGAGAGTGATTTGCAACCGCAACTACACGATCGAAGCTCAGAATACTTCAAGATCCTGAAATGCATGAGACACACGAATGTTAGGCTTACATAGACTAGTGAGGTAGTTATAAAAATGCACAACCAATTTATCAAATGCATGAATAACATATAGGCATGCTTGGGTGACATTTTACATAGAATCAATCATAATAAAACATATTCAAAGCCAATAGTCATGATTCCACATAGCAATTATAAATCATATAAACATATCATTTCCCTTGGACATGGTAATCAATGGATACGCGGATTCCCCTGTACACCAAATCATATCGAAAGTAGGCCTTATCCTTGAGCCACAGCTCTAGAAAATATATCCCTTACACATACCAACCTTATCTCACCACATATAGGCCGTAGCCCTGGACCATAGTCCAATCCCTTACTTAGTGAGCTCAAATAACCCTATGGCATGCCAATTGTATCCAATGTCCATAAATGTCCAAGGATTACACATATCATCATAGTTCTTACCTTTGTGCCCGTAGGCGATATCATATCGGATCACAAATTGAGCCTTAGCTCCACATATCATATCATAGCATATACATATCAAAATTTACACATAACATGTTTTAAAGACCATATATGAACTTTACAACATACCGCATCGTTGAAAACTTACCATGCTTACCATTAACACCCACATATGCTTGCCTTACTTGAGCCCTTAAACAAATGCAATTATGATCGCAAAAACAAATGCAATGGGATGGCACCTTGCCTATCCCTTGACACAACTACACCCACCTAGTATATGAAAGCTTTTAGGGTTCCCGGATTTTGATTCCTTTGCTCCTAGACTTGATTAGGAATGCTGGATTGGTTTCCTTCAATTCTTGAGCCAAGAAATAACACAAGGAATCGTTATAATCAACATAACGACATTAACACTCATTTCAAAGATTAGGCTTAGTAATTCGACTTGAAATTAAACCCCAAATATTCATGGAATTCAATAATTGGTTGAAAGCTTTTACTTACCCAATCGATAGCTATGGAGCGATACCTTTGAATCAAAGAAAACTTGGACTTAAGAGGCTCAATAGGAGAGGTGTATGCTTGAGTTCAACGGAGAAGACAACAATGGAGGTGTGTGCTTGTTTTGCAAGACAATGAGGGGAATTTTGGTTTCAGTGGATATTAGAAACAAAGATGAAAGCTTCTCTTTAATATATTACTAGGGATTTATCATTTTAATTACTCTTCACCTATCCAAGGACCAATAGGGTGCTTTCCTCTAAGCAAGGGAAAGCTTATTTAATTATTTCCATTACTTCATCCCATTTTTCTCAATTCTAGGCAATCAATGGTCATTAGCCCCATTTTCAGAGTTATCGCACGTGAGGGGTGATGAGCAAGGAGGCGAGTCAGCCTTTAAATTTCCACTCCTCTCAATTTAGTCACCAATACCAATTTCTACAGAGGCCCGTATCGATACACCTTATGGTCGTATCGATACGGGTAGCCTAAATCTGGTAAGCTAGTTATGGGCAGTTAGGCCATACCGATATTAGTCTCACCGTATCGATACGCCTAGTTCATTTTCAACCATTTAAACTTTGAATGTCTTACAAAAAGATCCCACAATTCAATTTAAGTCCCAACAGCTTCCATTACTTCACAATGGAGTACAAAGGTTTGAGAAATTACATCATTCGGTTCGGGCTGTTACAGAATTTACGATCACCAGAACCAAATCCGACTAAGCCAATTTTCGGGAGGTGACTACTCTCCCCTTAAGAAAAAAATTCCTCAAATTTTCACTCTAGTTGAACAGATGGGGGTACTGCTTTTGCATCCTTTCGTCCGGTTCCCACGTTGCTTCCTCAACCGAATGACTTCTCGAAAGAACTTTTACTAGCGGCATGGATTTGTTTCGAAGCCTCTTGACTTCTCGTGTGGTGATCTGTGTAGGTTTCTCCTCGTACGTTAGATTGGATTGAATCTCCACATACTCTGGCTCGATCAGATGGAAGGGATCAGACCGGTACTTCCGTAGCATAAACACTTGAAATACATTATGAATTCGACTTAACTCCTTTAGAAGGGCTAGCCGGTATGCAACAGGTCTAACTCTCTCGATCACCTTGAATGGGCCAATGAAATGAGGACTCAGCTTCCCCTTTTGCCAAAACAAATGATCTTCTTTTATAGAGACACTTTAAGGAAAGCTTTCTCACCAACCCCATATTGGATGTCCCTCCTTATCAAGTCAGCATAGGCCTTCTACCGATCGAATATAGCTTTGAGCCGATCACTGATAATGGTCACCCTTTCTTCGGTTTCCTAAAGTAAGTCAGGGCCTAATACCTTACCTTCACCAAGCTCGGTCCAACTGAGAGGGGTTCTACATCTCCTCCCGTAAAGGGCTTCACAGGGTGCCATTTGAATTGAGGCTTGGTAGCTATTTTTGTAAGCAAATTCCACCAAAGGCAAAGATTTCTCCCACGTATTCCCAAAGTCAATAACACATGCTCAGAGAATATTTTCTAGAATCCACAAGGAAGAATTGAAATTAATACAGAACACTTATACATATGGATGGAAGAGAAATAAGGTTACATGAATAACCCTTTCGGATTGACCATCGGTCTGAGGATGGAAAGCGGTGCTTAGGTGCACTCGGGTTCCCAAAGCCTCTTGTAGGGTCCTCAAAAACTGGGATGCAAAGCGTGGATCATGACCGAAAATAATGGACATTGGGATTCCATGCAAATGGATAATTTCTCGAATGTACAACTTAGCAAGCTTAGGCAAACCGAAGTCCATTCTCACCGGAATGAAATGAACATATTTGGTGAATCGGTCCACAATAACCCAAATAGCATCATTCTTTTTTGGTGTCACTGGCATGCCACTTAAGAAGTCCATCGTAATATGTTCCCATTTCCATTGTAGAAGCTCAATAGGTTATAAGAGACCAGTAGGCACCTTGTGCTCGACTTTAACCCGTTGGTAAGTCAAGCACCTAGCCACAAAGTTTGTGATCTCACTTTTCATGCCGGACCACCAATACAACTCTTTCAACTCTTTATACATTTTGATAGCTCTAGGATGGACGACTCGAATGAGCTTCATTCAGGATTTGATCCCGAAGATAATCATCATCAGGGACACAGATACAGTTTCAAAAGCACAACAATCCTTCAGAATTCATAGTAAAGTCAGGATATGGCTTATCCTTGATCTTTTCAATAAGAGTTTACAACTCCTCATCAGATTCTTGGAGTACTTTGATTCGAGACACAATGGTTGACTGAACTCTCAATTCAGCCAATAGCTTACCATGCTTCTTGAGTCGGAAGTGAGTATTCAAACATCTCGGGGAGGAAGTGGGCTTCCGACTAAGAGCGTTAGCCACAACATTGGCCTTACCAGGATGGTAATCAATGACCAAGTCATAGTCTTTCCAAAGCTCCATCCATCGAAGTTGACGAAGATTCAACTCTTTCTGAGTCAGAAGATACTTCAGGCTCTTATGATCAGTGTACAAGTGGCACTTCTCACCGTATAAATAGTGTAGCCAGATCTTCAAGGCAAACACAACGACGGCTAGCTCTAGATCATGAGTTGGATAGTTTATCTCTTGTGGTTTAAGTTGACGTGAGGCATAAGCATTGGCTTTTCCTTCTTGCATGAGCACACAACCTAATCCTAAATGGGATGCATTATTGTATACGGTGAAGTCCTTGCCTGACTCGGGTTACACCAAAACAGGGGCATACATTAAGACTTGCTTGAGCTGATCAAAACTTCTTTGTTGCTCCACTGTCCATGCAAAGGGAGTTTCTTTATGGAGTAGCTTCGTCAAGGGTGCAACAATCTTCGAGAACCCTTTAACAAATCTACGGTAGTAGCCTGCAAGGCCCAAAAAGCTACACACTTCTCTAACATTCTTCGAAGGAATCCAGTCAAGAACTGATTGAATCTTCTTTGGGTCCACCTGAATTCCCACAGAAGAAATTATATGTCCCCAAAAAGGATACTTCAAATAGCCAAAATTCACATTTACTGAACTTAGCATACAACTGCTTCTCTTAGAGAGTCTGAAGCACAATTCGGAGATGTCCTTCATGAGTGGTTGTGTCCTTTAAATAGATCAAGATGTCTATGAAAACCACCATGAATCTATCTAGATAGGGCCGGAACACACAGTTCACCAGGTCCATGAAGGCTGTAGGTGCATTGGTAAGCCCAAAAGGCATTACCAAGAACTCATAGTGGCTGTATCTAGTTCGAAAGACAGTCGTTGGAACATCGGACTCCTTCACTTGCATTTGATATTATCCAGGTCGTACGTCTATATTAGAAAAGACAGAAGCATCTTTTAACTGATCGAAGAGGTCATCGATCTTCGGCAACGGATAATTATTCTTGATTGTTACTCTATTCAGTTGATGATAGTCAATGCATAGTCGCATCGATCTATCTTTCTTCTTGACAAGTAAAACTGGTGCTCCCTAAGGTGAGAAACTCGGTTATATGAATCCCTTATCCAAAAGATCTTGGATTTGAGCCTTCAATTCTTTTAATTCAACTAGGGCCATCCTGTACGGAGCAATAGAGACTGGTGTAGTCCCCAGTTGCACTTTAATTATGAATTCCACTTCTCAGGTCGGAGAAAGTCTTGGAAGTTCATCGGGAAACACATTAGGGAATTCTTTCACAATTGGTACCTTCTTAAACTTTGGATCTTCCTTGGACTCCATAGCACACATAATAGCTTCACTAGGCTCGAGTTTAGTTTTCATCAAGGTTATGCTTTCTTTGCCAAGTCCACAAAGATATAGCTTTTTCTTCAAACAATCTACCCAAGCTGATATTCAACTAGCCAATCAAGGCCCAGGATAAGATCGAGCTCCCGAAAGGGCAAGTCCATCAAATTAGCCAGAAACGGGATCCCTTGGATCCTCAAAGGACAAGCTTTACAGATTGATTGAATAACCATTTTATCTCCTAGTGGGTTAGAGACAACAATCATAGAAGTGACTGGTTCAGATTCTAAGGCATACTTTACAATCAATAGTTCACTAATGAAGGAATGAGTATAGCCTGGATCTACCAAAGCATAAACAAGATCAAAGCATAATTCCACCATACCTATAATCACATTTGGATCATCCTCTTGCTCTCGACCTCGTACATGGTACATCTGGGCTGAGGTCTGAGGATCGCGTCCATCTGAAGGAGCATTGATGTTGCGAGGTCTCCTCGCTGATCCAGCCGGTCTTGTATCGCTTCCCTTCCCTTGTTCAGTTTATTTTGAGAAGCCATAGAGGTAAGAGCGTTTGGATTCTGTGGACATTGCTTGATGAAGTAACCAGATTCACCATAGAGGTAACAAGATTCTGACTATCTACGACACTGTCCGTGGTGCCTTTTCTGACAAAAGTTATATAAGGGAATCTATGAACCTCTCCCAGAACCTCCTGTACTGTCAACAGAAGCTGTACGAGCAATTTATGTCCCCGGAGATTGGGACTGTGGCACATATGCCGATCTTGGTAGTTGTTGGTCCCATTGTCTACCCTTTTTCTAAGGCATAAGAGGTTTAGAATTGTCTCGGAACCTCTTATCAGATCTGGCTTGGTTCTCTTTCCTCTTTTCGTAATCTTTCTGGGAGGCTTCAGTAGCAATCTCTCGATTGACCAGGTTCTAAAAGTCCTCCAACTCTAAAGTAATAAAGAGAGGACGTAGTTTATTACAAAGGCTATCAATGAACATTCTACATTTCTTTTTTTTCCGTGTGCATGATCTCAGCACCATATCTCACATATATGCAGAAATCATGGATATACTGCTCCACGGGTCTTCCTCCTTGTCTCAGATGGAGGAACTTCTTATGCCTCTCAGCAATGTAGTGCTCATTGATGTATTTCTTGCGGAACTCCTGAAGAAAGAAGTCTCACATAATTCAGTGCTCAAGTACGATGAGTATCACGGTGTCCCACCAAATATGAGCTTATTCAAAAATTAATGCGAGAGCACACTCCCGCTTGTGCTCTTCGAGGCACTTCATTTGCTTATCAAAACTTTAAGAGTATTCTCCAGCCAATAATCTGCTATCTCAGGATTATCCAGGTCATGGCCAGTGAAGATGTAAACTGGATACTATCAGAGCTTGTCAATAGGGGCTCTTGAAACAAATGATGGTGCTTCCGCAGGCTGAAGGGGTGGTTCTTACCTGAGAGACACGACCACTTGCTTAATCATGTCGGCCATCAACAATAAGTACTCTTGCAGAGCGGGAGGTATTAGAGGAGGATGAGGTGGATTATTCTACCCCACTTGTTCAGGTCTAACCTCTACTCTTAGATTATCCCCCTATGTCGAGGAGGAGTCAGGGTACGGTTCATTTACGGCACGCCTATCAGTAGCTGCAGACATTTTCAGATCTAATCATACAGAAAGGATTTAATCGTGTAAGTTGCAAGTCACAGATAACATATACAAATAAACTCCTAGGTGGAATATGCAGATGTATACTCATAACAAACTTCAGTTTATCCTAGAACCGACTAAATCTAGGCTCTGATACTATAACTGTAACACCCCTTCTCGGATTGGTAGAGAACTAGGTCGAAAAATGTTTATCGGAAATTGATTCAGAGATTGGAAGCTCAACCGGGTTCGAAATCTTGTTTGAAATGTCTTATTAGTCTCTTTTAAGACTTATTGAACTAAATTATTAATGGCTCACTCAGTTTGGGGTCAATATTAACCTTTTTCAAACTTAGGGACTAAATTGCAAATTTTACAAATTAAGGGACTTTATCAGAATTTATTTATACAAATATTCAATTAAGCTTACCAAATATTAACCTATGAAATTTTGTTATTAACGGAGGTCGTTTACCTATCCAACTAGACTATTTAAAGATTAGTGACCAATTTGTAAACTATTTAAAACTGTAGTTTAAGCCTTTTAAAATAATTAATTGACATCGTACCATAAACTTAGGACCATATCGGTATTCTAAGTTAAATTTCACAATTTTAGAACTAAGGGTGACAAGCCCGTATCGATACATACAAGCCTGTATCGATACGCGTTGACCTATTCCGGTACACCACAAGGTCGTACCGATGCAATTAATTTTTCAAACCTCACTGTTGAGATCCGTATCAATACAGCTTAACCCGTATCGATACGCCCTATTTTCCTAGGTCCAAATATGCAAGGCCGTACCGTTACAGCTTGACTCGTATCGAAACGCCTATCCTGTAATGGCATATTTTATCTGTTTTTATTCGAATTAGCTTGTTGAACGATGTTCAAATGGCATGAAATTTTTCCAGCAAGTTATTAAACTATAATTCTAGTTGCATGCAAAATTTTATGGCATTTCGAATTCATTTACTAGGATTTTACCTTTTGGTGCCTTTAAGCTCATTTTGACTAGTTTTCCATTTCACAAATAGGCCAACTTTCACATTTAACACCTAGGCACTATTAGGCTATTACACACATATCAAACTATTCAAATACAACTTGTCTAAACCATATGCCACCTTACTAGGAGTTCAAAGCAAAATATAGACATACATAGTATCTATAAGAGTGACTTGCAACTGCAACTACACGATCGAAGCTCGGAATACTTCAAAATCCTGAAATGCAAGAGACATATGAGTGTTAGGCTTACATAGCATAGTGATGTAGTTATAACAAATGCATAACCAGTTTATCAAATGCGTGAATAACATATAGGCATGCTTGGCTGACATTTTACATAGCATCAATCACAATAAAACATATTCAAAGCCAATAGTCATGATTCCACATAGCAATTATAAATCATATAAACATATCATTTCCCTTAGACATGGTAATCAATGGATACGCAAATTCCCCTGTACACAAAATCACATCGAAAGTAGGCCTTATCCTTGAGTTGTAGCTCCGGAAAATATATCCCTTACACATACCAACCTTATCTCACCACATATAGGCCGTAGCCCCGGACCGTAGTAAAATCCCTTACTTAGTGAGCTCAAATAACCCTATGACATGCCAATTGTATCCAATGTCCACAAGTTTCCAAGGATTACACATTTCATCATTGATCTTACCTTTGTGCCCGTATGCCATATCATATCGGATCACAAATTGAGCCTTAGCTCCACATATCATAGCATAGTATATAAATATCAAAATTTACACATAACATGTTTCAAAGACCATATACGAACTTTACAACATATCGCATCATTGAGAACTTACCATGCTTACCATTAGCACCCACATATGCTTGCCCTACTTGAGCCCTTAAACAAATGCAATTATAATCGCAAAAATGAATGCAACATGATGGCACCTTGCCTATCCTTTGATACAACTACACTCACCTAGTGCAAGAGAGCTTTTAGGGTTCCCAGATTTCGATTCTTTTGCTCCTAGACTTGATTGGGAATGATGGATTGGTTTTCTTCAATTCTTGAGCTAAGAAACAACACAAGGAATCGTTATAATCAACATAACGACATCAACACTCATTTCAAAGATCAGGCTTAGTAATTCGACTTGAAATTAAACCCCAAATATTCATGGAATTCAATAATTGATTGAGGGCTTTTACTTACCCAATCGATAGCTATGGAACGATACATTTGAATCAAAGAAAACTTGGACTTAAGAGGCTCAATAGGAGATGTGTATGCTTGAGTTCAACGGAGAAGACAACAATGGAGGTGTGTGCTTGTTTTGCAAGACAAGAGAGGAATTTTGGTTTCAGTGGATATTAGAAACAAAGATGAAAGCTTCCCTTTAATCTTTTATTAGGGATTTATCATTTTAAATACTCTTCACCTATCCAAGGACCAATATGGTGCTTTCCTCTAAGCAAGAGAATGCTTATTTAATTATTTCCATCACTTCATCATTTTTTTTCTCAATTCTAGGCAATCAATGGTCATTAGCCCCCTTTTCAGAGTTATCCCACGTGAGGGGTGATGAGCAAGGAGGTGAGTCAGCCTTTAAATTCCCATTCCTATCAATTTAGTCTCTAATACCAATTTCTGCAGAGACCCGTACCGATACACCTTATGGCCGTATCGGTACGGTTAGGCCAAATTTGGTAAGTTATTTATGAATAGTTAGGTTGTACCGATGCCGATCTTATCGTATCGATACGCCTAGTTCATTTTCAACCATTTGAACTTTGAATTTCTTACAAAAGATCCCACAATTCAATTTAAGTCTCAGCAGCTTCAATTACTTCACAATGGAGTACAAAGTTTTATGAAATTACATTATTCGGCTAAGCTGGTTACAGAATTTCCGATCACCGGAACCAATTTCTGACTAGGCCAGTTTTCGGGATGTGACAACAACACATCTTTTTGATTTGTAGGTACCTTAACTCGCAATCCGTGAACTTCTTGATTAAGTTATAGATCTCTATTTTTTTTAATTTAAGTCTCATCAAGTTGTCCTAGCTCGCAACCCATTGAATCCTCGTGTATGGTTAGGTGTAAAATTAGAAGTCTTCTTGTAACTGATGGTACCAACACTGATGGGTTTGAAAGCTGCTTCTTGATTTGCTCAAAGGCTACTTGACATTCTTCGTTCCATTCTCCAGATTTTCTCTTTCTTAGCAATCTGAACACTGGATTATATTTTTCTGTCAAGTGGGAGATGAATCGAGTGATATAATTAAGTCTCCCCAAGAAACCCTGATCCTCTTTCTGCATTTGAGAGGGAAAGCTGTTGGATTGTTTTTACCTTATCAGGGTTCACTTTAATTCTTCTCTTGCTTACAACGAAGCCTAAGAGTTTCCCGGAAGTCACCCCGAATGTGCATTTAGCGGGGTTGAGATTTAATTAAAATTTCCTCAGCTTTTTGAAAAGTTTCTCTAGATTCACGATGTGCTCATCTTCTTTTCGGGACTTGGCGATCATGTCATCCACATATACTTTAATTTCTTGGTGCATCATGTCATGGAATAGGTTCACCATGGTTCTTTGATAAGTAGCCCTAGCGTTCTTCAAGCTGAATGATATTACCTTGTAGTAAAATGTTCCCCACAACGTCATACATGTGGTCTTTTCCATGTCTCCAAGACACATCTTGATTTGGTTATAGCTCGAGAAGCCATCCATAAATGAGAATATGGAGTGGTTGACCGTATTATCCACCAAGGTGTCAATGTGTGGGACTGGAAAAATATCTTAGGATTTGCCCGGTTAAGGTCTCTATAATCAACGCACATGCGAACTTTCCCATCATTCTTTGGAACTAGGACAATGTTACCCATTCGAGATATCTGGATTCTTGTAAAAATCCAACGTCGTACTACTTTTTTACCTCGTTTCTTATTTTTAACAGCATCTCGGCCTTCATTCTCCGTAGTTTCTATTGTAAGGGCCCATATTCTGACCTTCTTGGCAAATGATGTATCACAATGTCTATGTCTAGACCGAGCATATCTTGGTATGACCAGAAGAATACATCCTTGTAGTCTTGCAAAAATTTAATTAAGCTCTGTCAGGTTTCGGCGGTAGTGGTGGTACCGATATTTAATTCGCGCCTTTCTTCTTTGGTTCCAAGGTTTACAATTTCTAACTGCTCTTTATGGGGAACAATATGTTTTTCTTGACTTTCTATCAAACAAAGCAAATTTTATGGGACATCACACACAATTTCATCATCATGATCTTCGAACCCTTCTGGACACATGGGTTGCTCGAAATTCACTCTCGATTCAGACTCAAGATTACTTATGCCATTGATATTCGAAGACCTGTAAAGGAAAAGGACATGAATATATATTGATGTTTGCAACAAGGAAAATGAGATGCTTGGTCTTGTTTTATTTGTTTTTTTCATGTTTTGGTGTTTAAATATTGCTTGACACACAAGGTTTATTGAAGAAAAATGCATTTTATTGACCGGGAACCAAATGGTTTTAGCATATGTCCTTACATTAAAGATCCCTTATTGTTTTTGAGCTAAAACAGAGGGCTAGTTTTGAGAATTATTTTGAAAGAGATTTAAAAGCTACAAGAAGTTATTTTGCAGTCCAATTATTAAGCTTGTCACATGGGCAGATCATATGCAGATATGCACATTCTTCTTCCTCTTCTAGCACTGCGTTGATGCTCAAATTATCGAACATTTCAGCGATCTCATCCCTTTCTTCCTCGTCTTGGGTCATACAGGGGTTCACAAACCCCCCCTGAACAAAAGTGAAATTGAAGGGTGGAAATGTTATTGGGTTTCATGTGACCTACTCCCTTTTGAGTCTACTATCTATTCTCTTTTGGTTTTTCATCATGGCGGCCCTTCTCTATGCCGCATTGGGCTTGAACCCTAGCCTGAATCGGTCATTGTTTTCGGGAATGGTCACTGGGTAAAACCTGCCTTGGTGACACATTCCAAATCATGTTCCTTTTTTTACCTGCATCTTTGTACACATAGACAAGCTTGGCCTTCAGATCTTGCTTTCTTCGGAAACAAAGGTCACGCTAACTAGCTGTCGCAACCATTTTTTTGAAAAGTGGTCAATGGTCTGAACGTTTAAAAATAAAACAATGGAGTCGCCACTAATCCTTTTTTAAAAAGGTGTGATTGGATCACCTAAAAAATGGTTATTTTAATAAAATCATTTTATTTTATCAAAACAACATTTTGGATCTGTGAAAACATGAAAACGAGTTCCGAAGTATGTTACACGTGGGGAAGGGTTAGCACCCCCACAACACCCAAAAACTGGTACGTTGTCGATTACAAAATGTTTTGATGTCGTATCTTGCGAATTCACGTAAATTTGAATTATTTTACATTTATGAATTTGTTTCTATTTTAACGGCCCTACAGCTAGGAGAGTAAACTTTAATCACTGCCAACACTTCTAACGCTAACCCATTACCTCCCTTTGGTAGGGCACCGTATTAATTATGTTTCACTTTCTTAAAAAGCAATTAGTGTGTTAAAGTTTTTATTATACCAAGTTTTTAATTATTAACCTTAAAAAATTGTCTAATTTTTTATCTATTAGGGGTTAAATATGATTAAGTTAATTTTATGACTTTTTATTGTGAAAGAAATTTTACTGAGTCAAAGAGTCTCTAACTAAGGTTTTAAGATCCTAATCCTAAGGCCACCTAAACTAAGAAGTCAATTAAAGAAAAAACGAATCTAGCTAAAAAACATATAAAAGGATTAAATTATAAAGATTTAAATTAGACATATATTTAAGTTAAATAGTGCGAATTAATGGCGAGGTTAATTAAATAAGTGTATCCTAAACCAAAGTTTTTATTACTTTATTTTTAAAAGGGAATTGTTTTTTAAAAAAAGAATATCTAAAAAAATGAGGAACAATTTAAAATTTAATTTAAAAAAGGGATAAGATTTTTTAAAGGAAAAAACAGTGACCAAATTAAAGGGAAATCAAAACCCGGGGCCAAATTCAAGGGAAATCAGTGACCGAATTGAAAAGAATGTAAATTGGGTTACTCGTGGAATAAAAATAAATGGGAAGAGGGGGGATTAATGAGGGAAATTAACCCATTTTGTTTTGAGTATGTAAACTAGCTTAAACACCACTTCATTTAAAAATTCCATTAACAATGGATCCAACTTATCTTCCATCAAAAGTTCTTCAAGTGTTCCTGGTGTTCTTTAAGGATGAAGAACACATGGAATAGACCACCATACTGGCTGCCTTTCACCAGCGCCGACCACCGTCTACTGCGGTGGTTCTTATTTTTTTTAATTTTTTTCGAAAAACTTTAAAAAACACAAAAAATAATTTAAAATTGAATGAAAGAAGATCTAGCTTCAACAACAATGTGAATCAAGGTAAGTATTTCATTCTCATATACATAATAAATTCAAAATAATAAATAAAATGGATGAACAAATAGAGAAAAAAAATACAATACCGAAAAATCACTTATTATTCCCACCAAAATTCGAGTACAATGCCGTAATCCTAGATCCTCTCTTCCTAGTATTGAATCGAATGATTTAGTATCTTTTGTTTGTATCAAAATTGTCTCCCTTTTACAACAGGGGGATTAGGGTTTATATAGGGCTTCAAAACCCTAGAAAGCTATGAACCAAGGGAATTAAATCCCTAAAATCTGGCCAAGTTAATCAAACCTACGCCGACATTCCTCAAATGATGATCCCCCTGGATTTGGCTCGATTTTGAGCACACATTGATGATTTTTTTCCTATTCGAATTAGGGCTCAATCCTTTCCCCCTCTTTTGTAGGTTCGATCGGCTACGGCAAGGACAACGGTGGCAAGGGACGGGCTTTGCGTGGGCTGGGCGATCTCTGGCACTCTTCCCTGGCCTCGGGGCTGGGGAAAGCTAAACCCGCATGCGTAAATCGCATGCGCCAGGCGCGTGACAGCGCGGGTGGCTCCCCTCTCTCTTTTTTGCTGGTTTAATCTAGACCTTTAGATCCCCTACCCTAGATCCAACGACCACCAATAAATCTCCATGTGGGGGAGAAGAAAAGGGTTAGAATGGGTTTTATTTTTGGGCTAAATGGGCTCTACTTATTATTTTTGTTGGGTTTTCTAATCTAATAGTAATACCACTATTATTTAACTAATATAATAATAATAATGAATTATAAAAAATTAAAAATAAAAATTAAAAAAGAGTTTGCGAATGAAAATCGAGTGACAATAGTTGCCCCTTCTTTGTTTATCCAGTGAAACATTGATACAACAAAGAACAAGAGGCACCGATTTTCACCCATCACCGATATGCTAAACAGTTCCATTCTCCTGTTACTCGAACAGATAGGCAGGTTCCAATCTCCTTACGCCTGAAAGGGTAGGCGAGTTCCAGTCTCCTTATGCCTGAAAGGATAAATGGGTTCCATTCTCCTTATGGTTGGATGGATAAGCAGGTTCTATTCTCCTCAAGCCCGAATAGATAGGTAGGTTCCATTCTCCTTATGCCTGAACGAATAGGCGGGTTCTATTCTCCTCAAGCCCGAATAGATAGGCAAGTTCCATTCTTCTTATGCCTGAACGGATAAGCGGGTTCTATTCTCCTCAAGCCCGAATAGATAGGCGGGTTTTATTCTCCTTATGTTCGAATAGATAAGGAGGTTCCATTCTCCTTATACCTAAACGAATAGGCGGGTTCCATTCTCCTCATGCCTGAACGGATAGGTAGGTTCTATTCTCCTCAAGCCCAAATAGATAGGTGGGTTCTATTCTCCTTATGCTCGAATAGATAAGCAGGTTTCATTCTCCTTATGCCTGAACATATAGGCGGGTTCTATTCTCTTTAAGCCCGAATAAATAGGCGGGGTTCTATTCTCCTTACGCTTGAATGGATAAGCAGGTTCTACACCTTTCCAAAAAAACAAATGCTATGATTGTGATGAACATGCTCCTAAGGATGCCTAACACATGAATGCATGCTTTTTTCTCTTTTGCTTTCTAATTTTTTTTATCAAAATTGTTTTTTTCCTTTTTCTTTTGCACGTTTGCTTGGTCAGTCCAGATAGGCAGCTGTGCCTTGCTATTGTATTTCCTTGATTCATAGAAAACATCTGTTCTTTGCGTATTTGCTCACTCGATCCAGTTATCTTGTACTTTTATCTTGAAGGACTGTCATTCTGTCTTCATACCCTTTTAGCCTTTGTTTACAGGAGCAGAATATTTTTCCTTGCAGCTTGGATAAATTCTCTAATGTCTGTAAAATTGTTCTCAATGTCATAGGAGAGGATTCAGCAATCATGCAACTTTAATTTTCAAATTTTGCCCTTTTAGGGTACTTTGAACTGCTTGCATAGGAATCTTTGCAGCTAAGCGTATTTCTTCCTTGAATGCCTTTTGTGAATTAAATGCCTCTTTTTCAAATCTCGTGCCTTAAGTTCAAAACTTAACCATGGAACGCCTCATAGTCCCTGTACTTTTAAAACTTTTTCCAGAGTAATGCTAAAAAATCTTTTGCATGTTTTTAATGATGTCAAACCTATTGGTTTTCATTTCAATGTTCAATGCTCACGTGAATGAGAAAAGTTCAAGCGAAGGAAAGGTTTAGGAGACAAATATTTTACTGATAATGTGGCAAACAAAATAGAGGTTACAAACAAGAAAAAAAACAAGTATTCAGATATCAACGGTCAAAACTTCCCCCGTTGACATGCCACGAGATGTCTTAAATGCTACCTTCACCGAGTAGACTTTGAAAATGATGACAGTGTATAAAGATATGAGATTCTTTCCAACTGTTAAGTCCCCGAGAAATCATTTGCAACATACTTGCCCTGCGAACTACTTGAGCCTCCCTTTGCGGGTTTTCAACTCGGATCCACCTTTGATTTCAAAATGCCCTTGACGGGTTTTCATTTTGAACCCTCATTTTTCTTTCTTTTCTTTATTTCTTCTTTCTTTTTTGTTTCTTCTTTTTTGATTTCTTTTTTTCTCTCTTTTTGTTTTTTGTTTTCCCATTCTTTTTTCTTCCTTCAAGCATAATACTTCTTGACTGAATCTGAGTTTACCGGGTTCTGAAGCTCATCTCCATCCATCTTAGCCAAGATTAATGCTCCCCCTGAGAAGACCTTTGTTACGACATAAGGCCCCTCCCAGTTAGACACCCACTTTCCTCGGGAATCACTTTGGATTGGCAACTTTTTCCTTTGTACTAAATCCTTTTTTTGAAATTCTCTCGGGTGAAATTTCTTTTCATGAGCCCGTACCATTCTTATCTGATACATTTGACCATGACAAATGGCCTTCAGTATTTTTTCATCAATTAAGTTCAACTGGTCATATCTCGCCTTAACCCATTATACTTCTTCAAGTTATGCTTCCATCAAGACACGAAGAGACGACATTTCAACTTCAATTGGCAAAACAACCTCTATTCCATATAACAATGAAAACTGTGTTACCCCAGTTGACGGTCGTACGGCGGTTCTATAAGTATATAGGGCAAATAGTAATTTTTCATGCCAGTCATTATAAGTTTCATCCATCTTTGCGACTATTTTCTTGATATTTTTATTTGCAGCCTCTACTGCCCCATTCATCTTCGGGCGATAAGTCACTGAGTTATGATGCTTAATGTTAAATTGCTCACAAACTTCAGTTATCATCTTGTTTTTTAGATTAGAGGCATTGTCAGTGATAACCTTCTCAGGTAAACTGTACCGGCAGATTCATTCTTTAAGAATTTGTAAACTATTAACCTAGTGACATTCGCATACGAAGCATCTTCCGTCCACTTAGTGAATTAATCAATGAATACCAAAATAAATCGATGCCCGTTTGACGCATTTGGGTGGATCTGACTGATAACATCCATGCCCCACATGGAAAAAGGACAAGGGGCTGTCATGACATGGAGAGATTGTGGAGGTGTATTGATCTTGTCAGCATAAATCTAACACTTGTGGCATTTACAGGAATAATTGATGCAATCTCCTTCCATGGTTGACCAATAATACCCGAAGCGCATGATTCTCCTAGTCATGATAAAACTACTAGGGTGGGTCCCGCAAACCCTTTCATGAACTTCTTCTAAAATCATTCGAGCTTCTTTAGCACCCACGCATCTCAACAACATTTGATGTCGACTTTTCTTATACAAGATTTCTCCATTGAGAACATATCCCGATGCCATTTTCCTAATCGTTTTCGTTTCATTCTCTGTTACCTGAGGAGGGTACTGTTGAGACTTTATATACTGTAGAATATCATAATACCATGGAAGGCCATCTTCTTCTTCTTCTATGTCATAACAATAATCTGGGGACTCCAACATTTGCAATTTGATTGGCATCATCTCAGAGCCTTCACTTGCTTAAATATGGCGACTAAAGTGGCAAAGGCATAAGCCATCTGGTTGTCTTCTCTAGGGAGATACTTAAAGGTGATCTCGTCGAAATCTTTGGTTAGTTCAAGGACCAACTTATGTAATTCTATTAGCTTCCCATCTTTCGTCTTCCATTCACCTCGAATTTGATAGACAACCAATGTAGAATCCCCAAAAACTCTTAGGGTTTTGATTTTTCTTTTGATAGCTTCTCGTAGACCCAGTGTGCAAGCCTCGTATTTTGCCATATTATTGGTGCAAAAGAATTTCAACCGACTGGTGAAAGGATAATAATTTCCTTCCGGTGAAACCAAGATTTCCTCGATGCCTCGCCCCAAAGCATTTGCGGTACCGTCAAAATTTATAACCCACGATTCTGTTGGGACATCATCTTCTTTAGTTGAGATACACATCAGATCCTCATCAGGGAAATTAAAATTTAATGCCTCATAGTCATCGCGGGCGCGACTTGCTAAAAAGTTGGCTATAGCACTCCCTTTCACTACTTTCTAGCTTACGTACATGATGTCGAATTCTAAGAGTAACATCTGCCAACGGGCTAATCTTCCTAATAGGGCTGGAGCTTCCATCATGAACTTTAAGGGATCTAGCTTCGAAATCAACCACGTAGTGTGGTATAACATATACTGCTTAAGCCTTTTAGTTGCCCATACCAAAGCACAACACAACTTTTCAATTGAGGAGTATCTGGTTTCACAGTCGGTGAATTTCTTACTCAAGTAATATATCGCCTTTTCTTTCCTTCCGATTTCATCATGCTGCCCTAATAAGCAACCCATGGAGTTTTCGTACATTTTTAGGTAGAGGATCAACGGTTTTCCTAAAACAGGCGGTACTAATACATGAGGGTTGGTTAATCGTTCCTTGATCTTTTCTAAGGCCGCTTGACATTCTTCATTCCATGGGTTATTCTTTCAAAGTACCCTGAATACTGGGTCACACTTATCAGTTAACTGTGAGATGAAATGAGCGATATAATTTAGCCTCCCTAGGAAACCCCAGGCTTTCTTCTGTGTTCGAGGGGGCGGGAGTTCCCGTATGGCTTTAACCTTATCTGGGTCAATCTCAATTCCCCTTTTACTCACAATGAAGCCTAATAACTTTCCAGATGTAACACCAAAGGTGCACTTGGCATGGTTGAGTTTTAGCTGAAATTTTATCAACCTTTGGAAGAGTTTTTCTAGGTTCACCATATGCTCCTCTTCATACCGAGATTTAACGATCATATTGTCTACATACACCTCTATTTCCCTGTGCATCATGTCATAGAAAAGGGTGAACATGGTTATTTGGTAAGTTGCCCATGCATTCTTTAGACCAAAGAGCATCACTTTATAGCAGAATGTTCCCCCAAAGTGTTATGAAAGTGGTTTTTTCCATATCTTCCGGGCATATATTGATCTAGTTATATCCAGAAAATCCATCCATAAAAGAGAAAAGAGAATGACCAACTGTATTGTCTACTAAGGTATCAATATATGGTAGCGGGAAATTATCTTGGGGGCTCACCCTATTGCGATCCCAGTAGTCAATGCACATACGCACTTTTCCATCCTTCTTTGGGACCGGGACAATGTTGGCCACCCATTCAGGATACTTAGCTACTTTGAGGAATCCTGCGTCATATTTCTTTTTCACCTCCTCTCTGATCTTTAAAAGCATCTCGGCCTTCATCCTTCTGAGTTTTTGCTTTACGGGCTCGCATCCTGCTTTTATGGGAAGCCGATGCATGACGATGTTAGTGTCAAGGCCAGTCATATCTTGATATGACCAGGAGAAGATATCTTTGTATTCTTTCAGAAGCTCAATCAGACTTTGTCAGGTCTTGGCCATAATGGTAGTACCAATCTTCACCTCGCGTTTCTCTTCTTCAGTGTCGAGACTCAAAACTTCCAGTTCCTCCTTATGAGGTAGAATCCGTTTTTTCTTCTCCTTCTACTAATATGAGTAAATCACTTGGCAAGTCATACTCTTCCCCATCATCATCATTTTGAATTTATTCTAAGCATAAGGGCAGTTCAAAATCGATATCTGGATCAGACTCAGAGTCATTTGTATCGCTAATATCTAAAGAACTAAAAAGAAATGGGTGGGGAAAAATATATAGGTACTAGAATAAACAAATGAATGAATGGGATGATTTTTTTTTAGTTTTTTTTAGTTTTCAGGGTTTTAAGAATTTCCCGCACAAGGTTTATTGGAAATGTATCTTTATTGAAAATAAAATTAAAAGTTCGACATAGGCCCTTTACATAAGATCCCTTATTGCCTCCGGGCCTAAGGCAAAAGGGTTAGTTTTGAGAATTACTCCGCAAATGATTTAAAGACTATAGGAATTTCTTCAGCAGTCCAGTTGTTAAGTTCAGAGCAGGGTTGAATCATGAACAAATACTTGTTCTCTCTTTCCTCGTCCGTCACAACATTGATGCTCAGCTCCCAAAAAGCCTCATGTAGGTTATTTTTTCCTTTCTCCTCCTCATCAACCAGGGCATTTGGATCTAGAAAGCCTCTAGATCTAAAATTATGGCTCAGGGTTGGAAACGTTATTGGCTCTCATTCAATCTCTTCCCCTTTTAGTCTAGCCCTTCTTCTCTCCTGGTTTTCCTTATTGCAGCCTTTCTTAGCAAGGTGTTGGGTTTGAAACCCAATCCAAATCGGTCATTCTTTTTTGGGATAACTACAAGGTACAACCTCCCATGGTGCTTCTTTTCGAAACTTTTTCCTATCTCAACCCCTTTCCTAAGGGTTTCCTTCACTTGCATTCTTGTAAAGTTGGATAACTCTGGCCTGGGTAACTTACTCCCCTCGGTGATATAGGTTGCATTGATGAGCTCCAACGTCCTAAAGTGACATTTGAGTGCACCCTCATCAATCTCGATGTAGGGTGCATTAGTTGCTACTGATGTAAAGATATCCTCTTCGGCACCGATAGTTACCAATTGTCCATCAATCATAAACTTCAGCTTCTGGTATAGGGTAGAAGGGACTGTGCCTGCTACGTGGATCCAAGGGCGCCTGAGCAAACAACTATAGTTGGGATTAATGTCCATTACCACGAAGTCTACGTCAAAAGTAGATGGCCCAATTTGCAAAGGTATCTCAATTTTCCCTAGTACATCTCTCTGGCTCCCATCAAATGCTCTTACAGTATTTTGGTAAGCTCTCATGTGTGAGCTGCCCACAAGTAATTTCTTCAATGTTGCTAACAAGAGAACATTCAGAGCTGACCCGTTGTCAATGCGGACACCTGGTAGTATATGTCCTTTACACCTTGCATAAATGTGAAGAGCTTTGCATGATCCCTTCCTTCCCGCTGGAATTTCTTCATCAGTAAAAGAAATGAAGTTGTTTACAACAATATTATTGACCAACATATCCATCTTGTTGGTCGTGATTTCTTTAGGTACGATCGTTCGGTTTAAGATTTTCAGTAGGGCATCACGATGACCCTCAGAGCTTAACATGAGAGACAATATAGAGATTCGGGCGGAGAGTTTATGAAGTTGCTCCACCATACTATACTCACCGTGCTTGAGTATTTTTAGGAACTCTTGAGCCTTTGACTCCTTCACGGGCTCATTGTACACTGAGGGTTTTTCTAGGAAGAAATCCTTCTCAGCTCCTTTCCCTGGTTCATCGGCGACAACCTTTCTCTAGGCCACGTCTCTATCTTCAGCCACTTGTGGTGAGTAACACCTCCTATTCCTCGTAGAGTGAGACACCTCATTGATTGGTTCTTTCTTTAGCTCGTTTTTAGCCAGCGGGTTTTTTGGAGTTGTCACTGTGCAGGCATAGTTCCAGGGTACTCGTTTTCTGTCTTTATAGGGAAAAGAAGATGGCGCCTTTATAATCAATTACGGGGCCACACTCTTTGGGGGTTCGTTAACTCTTGACTTGGCTTTGATTAGCAAGGGCTTCATTCTTGTGAAGTCTTTTCTGGAGGGAGACTCTTCTGATGCACATACATCCATCATAACCTTCGTGTTTTCCCTCTCGAAGAACTCAAGTTCTTTGTTATCCATTTTGGTTTGGACCAGCTGTCTAAACTCTGGACAACATTGAATCTCATGTCCTCCTATTCCGTGGTATTCACAGTAGAGTTCATTGTCATCTCTTAACTTCTGGATCTCTTCTTTTAGTAACTCAGCCTCAACCATTCTGGCCCATACCCATCTCATGGGTGTTTTAACCTCAACAATGTATTCCTTGACTATCTTGTCCTTCTCTTCAATCACTGCATTCACCTCAGATTTTTAGTGGTTGGGCAAGGGATTTCTTTTTTCTTCGAACGTATCGAATGATAACATGCATGACTTCCTTAGATCATCTACCACTCTTTTGAATGCGGTACAATTCTTGATGGTATGTCCTTTAATTTCAGCGTGGTATTCACACTGTGCCTTTTCATCATACCACACTGGGTATGGGGTGAGAATGGAGGGACATGCCATGGAAGCACCATTTGGGATTTCATCAGCTCTGAGAAAAACTCCGCGTAAGTCATGGGAATGAGAGGAAAATAAGGTTTCAAGCTCCCTTGATATCTTTTTTCTTTTTTTGGGGGATTTGAGGTGACTAGCATCATGGTTAGAACATTGGGCTTGTTAAAAACCACCCCCTTCGAGTAGACATGGTTCTAAACATTCATCGCATTAACTTTATTCTCTTTTTTCTTGTAAGGTTTCTTAGCATCTCCTCGGTCCATTTTCCACTCTTGATAGCCGCCAAGGTCAATTCCCCATTCATTAACATATCATCAAAGCTTTTAGTTGCATGGTGTATCATGCGATCATAGAAAGTGCCCTTCAAAATTTCTACAAACATTGGGGTGATCTCATTTTCCAAAAACGGCAGCTAAACTTGGGAAGCCACATCTTGCCATCTTTGTGCATACTGGCGGAAGCTCTCATGGTGTTTCTGCTCCATTCCTTGCAGACAAGTCAGTTTGGGACCATGTCAGTCACATGTTTGTATTGCTCGTTAAAGACCTTGGATAAATTCTTCCAAGATCTTATATTGACTTGACTCAACTGTGTATACCAGCGGGATACAGACCCTATTAAGCTATCTTGGAAATAGTGAATGAGTTGTTTCTCATTATCCAAGTACATAGACATCTTCCGGAAGTACATGGTTAAATGTGCCGAGGGACAAGTGGTTTCGCTATACTTTTCAAAGTCAAGAGTTTTGAACTTCGGGGAAATTACAAGATTGGTCACCAAGCTTAGATCTTTGGCATCTAAACCATCATGGATGTTCCATTTTTGGAAAGATTTAATGATTCCTTCCAATTTTTCATAACGATATTCCCATTTCTTTTCAACCCTAGCCTTATCAGCAACATCGTCGAGATCAATTACCTAATATTCTTGGATCATTTCGCTGTTGGCGTTATAGTTCAGAACATTGGTAGAAGCCTCTTCAAAATAAAGTTAGGGCTTGGATTTAGGCAGAATGGCCTCCCCTTGACCTCCCGAGTGAATGTAGGCGATTCTAGGAAATAGTGGCATAGCGTTAACGGTCTTAGGTGTCTTTCCCATATCAGGATCTCTAAATCCTAGCATAGCCGCGATCTACTTAACTGTGCTCCTTTGGGCTTGAGCAATATCTTCTTCTATGTCCTTCTCTATTTTGTCTAACCTATCATGGGTGCTATTGTGATTAATCTCCAAAGTTTCTAGTCTGTCTTCCATGGCCATTACTCTGGACTGAGAATGAGTACCGTACTTATAGAAAGTTTTTGCTATTTTGGAGGTTCAAAAAATGATATTTATTTTAGTCAGTTTCTTATCATGTTGCGGTGCATGCAATGAAATAAGTTGGACCAATGCAAAGAAAACAAACAAAGTAAAAATAATACAATGCATGAATGCAAGCGAAGGGTCATTGATTCCATAAAGTATTTGCTCTAGAAATAGCTTTTATTGGATGCCAAAGGTCCTTATTACAAGAGATTTTGATATTTCTACAAGTACATCTCAGCCCGAGCACCCAGCTCCTTGATTTCTTCAACCAACCATAAGAGTCTTGGCCCTACTTCTCCCACTGGCTTGATGTACTAGCGAAAGGCTGTAGCTTCTGTGGCTAACTTCATCACATGTTTGGCCACTTCCTGAATCTGGGCCATGACGGCCTTGTCGAACTCGTTTCGTTCTTAGAATCTCTTGACATTGTCTCTAAAATAGGTAAACCAGTAGTCATTTTCCCCATCGATGATATCCTCGAGGACTAAGATCTTCGTTCCATGCTCTTGAATGATATTCTCCATATCTTCCGCTTTTTTCTTCAAGGTATCATTCTCACTTAAACTGGCCTGGAGTTCAATGTAGGTACGATGATTCTGAAACCTATGTAGAGAATTGTATATCCCTAAAATTGACTTAGTCAAAATTTGGTTCCGATGACCGGAAATTTTGAATCCGATATGCAAAATGTTGTAACAGTTGACCTTTTTACCCTTCCTTTATAATGAAATCACATCTTGGTCCCATTTGAATAGTTTAAGTCTTCCTTGTATGAAATTCAAAGCCAAATTACAAATTCTGAGCTAGGCGTACCAATACGGTCAAGCCAGTATCAATACGGTCTAACTGCCAATAACTAACTTACCTATTTTAGCAAGGGGATATCAATACGGTCATGAGTGTATCGATACGGGTCCCCTATTCTGAATCTGTTCGAAGCCAATTGAAAGGGAATTAAAGCAAAGTGTTTACTCACCTCCTTGCTTGTCAATTCCCCACGCGATTGTCTCAGAAAAGGGAGTGAGTACCCATCAAATTGCTTCATACTATAAGGAAACATGATGTGAAAGACTTTGGGTTAAGCAAACCTTTTAGGATAAGAAATCCCCTTATTGGTTTTTGGAAAGGTAGGCAATGATTAATGGGTTAATTGAGTTTCAAAATGAATAATGAAGAGGAAGGCTTTCGTCCTCCTACCTTGAATTCCCAGTAAACCAAACTCACCTTTTGTTTCCAAAAGAAGCACACACCTCTATTTCCATCTTCAGGCTTGAGCTAAGTTAGCACCTCAGTGCAATCTTTGATCTTCATTCAAATTCAATACACCTTTTGAAAGCCTATAATTCGATGAGTAAAACCTCTAAGCTAATTTGATGATGCCATGATTCCTTAAGGTTTAATTTTGAGATTAGGTTCCTAATGTTCAAATAGAAGCCCATGGATTATGAGGCTAATTTCACTATTCCAATGTTGTTTACAAGCTTTGGCAAGCTTGAAATATGTTTCCGAATCTTTAGATCAAATTCTAATGTAACTCCTAATTTTGTACTAGCTCAAATAGTGGAGAAGGATCCTTTGTCATATCCAAAGGAAGCTAGGCACAACGGAGTTGTAATCTGAGAACCTCGTAATCGAGGTGAGTGTAGTAGTGTTAACGGATAGGTAATGAGCCATCCTGTTGCATTTGTTTATGTTATAATTGCATTTTGTTTAAAGGTTCACATAGAGAAAACATGTGTGGATGCTAACGGCTAGCATTGTAAGTCTTCGATATGGTTGATACGGGTAAGTTCATGTACTATGTTGAATATGCTATATGTGAATCCGATATGAATATGCTATATGTGAATCTGAAATAAATATGCTATATGCGAATCTGATGTGAATATGTTATGATATGATACATATATGATATGATCCGTTAAATGGAGCTAAGGCTCAATTTCGATTCCGATATGCTATGGCCTACGAGCATAAAGGTAAGCTATATTATGAAATATGTGTAACCTTGGATATTTGTGAGTTTTGGATACAATTGGCATGCCATAAGGTTATTTGAGCTCGTATAAGTAAGGGATTGGACTACGGTCCGGGGCTACGACCTATATGTGGGGGAGATAAGGATAGATTGTGTAAGGGATACTATCCGGAGCTACGGCTCAAGGCTACGACCTATTTTTTGTTATATGTGGCTACGACCTATTTTTCGATATATGTGTGATGTAAAGGGGAATCCGCGTATCCATTTGTTACATTGTCCAAGGGGAATGATATGTTTATATGATTGGTAATTGTTATGTGGAAATATGATTACATGTGTATGTTGTTGTATGACCAAGGGAATTTGAATGAGTATAAGATTCATTATGATTATGTGAAATTATGATAGATAACTTAAGCATGAGACTTATGTGATTAATAGCGTAATTGTGATATTTGAGTAAGATGTAATGTTATTCATGACCATAGTATGCCATTCATGTCATTTAATTGCTTTACGTTTGTTATGACTACCTCACTAGGCTATATAAGCCTAACATGTGTGTCTCATGCATTTTAGGATCCTAAAGCTCCCAGAAATCGATCGTGTATTTTGCAGTTGCAAGTCACTCATTCTACAAGCATATGTATGTTTACTTTTGTTTCCGAACTCCTAGTAAGGTGGCATAAGGCTAGATAAGTTATAGTGACTTATTTTGGTATGTTTGTATAAGCCTAATAGTGATTAGGTGATGTATGTGCATGTTGGCGTGTTTTGGACTTAGCAAACTAGTTAAAATAAGCTTTAATGCACTAGATGGAAAAATCTTAGTAAATGAATTCGGAATGCTCTAAAAATTGCATACTATTAGAATTATTGTTTATTGGAATACTGGTAAAATTTGGTAATGTTTGGACAATGTTTTCTAGGTTAAATCGATTAAAAACCAATAAAAATCTATCATTATAGGTCAGGGAGTATCAATACAGGTGATGGCGTATCGATACGGCCCTTGCATAATTGGTCCGCTCAACCTTAGTCAAACAGGGCGTATCGATACGGTTTGGGCGTATCAATACAGAATTTGGTCACTGAAATTTGGGTTGAAAAATGGTATCGATATGGTCTTAGAGCGTATCGGTACGGGGTCAATGCGGTCAACGCGTATCGATACGAGATTAGCTGTATCAGTACAAGTTTGACATCCTTTAAATCTAGAAATCTGAAGTTAATCTTAGCTTATTAGTATGGCCCTTAGGGTATCGATATGATGTTAGTTAAATCTGTTGTAAGGCATGAAAACATAACTTGGACAGTTTTACGAATTGGCCACTAATAACTATATGGACTAATTGATTAGGTTAATGATATCCGATAGTAACGAAACTTCATAGATCAATAATTGGTAAGTTTAATTACAAGTTGGTAATAAAGAATCCGGATTAAGATCGCTAATTTGTAAAGTTTGCAATTTAGTCCCTATGTTTGAAAAAGGTTAAAATTGACCCAAATCCTAACAAGACTAGTAACGAGTAGATTCAATAAGTATTAAGAATTATTAATAAAATAATATGAACAAGTTTCGAACTTCGATTCCACCTTCCAATCTTCAAATAAGTTTTCGATAACACTTTTCGACATGGCTCTCTACCAGATCGGGAAAAGAGTGTTACAAGAATGATTCAGGTCCGCCACCTCGGCTTGTAACTCAGCAACAAAAGCTTGTCTTTGTTTCAAATTCTCCGTGGTCTCATCACATACTGTCTGCAGCTCAAACAAATGGATCTTGTTGTCATATGCCTTCCTCTTCCATGCAATCACATTTTCCTTTTCTTTTTTGAGGGTTCGTTTGCCTTTCTTATTTTCAACTGCTTGTTTACCCTTCTTTAATTCCTTATCAAGTGCCCGCCTGTATTTTTCAATCTCATGTTTACCATGCTCTTTCTCTTTTTCAACGGCTTGTTCAATTTCTCGCTTCTACTGTTCTAGGGTCTTTCTCAGATCGACATTTTGAACTGTGATCTGGAACTTGAGGAAATCAACCATTTGTATTTCAAATTTATTTTCTAGATCCTTTTACAATTTCACTACCTGGTCCATCTCACCCTTGTATTTTTTCACGTCCATACTGGCCTCGTATAGTTTACTCGTATGTTGCTCCTGTAGGGATTCCATCTTGGCCTTGGCTCTTTTTAGTTCAGACCTCAGAATGTCAGCTTCTGATGGGACCACTTTCAAGTGCTTTTCTACAGACTTAGCTTGTTCGGTAGGTGGTAGAATTTTATTATTTTTTCTTATATGCCTCCATACGTCATAATCCGGGGTGAACATGCATTTATTGTCGTGTTCTATTTTCATGAAGTAATAATGTTTCCAGGAATCATTGATGGTTTGGACCTTCTCTTTGAACTCCCCATGGAACTCAAACTCTGACAAGTGAAAACCTGAGGTGAAGAGGAAGAACTGTCGAGAACCATACTGACGTGATACTAGCAAAGAAGCACAACCGATTCCACCCCATAAACCTAGCATCATCAAGTGATTAAAATCCCCACATTAATACAAGACCCTGGTATGGCCCAACCATAGAACTCTTCAAACAATGTCCTGATCACGACGGTCTTTGAAAATGTCAACCCACTTGCTTTTCTTGGCCACCGACTTCTTTTTTGCCAAAAATTCTCAGAGTGGAGAAATGTTTGGGGAGAGTACATTAGACAAAGTTAGAGTCGGGAACTTCCAAAAATGGATAAGGGCCCAGACATGGAGCAACGAAGCACACCCCTTGAAGCACACACCCTCTAATTTTCAGCACGCATTCAAAGAGATGAAGGTTTCAGCTAGCACAGCTGGCACTGGATTGACTTCCGTCTTCAGCTGCTCAAAAAGGTCCAGTATGGCTACATCGATATTCCCCAAGACCCTTGGAAAATTAACCATGCCATAAATTGCTATTGCTAACAAATCCACTCACTTCTTTCTGTCTGGATAAGTAGGGATTATGTCACGGATGCTCCACCAAAGGAAAGAAAAACTGCCATCTTTCTTCTGTATTAGCCATTTAACCTATCCATCGCTCATGCCGGTTAAAGACTTGAGCCTTAAGTGAACATTCTTGTTCTTAGGTGGTTTGGCCCAGTTCTTTTTTACCTTACGTAGGTTGAAAAGCGCCGAGTATTCTTTGCATGTAGGCATAATATCTTCACCATTGAAAGTAAAGCAACAATATTCGAGATTCCAAAACTGAATCAAGGCCTTGAGGAATGGTTTATCTACCTCTACATGTAGTAGATAGGCTATGTCACCATAAGTATCAAGGAACAACTACTTAGTTGTATGATCAAAACGGCTCCATATCTCTCGCAGCTCCTGCACACTGTTCTATTTAACACTAATATGGGCATACTCTGATGTTTCCGTCTCATGATCAGCTATCAAACCATCCTCATGTGCTCGCTGGTTGACCTCAGACCAGTGACATACATCCGTATTGTCTTCCTCCTTTTTCAGGTACCTCTCATCTATGATAAAAAGCTATTTTCTAGTTGAGCAAATGTCTCAAGAGCCAACCCCTTCTAAATATGATGATGCAAGAAATCTGCAAAACAAAAGAAACAAAAACAAAAAAAAAGAATGGATTAGTATTTTTGAAAAAAAAAACATAAAAGGTCCAAAATAATATCATTGTACGAATAGTAATTGGGTAGCGCATTCCAACACTTCTGGATATGTCTCTACGGACTATTCCTACGAAATAATTTTGACAGAATTCCAAGGCCTAAGGTTTTCCGTATGGCTCTAATGGGGTAGGTTACTAGATTCTCACACAAAGGTATGGCTCTAGAAGGGTTCTTGAACTATCATCCCTGTCCCCTACTAAGGGTAGTAAGGGTCCCTGATTCTCACCCATTATAGCCTTCAAACGAATCAGGTTCAATTAAGGGGGCCCACTCCTATATCCATACGAATGATCAATATCCTCACGAAGACATAGGGCATTGAGCCCTGGAGGTACTTACTAGGTCCATACAGAGAATCAATATTCCCACGAGAGCAATATCGTTTCCCCCCACTTAATAGAACGGAACAAAGCCCGAGTATAGAGCTTGTAACCAAATCTTAAATGCGTAAAAGGGAATCAAATTCACAAACGGAAAATTAAGTTAAGCTTTACGTGAATTCGCAAAATCTGACATCAAAATAAGGTGTATTCGGCTTGTGGCCTGACTATCTTTTTTGTAAAAACAAAAAGTTTCCCCAGCAGAGTCACCAAGCTGTCGCAACTATTTTTTTCGAAAAGTGGTATCGACGTTTAAAAATAAAAAACGGAGTCACCACCAATCATTTTTTAAAAAGGTATAATTAGATAACCTAAAAATGAGTTATTTTAATAAAATCGTTTTATTTTATCAAAACAACATTTTGGATCTGTGAAAATACGAAAACGGGTTCGGGAGTCAGTTACACGTGGGGAAGGGTTAGCACCCCCACAACGCCAAAAAACTAGTACCTTGTCGATTAAAAAATGTTTTGATGTCGAATCTTGCGAATTCACGTAAATTTGAATTATTGTCTATTTATGAATTTGTTTCTATTTTAACGGCCCTACCGCCAGGAGAGTAAACTTTAATCACCGCCAACACTTCTGGCGCTAACCCGTTACCTCCCTTTGGTAGGACACCACATTAATTATGTTCCACTTTCTTAACAAGCAATCAAATAAGCAATTAGTGTGTTAAAGTTTTTATTATACTAAGTTTTTAATTATTAACCTTAAAAAATTGTCTAAATTTTTTTATCTATTAGAGGTTAAATATGATTAAGTGTATTTTATGACTTTTTATTGTGAAAGAAATTTTACTGAATCAAAGAGTCTGTAACTAAGGTTTTAAGATCCTAATCCTAAGGCCGCCGAATGAAAGAAGATCTGGCTTCAACAACAATATGAATCAAGGTTAGTATTTCATTCTCATATACATATTAAATTCAAAATAATAAATAAAATGGATGAACAAATAGAGAAAAAAATACAATACGGGAAAATCGCTTATTATTCCCTCCAAAATCCGAGTACAATGCCGAAATCCTAGATCCTCTCTTCCTAGTATTGAATCAAATGCTTTAGTATCTTTTGTTTGTATCAAAATTGTCTCACTCTTACAATAATGGGGGGTATAGTTTATATAGGGATTCAAAACCCTAGAAAACTATGAACCAAGGGAATTAAATCCCTAAAATCTGACCAAGTTAATCAAATTGGCATTGACCTTACTCAAATGAAGATTCCCCCGAATTTGGCTTAATTTCCCCCTATTTTACAGGTTTGATCGGCTACGGCAAGGACGGCGGCAACACAGGACGGGCTTGGCGTGGGTTGGGCGATCTCTGGCGCTCTTCCTTGACCATGGAACGGCCGAACGCTACGTCTACCGACGTGAGCAAGAGTGTAAACCATCAAGACCCTGGCTCGGCATGGGCTGGGCGATCTCCGGGGAAAGCTAAATCCGCGAGCGTGATCGCACAGGCCAGGAGCGTGACGGTGCGAGTGGTTCCCTCCCTCTTTTTTGATGGTTTAATTTGGACCATTAGATCCCCTACCTTAGATCCAACGACCACCAATAAATCTGCATGTGAGGGAGAAGAAAAAGGTTAGAATGGGTTTTATTTTTGGGCCAAATAGGCTCTACTTATTATTATTTTTTGGGTTTTCTAATCTAATAGTAATATCAATATTACTTAACTAATAATAATAATAATAATAAAGTGAATAATAAAAATAAACAAATAAAATTAGAAATAAAATAAAAATTAAAAAAAAGTTTACGAATGAAAATCGAGTGACAACACGAACTCAAGCAACTTGAAAGAACACTCCAATGCCCCTGCATCAATTTCAATTTAGGGTGCGTCAGTTGACATCGAGACATTGATATCCTCTTCAGCACTGATGGTTATGAGCTGCCCATCAACTATAAACTTTAACTTCTTGTGTAGCGTAGAAGGGACCACACCAGATGAATAGATCCAAGGACGCCCCAGAAGGTAATTGTAGGTGGGTTTGATGTCCATTACCAAAAAGTCAACCTCAAAGATAGAAGATACAATTTGTAGAGATACCTCTATTTTCCCCAAAACATCCCCCTCAGTTCCGTTAAAAGCGTTGATCGTATTTTGGTATGCATTCATATGGGATTTACCTACCGGTAATTTCTTCAACGTGGCCATAGGTAAGACATTTAAGGCCGAACCGTTGTCTATGAAGACCTCTAGTAACATGTCCCTTGCAGTGAGTAGAGACATGAATGGTCTTGTATGAACCCTTCCTCCTTCTGGAATTTCTTCATCACTGAAGAAAATAAAGTTATCAACAACAATATTATCGACCAACCTGTCTAACTTGTCGGTGGTTATTTCTTTTGGCACAAATGTTTGATTGAGGATTTTGAGCAAGGTGTCACGGTGCCCCTCAGAACTTAACAGGAGTGATAGCATAGAGATGCATCCTAGGAGCTTTTAGAGTTGCTCTACTACGCTATACTCACTATGCTTGAGTATCTTCAGGAATTCTTGAGCCTCAAACTCCTTTACAGGCTCGTGTAATTCTACCGACCACTCTTCGTAGAAATTCTTTCCTGGCTCATTATACACAAAATTCTTTCTTTGGGCCGCATCTCAGTCCTCTGTGATGGGTGGTACATAACATCTTCCACTTCTCGTGAAATAGCCGACTTTACTAACTGCCTCATCTTTTGGCTTATCCTTGACTTTCTTTGATTTCTCTAGGGTTACCACGGTGCATGCATAATTCCACGGTACTCTCTTGCTATCATCATAAGGAAAAGGGGCTGATGCTTTTATCACTACCCGCGACACTACCTTATTTGTTGCCTTGTCAGTTTCTAACTTGGTTCTGATTACCAATGGCTTACTTCTGGAAAAAATCTTCGTTAGGGACTATTCAGATGCGCACACTAACACTGTCTTGCACGTGCCCTTCTTCTCAAAGAATTCCAGCTCTTTACTGTCCATCTTGGTCTGGACCAACTATCTGAACTCTGGGTAGCACTGAATCTTGTTCCCTTCAACCATATGGTATTTGCAGTGGGGCCTATTTCTTGAATGCTTGACTTCGACGTTTGTAGCCAACATTCCGACATTGATCATCTTGGACCATACCCATTTTAGACGGGCTTTGACATCGGCTACCTACCGCTTCACCCATTTGTCATCTTCTCCATTATGGCATTTATCCCCATACCTTGATGATTTGGCAGAGTCTTTCCCTTTTCTTTTGTCGCCTCAAATGACAACATGCCCACTTTCTGTAAGTTTTCCACCATTTTCTTGAAGGCTGTGCAGTTCTCGATTGTATGTCTTGTGATCCCGACATGGTATTCGCAACGGGTTTTTACGTCATACCCCAGAGATATGGTGGTGACATTGGGGTGAAATGTTGGGGCACCACAAGTCGGGACTCAACCAACTGAGGGAATAATTCTACATAAGTCACGGGTATAGGGGCAAAGTATGGCTTATTTCCCCAATTTTTTGTCTCAAATTTTGGTCGATTATGAACTGCCAAACTCATGTTTATCGTGCTAGGTTTGTTGATCACTATTCCCTGAGAAAAATTTGGATTGTATGTCACCGTCATGTTTACTTCACTTTCTCTTTTCTTGTAAGGCTTATTCGACTCACCCCCATCAAGCTTCCCACTCTTTATAGCCGCCAAGATTAGCTCCTCGTTCATTAATATATCCGCAAAACTTTTGGTTGCGTGATTTATCATCCGGTCGTAAAAATGTCCCTTCAATTTCTCTACAAACATGGGTGTGATCTCGTTCTCCAACAGTGGTGGCTTTGCTCACAATGGTGACTCCCTCCAGTTTTGCTCCCTGGTTTTGATGGTGGTTGTGGCTTCATCCTCCGGCGGCGTCTCGAACGGTAAGGACCCGCTCCCTCCCTTTTCTCTTTAATTCAAACCAAAGCACAAATATATAAAAAAAAACACGAGAATACCTCAAAAATTTGCTTGAATTGCTTGTTATTGCTTGAATAATTCGCATGTTTACAATAGATGAATTCTAGGCTTATTATAGCCTGATTACATGTATGAAATTCAAAGAAAAGGGAAAGAAATTTGATTTCATTCCCGAATTACAATGGAATCTCTATGAATTTTTCCTTGCTTAGGTTGATCCGATTCGGTTCACTCTCCCCATATTTGGTTGATTCTCCTCCCATATTTGCTTCGGACCCTTGATGAAGGGAAAGATGGATTATAACCCAAAAGGTGAAAAATAGTCGCCCAAACAATGAGCCCCATGAATCATACCCATTGTTGATGGTATCGGAGATCCCGACCACGACATCGTATTGTTTATTGTCAACAAGGTGGTGGGTGGGATGAGCAAGGATGTCCACTTGAAGAGGTAAAGCTCGGAAAATTCGCCATCACCTGCTGCTTTAGAGGTTACAGTGAAGCTTGTAGTGACACCAGTCAAAACCTTTAGTAAACCTTGAAAGAAAGCAAAAAGATATGATGAAACACCGCGGTACCAATCACACAGTACTGCTCATTTCTCAACCACTCATCAATAACCAACACCACCTCACTGCATCTCAAGAATACCAGTCGCATCAATTGATACGAAGAGTACCATGAATCTAAGACTCGCATGGATACTAACCTGCAAGTCAAATCCGAGATTTCCAAGTTAGACAAGGATGAATAAAAATCACCTGTTTTTTTATGCCTCACATTTTAAAAAAATAAGTTTAGGGGATTGAGTTTAAGGAATGAGAAATAAAGTGTATTTCTTGTGCTTAAGGATAATGGTAATTAGGATTTTAAATTTAAGATTGAAACCTAGAATTTAATTTTTTAAAGTGTTGAGATATGAAAATAGACACTGAAAAGGGACTGAAAAGGGGCATAAGATCTAGTTAATAAGAAATTAAAACTCAAAGCATATAACTCGGGCAGCAAAGCAATCAACCACTAAAAATACTAAAAAGTTAAATTCTAAGCTCTAGCTCTCAATTTTAAATTTTAAACCCTACATCTCAAAAAATACACCATACCTCAAATTATATAAACCTTAAACCTAATTTTTAGTGTGGAGCATAAATAAGTACACTAAAAAAAGGTAGAAGATTTATATTCTAATATAGAAACTAACTTTTAAGCACCATTGTTCTCGTTTCTAAGGCCTACCAACTTGAACATGCTTTGTAAAAGTAAAAATCATATGGCAGATAAACCATTGGAAAGATAATAATTCAAAATTCCCTTAATCATGATATCACGACATATATATGGGAACATTTCAAGTTTCGAGCAGTTCTCAGTCTGCTGTGATATCAGTTCAAAATGAGTCAACGGGAAAAGTTCTCTCCGAAAACTAGGTTTAAATGTTAAAACGAAGCATAAAACAAGACAGATTCTTACCTCAGGAACAATAAACTTCCCCGTAAGAAGACAGATAGGTGGAAGGGTACAGTAAACAAGCAATGGAATAGAGGTCCATGGATATACAACCGAGTTTATGTAGGAAAATCGTTCCAACCATTTCAATCGACCCCCATATCCATACCAAACGGGACAATGTCAGCTCAAGAAAATTTCAACTGATCCAAGAGCCCAGCGAAGAACTTGGTGCAGACGATCTGAGAGATTAATAGGACCGAACCCTTAAAAGATGACTGGAACGTTCAGTTGCCCCCTTGTAAAGTGAACCTTAACCTGAAATTCCTTCTTCAAGCTTCCCTTCCCTTCCCTTTGCTTCGACTTCTTCTTCTCCTTCTCCTTTTGTTTTGTTTTCTTGTTCTTTCTAGATCAACAGCAGAGGCAGCAGCACCATTTTGGCAAACAGTTGCAGGTCTTGCCAGACGGCTTCTTGGTGACGGGTGCATCCTAACCATAAAGTGCTTGCCTTCTGAATTTGAAAACACACCCCGTTCCAACAGCTATATAGGTCCTTGTATGCCATCTAAGCCTTTCATGTTGATCTGATTTATATTTATGAGATTAGGCTTTGAAAGAGGAAAAGAACAGATAAAAATACGGAATAGATGAAGAAAAAAACTTACATCAAAGAACACAACATTTCGGTTTGAGTATCTATCATCATGGCGATCAACTCGGTTTTAGGGTTCATCATGAAACACATCGCTTCTCTAAGTGCTTTGCTATTGTTCATATAGTGATCACAGTCAACGTTCAGAAGATAAGGAGCATTTGAGAGGACTGCCGAGACTCGTATCTTCAACTAAAACAATAAAGTTCATAAATTTGAAACCATGTTTTAACTTTTAACTACCAAAGCATTCATGGCCCCAGCCTTTTTATGCCTTTCCTCTTCTCACGAGAAACATAAACTAGGTGACGTAACTCATTTCCTTCCACTGTGACCAAGGAAAATCTGTCGGGAAACAATTTAGTTAAATGTTGCAAACCAAGAACACCAATAAACTCGCCAGATATAACAGTAGTCCGAAATCAAAATAGCAAGCAGCTCAGATTCACTACAAATTCTGTCTCAGGATTACAGTCAATAAACAAATTTGCTTATCAGAAACACACCATACTGTCTGATCATGTTATGTTTATATCCATACATAGTCATCAGAATTTTGACACTATTAGTTAATATTTGGGACATGTCATTCCTTCAAGCCCCACACTACCAAAATAAGAGAGAGGAAAAACATAAAAAAAAAACAAAAGAACAAGAAGAAGAGAAAAAAAAAAACCTTAGAAAAATTAGCTTGCAGGATAAACTAATATTTTTTAAAAAATAAGCTTAAACTAACGTATATGTTACTTTTTTTAACAAAATTTAAGTCAAATATTAAGTAATATTTATATTTTGAGAGTACCAAATTTAATTTAATATAGATATACATTGATAATTTTTTTAAATAAGAAGAAATAAAAAATATTTCAAATATTATTTTAATAAAAAAGAAAAATACTACTAAATGCCTCATTAAAAACTTTCTAAATCTATACAGGGAAAAGAGTACATCTTAGTAGCATTAACATAATCAAAGGACTAACACAGTCGAAGCAAGAAAAACAAAAGAAACACAAAAACACCCACTGTGCAGAGGTTAACCATTTTTTCCATTTCAACGAGGTGCGCTAACTCATGGGGTGGTGCATCAAACAAGCGAACCCCCACTGGGCAATCGCGCATGATCGAGGCCAACGCATCCGCAATTTGTTCATATCTCTAGGGATTTTTCACAAGACAATCTCTACTCTGGCGACATTAATTCCCGAATATCATCCAAAATAACATTATCCGGGAGAGTATTCGAAACCCTCGTAAGAATACGCTCCACCTTAAGACTATCCGTTTCAAGTTCAATAAAATGGAATTCAAGTCTCCAAGCATGGGTAAGGATATTATGAACAGCCCAAGTTTCAGCCATGAGACTTGAGCATGTCCCTAAACTTCTTGAAAAACCAAAGAGCCATTCCCCGTTCTCATCACGGATGATCTCTCCCGCGGCTGATTTGTCACTGTTATTGTTGCAAGCACCATCCGCATTCGCTTTAACCTAACTCCGTCTCGGCTTTCTCCACACTTTCTCATCCGAATCATTCCCATTCACCACATCGTCTCTCTGAATCAAATGGGAGGCAACACAATTAGCAAAATCAGCAGCCATATGGATACAATGGATGAGTATATCACCCACGTCCACATAGTTATCGTCCATGCTAATGCTACACCTTCTCTTCCATAACCACCAACATATAGTAGGAAAGAGGGTATCCCAAGTAGCCGCAACATCCGCATAAGAGCCTTGATTACACAGGTTAGTCATGAACCATGAGTCAAAAGGAATGGTCATAAACTCACTGAACTTACTTGGCCGAACAATGCGACTTCATGTATTAAGGGCCATAGGACAAGATCACACCACATGCTCAACAGTTTCCTCATTAGTTTGGCAAAGGGGGCAGCGCGAGAAACTAGCAAGATGCCGTCGGACATGTTCACGTTGGTAAGGAGACGATCACTACGCGCGAGCCAAAGAAAGGTTCGCACACGTTGCGGAACATGCTTCTTCCAAATCAGATTCCAATCAGCATTAGACACCCTATCCTCATTCTCACTAAGCTTAATATAGGCAAATTTAGAGGTAAAAATCTGGTTATCAGTCCATCGCCAAGCAGGGATGTAATATTGGGTTATGGCACTTCCAGGATTACGGGTATTAAAAAAATTCGATCTGTGATATACTACTCGCTGATCCGGTAAAAATATCGGATATTTTTCTTAGAAAAATAAAAATTACAGGTCAACTACTGCTAAATAGTACATGTACTCAGGTCGGGCTCGGGACGTAATATTTGGCTAAATGGGTATGCGGCCCGCTTGATGGATAAACATTTATCCCTAGATTCAAATCCCTCCAAATACATAATTATATTGCTTAATTTTCCTCCAGCTATATCTTGACTTAAGTAAAAAGTTCGTCATGATCTTAAAAACTTATTTGCTTGGCTCGGTGGCTAAGCACCACACTCCCTATGCGTTAGATCTAGGTTCAAATACCTTTGGGTGTACAAATGTTCGTCAATTATCAAAATTCTCCGGGTGTTTCGATTGGTGTGGTATTTTTTGGGTTGTCAGTGTAATGTCGTTCTAAGGTGTTTATCTTGTATCGTCAAAGGTTTCTTTCGTTGTGTTGTACTTTTTTCCTCATATAAGATTAATGAGATTTTTAACGAGACACACAACTTAAGTGATGATTCTTTTTGAACCTTTTATTAATAAAATTATGATTATTGAGAAAAAAATAGTAACATGTGTTATCGTTTAATTGGAAGATATTAAATAAGTATAAAATTATCATGTGATCATGCCATAATATAATTTATCGTTCATGTCATGGCATCTCTAACTTGTCATTGAGAGTTTGATACAATACCAATAGTTCGGTTCCAATTTTTTTAATGTGTCAATTTTAAAATGTAGAAGTGACCGATTTATTAACACAAAGAGTGTGTGAAGAAGTCAACGAAGCTTTATCAAGATTGATGTTTTTTGGTTGAATATTTGTGTTTGTTAATACTTGTACCTTTTTAAAAGGAACACAAATCTTTTGTCAAAATTTAAAAAATAAAATTTAAAATACCCTCTTAAAAGGAACACAAATCTTTTGTCCCTATATACCCCTTTCTACGTGCACTAAAAAATATTAAAAAAATAAATTTTAAAACTTAACTCTAAATTTTACATCCTAAACCTTAAAAACTATACCCTAAAAATACACTCTACTTTAATTTCCTAAACCTTAACTTTAAATCCTAAACCCTAACCTCACTATTTTAAAGTGAGGCACCAAAAAAGACATACTTAAGGGCAGACGATTTCCATTATTTCAAAAGAGAGAACCTTTGAATTTTCAGAATAAAATATCGATTTTAATTCCACTCGTAAATTATCATTGAAAGCCATTAGGGTTTTTATAGATTAAAAACTCCACTCCGTCTACAACTATAACTCGGACTAATCCTTTTATAAATACCCAAACTCTGACCAATATAGTTAAAATTCTTTCACAAAGTATAATAGTGGATTTATATCGACATAAACCCCAAAGAACCAAAGCCGAACCCCTTCAACCGCCTGTGCATGCTACAAATGGCCTCCAACTCCAAAGTCGGCTGCTCTTTGAAATTCTTTGAAGCAAACAATACATCTCCCACTGCCACCGACGCCACCATTATCCAGTTATGTATTAGATTAAGATTTCAACTTTGCGTCAAAGCCCACGGCGTTGAGTTTTTGGTCGATGATATCGTTGCCCCTGAATCTGTGACTTCCTTCGCCATGCCGTTAGCTGTTCTGATGTCCTGCTCTAATGTCATGTTTGTCTCCAACGTGCTCGCGGGCCTCGACGTGGACGCAGAGTTCGTGACTTATCGAGTCCGAAGATTGCAAAGTTTGCCTTCGGCATGGCCAAACGTCATGGCTCAGCTGTTTCGTGTTTTATGACGGTGGCTCAAGTTTCCATCCACAAAATCGATTATATCGGTGATAAAGAGTTCAACAGAATTTTAAACACGTTGAAACCGGAAAGCATTGGAGGTTCAAGAAATGAATATTTACTTGAGCAGAATGTGAAATTAGAATATCAAAGTTCTTGATGAAATATTTGATTCTCTTTTGCAGTAAAAGATTTTTAATTTTCAGTGTGATAACATTCAGTTTCTTGGTATGCAAGTTATTAGAATAAACACTAAATAGTAACCCTAATTTTCAATGTGATATCGTTCGGTTTCTTGATATGCAAGTTATCGAGACACTAATTAGATTATTGTTATGCATTCTAATTTATTTATTTATTTTAGATTAGTGCATTCTATATTCCAAACCAAACCTTGTTGACCACGCTAACACCTTTTCATAGTCGAGAGCATCCCCTACGAAAAATAATATCTAAAATATGGTCCCTCAAATTGTACTTCGATTTTAAAATCTGCACAATAATTAATTTTTTTTTCTTTTCAAAACTAAGTTAGAAAACAATTTTCATTAGAAATGCTTTATTTTGCTTACCCATTCTTAAGTACATCGGTTGAGGGATTATAGACATGTTGAGAATCTAAAATGGATGTTGCATGATGATGGTTGTTCGGATATTCGAAGACTATAGAATGTTGTTCTATCCTTAAATGTGGAGCTATCCGGAGTATATGAACGTCAAACTAACGAAAAATAGACAAGAAAAATGTCACAAGCATACGAAAATCGTTGCATAAAAGTAGATGAAACAAACAAAACGTGAGAAAAAAAGAAATTCAAAACGAAAGATATTTTTATGAAAAATTAAAATTAAAATTAAAAAAATCATCAATGGCCGACAGTCAACATAAAACTAAGAAAAATATAGAAAAAAATAAAACAACTTAAAAAAACCCTACGAATGATTCGAAAATAAAACAGATTCTAACGAAGAATGTATACTTTTTTCAATGTGACAATTTAAAAACATAAAGGTGATAAATTTATTGATACAAGGGTACATGAAAAAGTCAACGAGGCACTAACAAGGTTGATGTTTTCTGGTCGAATATTTATATCGGTTAATACTTAATTAATGGGCGAGTCTACAATATAATAGCTAAAAAATGACACAATCGAAATGTTAGAAAATATAGAGCTTAAAATATTACTCATTGTAACGACTCATATTTTAGACCCGTGATTTGTTTTCACTCGGGCTTTGAGTGTTGGGTCAAAGTGTTGGGTCCATGTGGTGTCTAAGGAACCTTGGTGGCTTCACACTTGACCATTTAGACTTGGGTTGTGGCCTAGAGGTGGTATGGAAGAGTTGAAAGGGATCTAGGTGGTAAATTCCCCAAAATTTTAAATAAAGGCTATTCGTATCTTACAAAATCTATGTGTTGGCATGGAAAAGCAAAACATGCTTCATTACCCTTTTAACTCCCCCATCTCATTCTCTCTCTTCTTCCTTTCACCTTAAACCTAGGAAAAAAGCTCAATCTTTGTCATCTTATGCGGTGTTTTAGAATTTAAGATTTGAGATATTAGAGCCTACGTGCAAAGATCTACAAAACAATGTATAAATCACCATTTTTTGGTGAGAATTGAGTTTATGAGTTTTAATAGGGTTTGGGAGAAATTGGATAGAGGAAGTTATAAACTCATTTTCTAGTTTTAAGTCATATTTTAGCTACTTTCCATATCTCCTGCAAGTTGTAATTCATTTTACATCCTTCTTGTGTAGTGAGGGAAGTTTGAGAGACCTACAAGGAACAAGGAAAGAAGAAAGCTTGGGGATTTTGGCAAAAAATATCATTTGCAGCTGTACGAGTAAGGTTAGTACACCTCTAACTCCATTGTCTTCACGGACATCATAAAGATGATGTCTTGTATGCTTGATTTATTGTTTTGGTTGCTTTTGGGTGTTTAAATCTTGTTGAATGGCTTAATCCAATAAAAGTTATTAATAAGGTGTAAAAATAGTAGAAAACCACCATAAATAACCCCCATAACTTGTAATATTAGTATGAGACCTTGTAATAATGATTTTAGGTGATTTGAGGATAATTTTAGAGTCTTTGGAAGCCATTTCTAGGCTCAGTACCGGTGCACGGGAAACTTGTACCGTACCCCTTTTTCAGAAGTGATGAACAAGATTAAACTGTGAGTGGGGTACCGGTACAATGTTCAACTTGTACTAGTACTCTATTCAAGTCGTATTAGTACGAATTGACTCGTATCGGTACGTGAAGGCTGATATCTCTACAACCATACTATATGGCATATTGTATCGGTACGCATATAAAAGCACCGATACTTGGGATACCATACCAATACGCAAGATCGCGTACCGGTACCCACTAGACATTTTGCCTGGGAAATTTTAATTGGAGATGGAAGGGCTGAAAATTGTAGACTATGATCTAATATGCTTCTTATGGTATAATATGATCGGAATAACTCAAAAAATCGAGATTTCACACTTGTACATGAGCATAAAATGTAAGAATTTGGTAATCATAATGGGTGACTTGTAAATTATTATCAACCGTAGGGTTGTTTGATTATATGTCAATGACGTGTGCTGTGTGGGAACTTGCTTGGTAGAGTCACCTTGATTGTTGGGAACTAGATACCTAGATAGCGTGTTGCAACACTATAGCAAGAGATACCAAATCTACGTTCCTGAGACTGTGTGACATCGAGTCTCATTCGAAGATAATCGAGAGGGGATTCCGAGTATGAGTGTACATTCCCAAGGTTTATGATTTGCATGAAGCATAGAAGAGTAGAAGTGTAACATTGAGCTTTGTAAGCTTAATGTTCGAAATTGTTATTTTTGTTCGCAGGTTTTTAGGTTTGACTCGTTGCTTGGAGAAGCACCACTAGGTAGGATTTCAACATCATCTCATCAAAGTAAAATACTTAGAATTATTGGGCTATGTATTCGTAGGATTGATTGTATTGTAACTCGTATTTTGGGATTGTAATGATTTGATTCGAATGCTTTATACTTTTAAATGGAGCTCCATTTTAAACGATTTTAAGTACTATCCTATACTCTAAATATTTAGACACGATTTATTTTAGGAAACTATTTTGTGGTTCAGGCTAAACTAGGTTAACATTTTATGGTTGCGGGTTGGGCTTGAGGCCCAAATGTGACATCCAAGTTTAGTGTGTTACACTCATACACTCGAAATGTTATACTTTTCGATAACATTTTAGGTTGGTGGTAAGTTTCGAAACTCAGAGATAAGTTTCAAAACTTCTTGTAAAAAATATTTGGGTAACATTTTCAAGTTGCAACCAAAAATGTTATGCTTTTTGGTAATATTTTATGTTAGTGGTTGATACCAAATGATATGATACAACAGAGAATGTATTTTATGGAAGTTGATAGATGAATATGACATAAATTTCCTGGAATCAATGGATGTATATGATGGTGGAGGTGTTGGATAGATTTGTCCTTGGCACCCAACTAATCACAATTGAATAGGCAAACACCATAATAGGCTTTAACACACCCTCCTAACCGCAATTGATTGGGCACACAAGAGTGTGAACTTGCAAAGAACAAGATCGAAGATGCAAAGAACTTGCAACAAGAATTACTCAAAAAGTAATCTAAATTTTATTTCTTCCAAAAATCAAGGTATGATTTTTCAATGATAAATTTCTCCTCCTTATATAAGCTTTGGAGAAGTTCTAATCCTACTAAACTTAAAGAATTAAATACAATAAATAAATGCTGAAATAGAATCTCCTAATTACATAAGTAACTTCTAATAATAAATAAATTCTGAATATAAAATCATAATTAAATAAATATAACCCTAATAGATATTGCAGAATCCTATATTTATTTAAAATACAAATAATCAAATAAAATCTTAAAAATTCGTAATTATCCAAAAATCACGTATTAATCCCATATAGGAATTTCTGCATGCGCTGCCTTCACTAAAATAGATGTATCTTGAGTTTCAGATGTCCAATTAAGGTGTTTCAAGATGTGTTGAAAAGATAATTGACATTCGAACAAATTTTAAGAAGACATATCAATCAATAAATGTCTGGATCCCATTCAAAAATGCATCGAAAGTTGACTCATGTTTATGACTTACAAAATAGTTTCAACTTCTTTTCCAAGATGATTATTTTGATCCCTCTCATGCTCGTATCATTCTCCCATTCCTAAAATAGATTCTTCCTAAAATATAAACTGGTACATGGAGAAAGTTCATCAAAGTACCATGAAAGAGAAGACGTCTTGAAGGATAGTTGTGCATAGTCTCTTTTTGCAATGTAATTTACAAGTTCCTTCTTATTGAGATCATCATTATTATTCTTTTGGTCGCAAAGTAACTTATTCTCATCTTCAAAATTGTTATTAATGCTAGAAGATAAATAAGCATAAATAGACTTATGAAAACAACCAATGGTACCATATGATTGTAGGGTACATTCGTCGGTGTTTGCCGTTTGATGATCATCATGAATCAGAATAGTAGGTTCGTCACTAGAAACAAACAAACAACCTACAATTTTTCTCATCAATAGGCAATCTTAAACTTTCGATGGTATCACCTTCCGCATGTTCTTTAGGAGAACAAATTTCTTCATCATGCGCCGGATCACGTATTTCAATATTAATAAAAGACATGAATTCAGAAAACATATCTCTCAAAATTTTTTGCTGAAAATAAGACTTATCTGGACAATCATACCCTGAATGATATAGTCAACAACAATAATGACACCGAGTCCCCAAAAGGGTAAAATCCAATACGTTACTCAATGACATTCTCAAGAACGGCCCGAAATCGATACCAAATGATATGATACAACGAAAAACGTATTTTATGGAAGTTGATTGATGAATATGACGTAAATTTGTTGGAATCAATGGATGGATATGATGATGGTGGTGTTGGATAAATTTGTCATTGGTAGCCTCCTAACCGCAATTGAATAGGCAAACACTTGCAAACGAAACAAATCACTTTGATGAACGGTTGATGGCGAGATAGATGTTGTTGTCCTAGGTACCCTCATAATTGCAATTGACTAGGCAAACTCCATAATTAGCTCTAACACATCCTCTCAACCGCAATTGATTAGGCAAACAAGAGTACAAACTTGCAAAGAACAAGATCGAAGATGCAAAGAACTTGCAACAAGAATTACTCAAAAAGTAATCTATATTTTATTTCTTCCAAAATTCAAGTTCTGTTTTTACAATGATAGATGTCTCCTCCTTATATAGGCTTTGGAGAAGTTCTAATCCTACTAAGCTTAAAATATTAAATACATGTTGAAAATAAAATCCTAATTAAATAAATAAATGTTGAATTCTAATCTCCTAATTACATAAGTAACTTCTAATAATAAATACATGCTAATTAAATAAATATAATCCTAATAAATATTGCAAAATCCTATATTGATTTAGATTACAAATAATCAAATAAAATTTTGAAAATTCGTAATTATCCAAAAATCTCGTATAGGAATTTCTGCATGCGCTGTCTTTACTAAAATAGATGTATTTTTAGTTTCAGATGTCTAATTGAGGCATTTCAAGATGCGTTGAAAAGCTAATTGACAGTCGGACAAGTTTTAAGCTAAAATTTTGACCCATAAATGCCCGGATCCCATCCAAAAATGCATTGCAAGTTGACTGACGTTTCTGACTTGCAAAACAGTTTCAACTTCTTTTGCCATATGATTATTTTGACCCCTCTCATATGCTCGTATCATTCTCCCACTTCTCAAAAATATTCTTCCTCAAATGTAAACTAGTAAGAAGAGGAAGTTCATCAAAGTACAATGAAATAGAAGATGTCTTGAAGGATCCTTGTGTAAAGTCTCTTTTTGCAATGAAATTTACAAGTTCCTTCTCATTGAGGTCATCACTATTATTCTTTTGGTTGCAAAGTAACTAGGTAGGTTTCCTGTGAGGCAGGTTAAAATGCGGCTAGTATACGACGACACTTATTTTCCAGTTACAGGTTACCAGCCAATTCAAATATGTTTTGGTTAAGATTTTCAGTTGGCTAATGAAAATTTTTACCCCTATTTTTTTGTAACATTTTAGGTGCCGAGTCAATACTCGGTAATAATTTAAGTTCCCTAACGACAAACTAAATGTAGGTAACATTTTAGGTGCCGATCCCGAAACTGAATTTCATTAACATTTTAGAGTCAAACTAAAACGTAGGTAACATTTTAGGCGCCGATCCCGAAACTGAATTTCATTAACATTTTAAGGTCCAAGCCCCAAACTAGTTTTCGCTAACATTTTGGATTCATAACGCAAAATTGATTTTCGATAACATTATAGGTCCGAACCCCAAACTCATTGCAGATAACATTTTTAGTGCTAAACCCCAAACTAATTTTTTAATAACATTTTAACTGTCGAACCTGAAACTCATTTTAGGTAACATTTAAGTGCCAAACCCCAAACTAAATTTTATTAGTATTTTAAACTCCGAACCCCAAACTAATTACCGATGATATTTTAGATGTCGAACCCTAAACTGAATACTAATAACATTTTAGGTGTCGAACCCCAAATTGATTATAGGTAACATTTTAGGTGTCAAACCCTAAACTAAATACCAATAACATTTTAGGTGCCGAACCCCAAACTAAATATCAAAAACATTGTAGGTCCCAAACCCTAATTTTACCCTTACAAATTTCTACAAATAAATGCTTCTACACTACCATATTTTGCAAAAAAAATTTAATTAAAAATTATGGGAAGATTTTCTGCAACCATTTTCTGTTTAGGAACATACCTATACAGTTCATTCAACAACAACATCAAGATGGATGATTTGTTTGAGTTGATTTCTACGGAGGTTAGCAAATCAACAAGGAAGAATTGTCTTTATTGGAAGCCAAAATCCCCATTGATGAGCCCAGCCCTGAAGCTCATTACATGATAAAGATATGTAATGCAAGTGGACTTTGCAAGATGTTTTGGAGATACAACTGTGTAGGGGATACCAATGTCGAGTTGTATGTAAATTTTGATGAAGGCGTTAGTTCATCAAGAATCCTAGGAGGTTCTCCATGTTCCACAGACGAAGATGTTGTTTGTGTACGTAATTCCAGGAGACGACATGAGAAAGAACAAATAATTGAGGAATCGAACGTCACATCTGATATATCTATAGACAACGACAACACGGAAACATACTATTCTTTCGTTCATTTTAATTGAACTAAGCTAGCTTATTACAATGAACCATGCATCTAATTTCATACCATACTTTCTAATCTAATTTATGTTTGTGTTGGTGATCATATTTCTGTTGGTTCCTCGAATAAATGTCAAAATGTAATGGGATTTTTCAACCAGCTTAATTAGAGCTGAGTATATCGTTAAACATGTCTGACATCGTTTTAGCATCGATAAGTATTGATACTGTACTTTGCGTTTCAATATTATTTAACATGAACCTAAAATCTTACACTATATGGTAACATTTAAGGTGGCCTTTCTCGTTATAAGTATCAAAACTCTTATATACATTTTGATACTCCCAATTACGTATGAACATGTAACTATACATGAACGTGAACATTGTAGGCGATTAGTATCGAAACTTTACAGTAATGGGTACATTTTAAATGTTTGAGTATCGTAACTCTTATTTATGTTACAACTAAGATTCATGAGAAGAGAAGACGTGTTAGGCTCATACAGTAAGGAATCTTGATAATGAGATGATATGCATAAGAGATTCCTTACATGAGTTGTCTTGTGACGACAATCATATTACATTGACTATAAAGAAGCAATTGTTAGTTTCCAAACATGTTCTGGCATTATTTGTCTTTGGAAAAGGTAAGTTGGATCATGTTCACAACTGTAGATGAAATTTTTTATCACAACATAACACAAGCACGAAATAATCAAAATAGACTTGCAGAACATCGCATTGTTTTTCAGGTTTTTTCTTTTGACTTGAAATTTCTCCAATTTTTTGTACAACCTTCTTACTTCATCCATATTCACCAATTTGTGCAATTTGGCATTATGAATTCTAATTTCCCTATTTTCAGCTAACAAGGTTGGAACTCGATTTCTAAATTCTAAAACATCGATCGAATATCCATCATTGTGAATCCATTTAAAGAAAGCACAATGGCTCTACAAATGTGCAGAATAACACATTAATCGAAACACTGGAACAATAACCCAAATTATTACTTAATACCTTAGGGCCTTTAGCACATCCATAAAATCTCTTCCCTTTGCTTCGTGGTACATTTGAAGTGCAAATTGGTGATCGCAATAACAGTGAACAATGTTTCATTTGGCACGTGACATAGAACTTTCAGTACACATCGTTGAAGGAAAACTCAAACAGTTGACGTTGCACTTTGCACAGATAGAAGTGGAGAGGATTATAAGAACATTATATAATTGTAGGTAATAAAATAAAATAAAAAACAATGCAATTTTAAATTTGTAGAAACGTAACTGAAATAAAATAAAATGAAGTCCATCAAACATCAAGTTCATACACATCAAATTCCAAAAAATATTAACAAGTTCAAAAAGTCATGATATTAAAAGTCTAGTCAGCCGTCTTGGGGGTACTAAATTCTTGATGAAGGGAAACCATTTCCTTGCGAATCTCAGCAAACTGAGAATCAACATGCTTACAAAGCTCAGCAAACTGAGAGTCATCATGGTTTCGAAGCTCCGAGAACTGTGAATCAACATTGTTACGAAGGTCAGCTAATTGCGAATCAACATGGTCACGACAAGTAACCAAGTAGTGACTTCATTGTAATCTCACGTGGAATTGTAGAAGAAACTTGTTCGGCAAGTGAAGTGGAATGTTCTTTCACATTTTCTGCGTTGATGCGATCTTTTGAGTCCTTATAAATCCAACAATTTTGCTCAAAGATGTATCCGTATTTGTGGGCTGAATAAATGTCAACATTTTCATTTAAAGGGACATATGGGTCCAAAGAAAAATTAACATCATTATTCTGAAAGATGTGTGTAAGGACAAAAGCGTATGGAAGAGAGGTTGAGGCCCCATGACCCTTTGTGACAATGGATAGTATCTAAAGAAAAATGATTTTGGCAATGCTAGGAGCAACCTCAGTTTGATATTGGTTAAGCCACCAGTAATCAAACTCTCAGGTTGTTCCTACCTTCTCACTGGACGATCGAAAAAACCATGCCACGATAAGATGAAAGATTCTTTCGTCAAAACGAAGATTTTTGGGGCTGTGGCCTTTGTACTTTTTAATAAAGCTGGAATTAGTTTCATCTTAAAGGCCTTTATTTTCAATACCCAAATCAGCTGCAATTGATTGGGGGTGATAGAGAGTTCCTTATGCATAATAAAAGAGTTGATGGCAATGATCTTAGATGAATTTATGTCACGTACAGTTCCAACATTATTGTAAAAGGCACGTACAAGTCTTTTAAAAACCCTCGATTTGGATCTCAAAAAAAGCATTCCAACCCCATTTCATGAAAGTTGACTTCCTTTTGAAGTTTTAGGTTTCGTTATGAATGAAATTCATGGCCACAACACGTTCTTTACGAATTTGTCTGTTGTAGAAATGTTTATAAAATTTGGTCTTTTCATCGTCATGTCTAAAACATGATTCATCAAAAGATGGTGTTGGGTCAACAGTTTGTTAACATTTGGTTGAATTCTGCATGGTTAATGGGTAGAGTGAATAAGAGTTCACTAGGATTTGGGTTTAGGGATCTTGTAAGAAATAAAAAAAATTGATTGGAAGTAGATTAACATCACAAATTGAAGAATTCGACCAACCCTATCAATGAATAATATATGAAAACAAAAGAAAATTTAGAGGAACCCATCAGTCATATGAAACATTTTTTGAACACGAAGCCAAGCCTATCGATAATATCAAACAATTTCCAAGTTCAAAGCTAAGGCATGGAAAGAATTGGAAAACCAAACAAAAGAAATGGTATGGAAAAATTTAAGGGTTTCGAGAAATACCTTTGATTCAACTAAGCTTAGGGTTCCTATTAAATTTTAAACGAATTTAGCAGGAAATCTTAAAAAACCAAACAATAATATCAACCATTTTGTCATCATCAACCATGAGGCATGAAAAGTAAATGAAAACCAATCAAAAGAAAAGGAATGTTTAAGAAAAAAACTTGGGTTTCCAGAAACATACCTTTGATTCAAGCATACAAGATTTGGTTGAATTGAGTTTAGGCTTCCTGTTAAAGTTTAAAAAAATTAGCCGAAAATTTGAAAATCCCATCAATTATATCAACCAATTATTCAACAACAACTGTCATCCATGGAAAGTAAATGAAAACCAAACAATAACCAAACAAAAACCAATGGTTTTTTTAACAGAATTAGGGATTCTAGAAATATACCTTTGCTTGCTTCCAGTAGTCTCTTAGTGAACTGAGTTTAGGGTTCATGTAAAAATTTAAACAAAAACATTGGGAAATTTGAAAAAAAACTCATCAATAATAGCAACCATATCTTCAACATGAAGGTTCAGGCAATGGAAAGTACTTGAAATCCAAACAAAAGCAAGGCTATTTAAAAATCCTGGGGTTTCCAGAAATACCTTGGAATCCTGCAGATTGAAATTAAAAAAAAAGGGATGGGGAGATGATGTTTAGAAGGAGTAATGGGTGAAAGAATAAAGTGAAAAGTCTCAATTTAAAGATTGTGAAGAAAAGTAATGGAGGAATCCAATCGCTTCGCACAACTGAGTGAGAAGGGCATTAGTTTTCATTTGAGGGTGACCTTCAAGCTTTGGTATATATATATTCCACGTTAAGTAGCAGAACTGGGTCATAAGTTGCGCAAATGTTAAAGAAAAAGGAAGCGAGAACGGAAACCGAAAAGGTTATATGTGTTAAGTTTTTAACTAAAAATGTTATAATTCAAAATTCAAATATTTTTAAGGTGTCGAAACCTAGATACCAGTTCTAATACTTTGATAGCAAACACTGCAACATATGACATTTAATCAGTATCCAAACTTAATGACAAACCTACAATGTAACTGCTTATTCGTACATTTTAAGATTCTCTGTTTAATTCTAATAGTACCGAATCGTGGTTGCATGATTTACAAATCTTATTATTTCGTTAGAAGTGTTTTTAATTAGGATTATCAGAAATTTTGTTAGGAGTACGCTTACGTTGTTTGGTTTATTTCATAGGAATGTAAGATTAACTGTTTGGTTGAGAGAATATAAGATTACTTATAGAGATATTTGACTAAATTGTTATTGTGATATATTTTTTCTTAACAAGTCAAACAGTCAAATATTAATTTAAAAATAGCTGTTTGAAGATTCATATCATTATACTTACCATATAACGAATATACTCCTAAATTAAAGCAGGAATGGAGCAATAAAATGAAGGAATATATTTTGATACACAACCTGTGTAAAAATATTTACACAATCCTTTTATAAAATTTAAAACCTAAATCCCAAACCCTAACATCCTAAAACCTAAACCTTTAAACCTTAAACCCTAAATTCAAAATTATTACCATATACTTTAAATTCTACACCATACACACTAAACTCTTAAACTCTAAACCCTAGCCTAAAATCCTAAACCCTAAAATTGAAAGGTTTGTGTATAATAAAGTTTACACAAGCTTGTGTATCAAAGTATTTTCCTAAAAGGAATAAGAAATTGGAAAATTCTACAACATGCGACGAACACCGCTGAACACCATTAAATTGCTTAATAAAGATTAAAAATTTCAAGGACTCAACATATAATTAATAAGTATTTTTTAAAAAAATCATTTAAATTATTTTCTATATATATAATATTTTTAATCTTGTTTTAATAAATAATTAGATCAAATACGAACTGTAGTCAATTTAAAAATAAAAACACTAATGTTTCTTTTTCTATTCCAGATGCTACTGCCGTTAAACACCGCTCGTCAGCGAGATTGTCGACGTCGTGACGCCGTCACTGCATGACCGTCGTTGGAGCTGGGTTGCCGTCAGTGGTTGGTATGTGATCCAATTATTTAAAAAAGCCTAAATTGACTATGGTTGGTATGTGATCCAATTATTTGAAAAAATTAAAATTTACAAAGGTTTTTCTTGTATACAAATATGCCAATTTGTCTAATTTATTTCCTTGTATAGAAAAAACCCTAACTCAAAGGTTTTCCTTGTATACAAAAAAACCCTAAATTTACAAACGCATAATTTTGTTCTTGTATTTAAATATTAAAATTAATTTTTAATGTTAATATGTGTAAACCATTTAAATATTAAAAAATATGAAATAAAATTATTTAATAAATGTAATATAGGTCATTTACACACTCATAAAATATAAATCGTTGTTTGTGTGAGGCAATGTAAAATGAAAGCAAGAAAAAGAAATTGCAGAAATTAAAAACATTAAATAGTACTCAAGGTTCCAAAAAAGCTATGATTGCAAGTATTTCAAGATACACAACAGTTGTAATTTATTCCTAAGTTATTTTGGCCGTATCCCTATTGTTCCTCCACTTCGAATGGGAGAAGTCCCGGGAGTGCATCAACAATGGTATCCCCCGCCCATTGTTTTACTCTTGCCTTCGTACATAGTGCTATGATCAGGTTAGAGAAGAATATATCTTGTGGTTTGCTCATCGACGCAGCTCTTTCGAAGATGGCAGCGTGAATCAGCATCGCCGATATAGGTTACATCCCTTGACGAGGTAGTCCTATAACAACATCCTATGGAGAGAAAAAGTTTCTTAATTTTGGGTTGGTAAAAGTCGGTTATTGATGATATGGGCCCAAAATCTTGAATCTGGCAGAAGTTTTCTCCATTGCACCATTTTGTCATGGCCTTCTCCAGTCCATTTAGTTCTTTGAACACAAAGGTCCCGCAGAATAGAGGAGTATGTTCGATCCGCATCAAGGGCCCTGGAAATGGTGTGGCCTTCCTAGTTTTTTGAGAATTCATAGTAATTTCCGATTGCCTCGGTAGAGAAATCCACTAATTTCCCCTAACCTGTACCAATTTCTCTCCATCCTGACCGATGTGGGTGTAAAATTCTTGTACCCATGAGATATTGATGTCACATGGTTGTTGAATAAATGTATCTCACATCTGCTTGCTAATCACATCCACCACATCTTCATCAAATAGTAGCATATACGTAGGTGTGAATTCTAACCCTTCTTATTTAAGAATCCGCTGTTGGCGTACAAGTTCATATCTTTCTTGGAATAAACTGGAGAGGAGATGGCAGATCTCTGGTGTGGCAACTCGTCTGTTGGGGTCAAATGCAGCAACGACAGAGTTAGGGGATGAAGCTCTATGTGCCATAATACGCAGTTGAAGATAAAACAACGGAGGAAGTTGAGACGTTTGAATAAAAATGGAAATTGAATAAGTAGAGATTTTCTCCTTCTAATTGATTGGGGATAATGGAGATAGAAAGCCTAAAAGGAGAAGTGAAATTGGGGTATTAATCAGCCATTAAACATTAATGGGGAAACGGTGTGTGGAACACGTCTATGGCTGTTTTTGTCATGGAGAAGTGGAATTGGCAGAAGTATGAGAGAGAGTGAGATGTGACTATTTAGATTCTCTCTTGCATCCAAATGGCGTGTTCAGGTAGGAGTGTAACAAAAGTTTGTGGACAAGCATTGGTTTATCCCCTAAACCTTAAAATTTCATCCCTAAACTATAAACTATTAACCCAAAAACCCTAAACCCTTATCCAAAGACCTTGTCGATTGTTGCCTTAATAACTAGCAAGACAACTATAAACTTTACACCATAGAAGTTAATCTTATAGACCATTAACCCTAAACTACACCTTACACCCTAACCCATTACTACTAAGCCATAAATTATAAACCATAAACCTTAAAGGCATACCAATCTATCACTTAAACCTTAAAGCCCTAAACAACACCATAAACCCTAAACCACTAACAGTAAGACCTGCAGCTTAAACTAAAAACCTTGTAGCCATAAAAAATTTATCTTAAAAACCAATAAACCTTGTAGGGTTAGGGTAAAAAATTTAAACTCAAAAGAACTAAAATGAACACAACTATAAGCATTTTTAATATTTTTTTGGGTTGGAATGAAATATAGAAACTAAAATGAACACAAATATGACCATATTAAAATTAGTGTTTAAATTTGATACGCAGGCTGTGTAAAATAACTTTTACACAAACTTAAACCCTAAAAACTAAACCCAAACTTTATTCCTTAAACCCTAAATTCTAAACACTAACCTTAAATTCTAAAACCTACAACCTAAACCCCTAAACTCTAAGCCTTAAACTAAACCCCTAGCCCTTAAAACTAAAAGGCTTGTGCAAAGTTTACACATCCTATGTATTGAAAATTTTCTCTTAAAATTATTAGGGTAAAAATTTAATCTTAGGAAGTGAATGTGACATTTAAATGCATGCAAAAAGCGCCTTTTCAATAATGTGCCGAGTATTGAAACACATATGCATTGGTTTGAAAGTATTTAAATTTGGCGAATCCCGCCCCAAACACGTCTTTTCAGTTCTATTATCAAAAGAACACGTTTAAAATTAATTTGGCAGGTTCAATTAAAAAGTAAATTAATTTGCTAGTTCTATGCAATAATTTCAGAAGACGCATGTTCCCAAGTAAATATACGTCTTTTCAATGTCCACTCGAATCTCTGTAACCCGTTCCAATTCGTCAGTAGCAGATATGTCTTTTCAATTGATGCGTTAGGTAGAATAGTTTACCGGTAAGTCTTATAGCAGTGTTAAAAATAGTGTTGAAGTCCCAAAACCCAACATACCAACCGAAAATTTAAAATTTACTTTTAAGAATTTTGGGTTATTTCCCATGAACATTGTTCCGAAACTGGCTTACACGTACCGAATCAGGTGTAAATATAAAATATTCTATTTTTATTATAAATAGGAGTCATTTGAGTTCTTAGCTTCATACCCTAATTATCGACTCTGGTGTATTATTTCCTTTCTAGTTTTCGTCTCTACACCATTATGGACTGCTATTCAGATACTTCTTTATTTATAGATTCAAGAAGAGTTCTGATTGTTTATTTAGGTTGTTTGGGTCGAAAAAATGGTATTTGAAAGGTTGTGATTAGCCATTTTGTAGGGATGAACACCAACGGGCATAGTATTTGTAAAACCATGCTTTAAAGATTATCCAATACTATTGTTTGTTGGTGTTTGGAACTAAATTAGGACGTGACAATTGTAAATTCTCCCCAACCCTTTTGCAACCACACCCTGGCATCAACACATTCCAGTGAGAAATGATCATTCCCGTTGTATTAGAAAATTGCCATTTTAGTTATAATATTAAACTTGCCAAAAATGTCAAGAAGTACTTGCAGAAAGTGCCTTCACAGTAATATGACGAGTTGCAGCCATTGTCACACGGTTTCAAACTTTCCATTTCATACCTAAAATGTAACATGTATTCCTAATGAGTTGAATTTAAGTTTTCCTTTACTTAAAGACTCTGCTCGTACAAATTGCACCTCAAACTTTTCATTTTCTACTTTATGTTCATTAATTATGTATTATAAGTTAGGCCAGTTTAAACCTAAAAGGTGACATTTATGCCTAATGTTCATGTTCCAGTTTATGTACTGAAAAAATAGTTCGGGTCTGAATAAGTTAATTAATGAGTTAATTCAAGTTCAAATAGACTATAGGTCGAGTCTCGTAGTTTTAGAATTCTTATAATTATTTATACGTTTTGAAGTAAATTAGAAACATTATAGGGTTTGGACTAAATTAATAAATTTAAAAATAAATATGGGTCAATTTTGGATTAAAATATAATTTTATGGACTAAATTAAACAAAATTGACACCATCTTAATTTTATTACAGTTACTTTTAGAAATTAAAAATAAATGTGGTTCAGCATCATGCTGTAACATGAGTTATTCACGTTTCAGTATAGACTATGAACTATAGAGACATATACTATAAACTATATTAATAATGATATCATAACATATGGTATATTATGTATGGATTGTAGACTATATCCTATATAATGCTTGAAGTTAATCTCATGCAGAAAGCTAAACACTAAACCTTAAACCATACAAATTAATGTCATAAATCATTTACCCTAAACTACACCATAAACCCTAACCCATTTATAGTATTTCATAAATCATTGACCATAAACCTTAAAGCCATACAAATTCACCTTGTAAAGTAATAACCCTAAACTACACCATAAACCCTAAACAACATAACACTACAACCTAAATCCTAAACCCAAAAATCTTAATTTTGTAAAAAATTATCTCATAAACCCATAACCTTATATTACAGGTTACTCTTACCGATTAGAGTCTTGTTGCTGTAGGTTAAGGGTTAGAATTTAGTCGTAGGAACTAAAATGAACACAAATATCATCGTATTAAATTTTTTAGGGTAGAAATTAAGTCTTAGAAGAAAAATAATAAGATAAGAATGCTAATGTTTGTGAGAATGAACAAGTTAAACGTCTACCGAAAGAATATTTTGCGATTTAAAAATAGTATAATAATTTTAGCAATTCTATTCTTTGTAGTCTTTGTCTCCTCAACATTATATGTATGGTTTATGTTTTTTACTGGAGGCGACGACTACAGTGCAGAGACTTCATTTTATAGATCTCGGAGGATTGGTGATTTGTTTTTAGGTTTTTCTTTTCGACAGACACTGATATTTGAAAGGCTGTGATTAGTCATTTGTAGGGGTGAACTGCAACATACATATTATTTGGAAAATCTTGTTTCCTTGGTCTCAAGATTTTTCAAATACTATTGTTTGTTGTTGTTTGGAACTACATCCGCAGACGGCCCATATAGAGCGGAGTCTCAAAGATGTGTTATGCGATCTTACATTAGGAAAATCAGACGTTGATTTTCTTCTCTCATCAAGTTACATGGATCAAACTCCCATAATTTATTGGTATTTATTTACTTCTGTTATGTTTTCTTATGAAAAAGGTCTAGAATTATCACAATAATTGTAATGCTACCCTAATACAAACTAACAATGGTTGGTTATGCACTTGCATGATTCACAATTCGTTGGTCTCTACACCCCACAATGCCCTTCCAGCAACATACATAGTATTTGGAATACCTTGCTTCTTAGGGGTCCGTTTTGTTCTCGCAAATATAAGATTACATGGTTTTTTTTATAGGAATGTAAGATTATATATTGTTTGAGGGAGCATAAAATTACTTAGACCTTAGGTGTTAACAAAATCTGTATTGTGATATATTTTATTTTTAACAAGTTAGACTTTAAATAACAATTAAAAATTATGTGCTTGAGGCTCCATATGGGCGTGTCTAACGTAAGGCATGGTGCGATACCTCATTAATTATACTTATCATATTAGGAATATATTCCTCAGATTTCAAAGCACGGTTGCAATAATAAAGTGAATAATAAATTTGCATAAAGTCAAGAATAAAATGTTAAGTAGAAGAAGATGTTCGTATCATTGAAATAATAGACCATGTTAATAGGAGTAGTGCCGAACGTGTAACACCCTCAACTGGTACGGACTATATAACCTAACCCAAGGTGTCACATTTAGGTCACAAGAGCGACCCTCAAATACAAATACGATCAATTTAAAGATTTAGAATAAACCAATATAATTTAAAATCAAGTTCAGAACCAAAAATATAATTCAGATTCACTCTGACATACTGACAATGCATAATGACCTACATGCCCGCCTAGATATACAAGTATCGTACTTAGCAGTTAATGCTGTTGAAACTCCATGAACTGATGTTAATATCTCGAACAATGCTCAACCTACTAACCTGCAACGATTAATAATTTTAATGAGCTTGGGAGCCCAGTAATACAAAAATACAAAAATGAATAAATATAAAGCAAGCCAATATAATTGATAGAGAAATAAACTAAGCATAAATGCAGTGCAGAATAGTTAATTTATCCAAATCATAAAGAGCAGAACCAAACTCGAATTATTTGACTCAGAATCCTAAACATATAGAATATCAAAATGTAACACATACCCAAATTGTAGTTATAATCGCAAAATACCTTATATGAAGGCTATTCTCAGAATGCCTGAAACGTAGGCTAAATAATAAGCGTTAAATTCTCATGAGCTATCATCGGTATACCTGAACAGAATATATATATAAGCCGGCGCTGTTGCGTGGGCATCGAAACGAATCGCATGCATACATACATCATTAATTCAAACACGAAAATACTGAATAATAGAACTATCAAAAATCCATAACTTACCGAATATATCATATACCAAAACTCAGAACCTTGAAACTTATCAAGTCTATCGTATAGAGTTTTAGAATCCCGAAACTTAACAAATCATGAGAGGGACCCACTCGAGTCAAACCATGGTTGCCAAGCCTTAATAAGGATCCCAAGATCCTCAAAACAACGAATAAACAAAGTCTAAGCTTCACTCGTCCTCGGGGTACACTCAAAAGCAAATTAGAAGTTGCAAGCATACATCCAAACTCCTAAAGGTTGATCAAAGATAATTTGGTAATTTGAAGGATGAACGGTAATTTAGTTAATTACAAGTAAAAGGTTATTTTGGTAATTGGCACTCAAAATGGGTATTTGACCAGTTACAAACAAATGGGTGTTTTGGTCATTTACCCCACAAAGGTATTTTGGTAATTTAAAAGTGAATAATATATTGGTCTTTTTACACAAATATGAAGGTCTCAGTTTCAAAAAGGGAAAGTGAGTCTATTCAGAGGTCCAAAGGTCGAAACAAATTATTTTAATTTTTGCGGAAGTTCTCGGTTTGGTTCATAAGTCCTAACGATCAAAATATGTCAGAACGGATAAATTTCAATGTATGAGACTCATGTCAAAATATCAAATTCTCATACATGTATCGAATCTGATCTAAACGTAAAAGCCCCGAATATTAACTCTAGCCGAAGGTTTCGAGATATCGAAACCTTCCCCTGAACATTATGATTTAATTCGGAAAAAAAGTTACTTAATTTCCTAAATCAAATCCTTAAATACCAAAACATAATACCGACCTCAAATCAGTCTTATGACAACCATTTATTGAACAAATGTATTTAACCGTTCATACACATATATCATACGGTAATTTATAATCTAATCAAGCATACAAAACCATATTTATACAAATTCAAAGAGGTAATTAAGTATTACCTTAATTCCAAGCAATTAATAATATTTTCCAAGTAAACTTCTCCGACCTTCCAACATGCCATGTTCATTTAGTGCATTCTCTGGTACCAATGGGACCTCGAACAATTATGAGAATATATTACATTATTACGAAAAAATACATGAACAAACAAGGTAAACGTTAGCTAAAACTAACATTCCCGATGATACGAAGCTCGGATGAAAATTTCAACTGACCACCATTAAAATCTCCATGCCATCTAACTGCTATTCAAAAATCATCTTGGTCGAACTACATATGGATCTCCAATTAAAGTTCGATTGAATCTATCTAAAGCTCTATTTTGCTTCTGCCCTCTCAAATCCTCCAAAGCAAGGCTTTTATAAGCCAATTTAAAATTTAATAAATATATTAAAGTAAGACAAGAATTGATGGATTGACGGGGGTTGGTGGTGTCAGCCAAACCCTCATCTCACGCAACATACATATATATATTTTTTATATATAATATAAAAATATTTCTTTAAAATAACTTGATCAAAGGTTTTGGTTCGAATATATATAAATGAATTTCGAATATGAAATTTGGGTTGTTATAGAACGTTTGCATATACTGATATACATATTCAAACCTTTGATGTAAAACCTAAAATATTACATTTTCTAGTAAGTATTCCAGTTTAAGTTTTCCTTAATACGTATCGAAACCCATTTAAAATTACATCTGTAGGGTTAGTGTAAAAATTACGTGTTATATTTGTGGTTCCCACTCTGAATTGTCTTTTTCGTTGTTATACTAAATGGTGCCACAAATGTAACAGTTCATCGCAAACGTTACATACTGAGGGAACGCGTAATTTAATTTGGTGTGTTCAATACATTCAAAAGATACATGTTCCTAATATAAAAGAGTATTTTCACTGATAGTTTCTCTCTATGCTTCTGGCCTTCCATCCCTTTCATCTTGACCAATAATGTTATGAATTAATATTTTAATTTTGATATTTTACTTTTGATATGGTAATCTTCACCCAGTTTAATCTGATCTTTGGTTATTAATGTTTTCAATAGAGGAATTAAACACATAAAATATTGCATTTAACTAGTTGAAGATTGTGTCTTTTTAGTGGTTGGTTCACATATCCAACGTCTACTGATGCTTGTCGAATAGTGATGCACTTTTGAGCAAGTATACTTGTCGTATCAAGTAATAAAGTGAAAGTAGAGTGTCGAACCCAAAAGGATTGGATTAATAGATACGAAGTTATCGTACGTAGGAATGTGTTTGCAAGAATATGTGGATGTTGAAATAAGGAAACTAAATTTGACTAATCTATAGATAATTTTGATAAAGACAAACATCTGCAGTGACTTAATAATCAATTATGGAGGTTGAGATTATTGCTAAGGATATATGCTCGATTATCTACTTCAATGCTATAGTGATGGTCAATACATGTCCGCGTAAACCCTTAAGTTCTTTATCTACTCGACAGGGTTTTTAAAAGAACTTTTGACTGTCTCGACGCCTAGAAGTTAATAACTTTGTAATTAAGTTGATACATGTCTATGTTAACCCTAACTACTTTATTATTTGTTAAGAACTCCCTTTTAGTTGTTGAAACCCTAAACTTATGTCTAAACCAGATTAAGACTAAGTTAACAACTTAGCCCCACTGCTCATGTTTGTTTAACTTAAATCTCTCGAATATTAAACCAGTGATTAATAGTTAACAAGCCTCTCTCGAATAGCTCTTACAATTAACTACGCATTAAGCACATGAACAAAATAGATGATGATAAAAACAACTAAAGCATTGAAATAAAATAATCAAAACATAAAATCCCAGGATGCAATAATCCCAACTAAAAGAGTTTAGCTCATGTTTGATTTTGAAGCAACCATAATTAAAAGTATAAAGTATGACATTTTATCAACAGAAAAAAAGAGTCGAGCGTCCTTGACAAACTCTCTCCAAGCCATCCAACTGTGCTGTAGGCCTCCTCTCCTCCAGCCTCTCTTGATGCCATCGTTCGTTGAGAAGAATCATCTAGCTTCGCCCCGGTGGCTCTCCATAAGCTCGTACTAGGATTGTCGTCTAAATCGTGCTCTCTATTGATCGTCTCCCTATTGAGTAGTGTCCAAGTCTTATTTATATAGGCGGTGAAACTAGGGCTTCAGTACCCTAAAGTTGCATGACTTCATTAAAGAAAGCTAATTGTTTCTCGCTTCATTAAATGTTGCATATATGAGAGAAAGTCCAAGTGGGCAAATGTAGATTCATCTCCAGCTCTTCATGCCTCGTCAGCTCCAGCCACATAAAATGCTCATCTCTTGCTCCAACAATCCTGCAGCATCCTGCACATACACCATAAAGTACCACCTTCCTGTGAAAAGCACAAATATATATGACAGTTTAAGAACAGGCGGTGTAACTCCCTATCTACATGCAAATATATACATCCTAACATAAATACAACCTAAATGAGCTTAAAAACATGCAAAAGACAAGGATTAAGGGCATATAAAATAGGTCTAACATGCACTCATCAAATACCCCCAAAATTGAACTATTGCTTGTCCTCAAGTGATGGAAACAAGAAAAATATAAACAAAAAATAAGAACAGTAAACAACCCATAAGTCCTAAGGTTCCACTAAGCTATGATTATAGTGATTCCAAGTTATGCTGTAGCAGTAATTCATTACTCAGCTATATTGATGATAAGCAAGTATGTCAGAGCTTACAGTTTTATTCAAAGGATTAAATCTACTGTAAGTGTAGTGTTTGCTTGGGTACAAGTTCACACTTGCACCAAGATCACATAAGGCATGACCAGAGTAGTTGTGCCTATAGAACATGGAATGGTGAAGCTGCCAGGATCCTTCATTTTGGGTGGCAAATCATTCAGCACAGCCATAAACTCGCCTATGGTCGTAACAATTTCAACATCACTCGTTTTCTTTTTCTTTGTCATGATATCCTTCAAAAAATTTGCATATCGCTTCTTTCCTCAATTGCATGCCACTACGAAATGTGATGGCATTGCATTGCTCTATAGTAAAGGCCTTAGTAAGTTTAGTATCACTAGGTAAGCCGCCAGGTGGTTTCATTTTTAGCATCTAGGTGATCTGCCTTACTTGAGTCTCAAGGGACCTTATCGAGGCAGTGTTGTTTTGCATGAACGATTGTTGGTTTTGCAACATAGCATCCTACATTGTAAGCAAATCACCATGATTCTTTAAATGGGCTGCTTAATCCTGCATAATGACACGGGCAATTTCTATAACTATTTGATAAGAGTTATAAAAAAATAGAATTGGAGTTAGAAGCTCCATGGTTCTGCCTCTAAGTCTTTCGTTGAAATCCAGGAAGGTCACTAGATGTAGCTGGTTGCGCTCCTAAATTTCCCTTGTTGTCTCCCTAACCAAAATTTGGATGATGCCTCCACCCTAGGTTGTAGGTGTTGGACTAGGGGTTGTTGTTACGGTTTGTGTTCCTACATAGCATCTAGATTCTTGTTTTTGAGGGCATACACTCGAAAAATGTTTCCTATCATAATGCTCACAAGTTTATTGCACTACCTTGGCCTCTCGGATGTTGGAGGTTCCTTGCATGTTCTTGAGCATATTGGTGATGGTCGAGAGTTGAGCTGATACAGTCTAAGAATCGTCCAATTAGAGGATTCTAGCTGCTTTAGGTCCAGGACTCAATCTCCCTCGGGGAACTAGTACTCGGCATTGGCTATCCTGTCAAGTAATCTGAAAGCATTGTCAGGTTCTCTGTCGAGCAAAGTACCATTAGCTAACGACTCAATCATCATCCTTGTTGGTGCATTGACACCATTATAGAACGTCGTAACTTGTAGCCAATATGTAAATCCAAGAATCGAGCACTTCCGAAGCATATCTTTGTATCTATCCCATGCTTTATAAATGGATTCATCATCGTACTATTTGAACGAGATGATATCACTTCACCTTTTATTGTGCATGTTCATTGGATCATATCGGTGCAGAAACTTGTTGCACAAGTTATCCCATGATGTAATAGATCTCGCGGAACAAGTTTTCAACCATGCTTTGGCTCGATCACACAACGAGAATGGGAATAACTTAAGTTGTAAAGCATCAACAGGTATATCTGGTTGCTTGAAACAATCACAGAATTCTAAGAAGGCTTGAATGTACTCACGAGCATATTCTCTTGTAGATCTTCCAAACTGTCCAATGTTATTTAACATGTTGAACATCACGGGCTTTAGCTTAAAGTGGGCCATCCCTAGATATGGGACCACAATCAGTAGATTGAGATTGTTGATGAAGGGCTCAATGATATCTCTGATGAATCTTCTGGGCCTCGCAGGTGGTGGATCCTCTTGTCGGTTTTGGCCATTAATTTGAACTTTGCCTCCAACTCCCTGTCCATCAACTAGAAGTATGTCGTTTGGATTACGCACATTTGCAGGGTTATTCCTTGGTGGAATCTATTCATTTTCACCGTCTTCTTGTTCTCTTGTCGTACTTTCCTCAAAGTTTTCTCAAGCTCCGGGACATACAGAAGAAAAGGGTCTTTGGTGGATCTTATGGCCATGCACTAGAGCACACTTGAAAAAAACAAAAACAAAAATTAAATGCAATAAAAATAAAAGTCCTAAGCACAATTACAACGTAATTATCAATTGCCAATCCCTGACAATGGTGCCAAAAAATTGATGCTTGTCGAATAGTGATGCACTTTTAACCAAGTATACTTTTCGTATCAAGTGATAAAGTGAAAGTAGAGTGTTGAACCCATAAGGTTTGGATTAATAAATACAAAGTTATCATACTTAGGAATGTGTTTTCAAGTATGGGTGGATGTTGAATTAACTAAATTTGACTAATCTATAGATAACTATGATAAAGACAAACAACTGCAGTGACTTAACAATTAATTATGGAGGTTGGGATTATTGCTAAGGATATATGCTAGATTATCTATTTCAATGCTATAATAATGGGCAATACATGACTGCGTAAACCCTTAAGTTCTTCATCTACTTGATAGGATTTTCTAAAGAACTTCTGATTCTCTCGATGTCTAGAAGTTAATAACTTTGTAATTAAGGTGATACATGTATGCGTTGACCCTAACTACTCTATTATTTGTTAAGAAATCCCTTTTAGTCATTAAAACCCTAAACTCATGTCTAAGTCAGATTAAGACTAAGTTAAAAGCTTAGCCCTACTGCTCATGTTTAACTCTCTCGAATATTAAGCCATTGGTCAATACTTAAAAGGCCACTCTCGAATAGCTCTTACAATTAACTACGCATTAAACACATGAAAAAAATAGATGAAGATAAAAACAACTAAAGCATTGAAATAAAATAATCAAAACATAAAATTATGGGACACAATAATCCCAACTAAAAGAGTTTAACTCATATCTGAGTCTAAAGAAACCATAACTAGAAGTATAAAGCACGACAGTTTATCAAGCAAGAGAAAAAGAAGAGTCTAGCGTCCTCGACACAACTCCCTCCAAGCCGTCCAACTGTGCTGTAGGCCTCCTCTCCTTCAGCCTCATTCGATGGCTTCGTTCGTTGAAGAGAATCGTCTAGCTTTGCATCGATATTCTCCGTAAGCTCAGACTAGGACTATCGTCTAAATCATGCTTTCTATCGACCTTCTTGAGTAATGTCTAAGTCTTATTTATATAGTCGATGAAACTAGGGCTTCAGTACCCTAAAGTTGCACGGCTTCATTAAAGAAAGCTAATTGTTTCCCGCTTCATTAAATGTTGAGTATCTGGAGAAAGTCCACGTGGACAAAGGTAGATTAGTCTCCAACTCTTCATGCCTCATCAGGTCTAACCATGCGATCTGCACCTCTCATACTCCTGCAATCCTCCGGCATCCTCCAGCATCCTGCACATACACCACAAAGCACCACATTCCCGTGAAAATCACCAATATATATGTCAATTTAAGCATAGGCGGTGTAACTCCCTATCTACATGCAAATATATAAATCCTAACCTAAATGCAACCTAAATGAGCTTAAAAACATGCAAAAGACATGGATTAAGGGCATATAAAATATGTCTAATATGCACTCATCATTTACATATACAGTTTCAAACTTTTATCATAAACCTAAAATATTACAATTTTCACTAAAGATTTCTGTATAATTTACGCTACACACGTATCGAAACACATATTTAGTGGTTCGAAACTATGTAAAATTTGTTGTTCCCCAAAAAATGTCTTTTCAGTTCTAATATCAAAAGGTTACGTAAAAAGTTAATTTAATTTGGCATGTTCAATAAAAAATATATTAAATTGCCGCTTCACTGAAAATTTCAAAAGACGCATGTTTCTAGTAAATACACGTCTTTTCAATGTCCGTTCCGAATCTCTATAACCTGTTCCTATAAGTCACCAATAGATAGGTGACGAGTGCATAAATGTTCTATTTTATATGCTCTTTATCTTGGTATTTTGCATGTTTTCGAGCTCACTTAGGTTGCATATATGTTATAATGTACATATTTGCATGTAGATAGGGAGTTACACCACCTGTGCTTATATTGTTATATATATTGGTACTTTTCACGGGAAAGGTGATGTTTGTGGTGTATGTACATGATGATGTTGGATGCCAGAGGATTGATAGAGCAGGAGAGGAGTATATCGCATGGCTGGAGCTGACGAGGCATAAAGAGTTGGAGATGAATCTACTTTTGCCCATGTGGACTTTCCCCCAGATACGCAACATTCAATGAAGCGAGAAACAATTGGCTTTCTTTAATGAAGCCGAGCAACTTTAGGGTACTGAAGCCCTAGTTTCACCGCCTATATAAAGAAGACTTGGATTCTACTTAAGAGAGACAGATCGATACAGAGCATAATTCAGACGACAGTCCTAGTCTAAGCTTGCGGAGAATCGTCGGGTCGAAGCTAGACAATTCTCCTCATCGAACGAAGCCAACGAGAGAGGCTGACGGAGAGGAGGCCTGCAACATAGTTGGACGGAACAGAGGGAGTTTTGTCGAGGATGCTCGGCTTATTTTTTTCTTGCTTGATAAACTGTCTTACTATATACTTTTAATTATGGTTTCTTTAGACTCAGACATGAGCTAAATTTTTTAGTTGGGAATATTGCGTCTCAGGAGTTTATGTTTTGATTATTATATTTCAATGCTTTAGTTGTTTTTATCTTCATCTATTATGTTCATGTGCTTAACGCATAGTTAATCGTAAGAGCTATTCGAGAGAGGCATGTTAACTATTGATCTATGGCTTAATATTCGATGGAGTTAAGTTATACAAATATGAACAGTAGGGCTAAGTTTTCCACTTAGTCTTGATCCATATTAGACATAAGTTTAGGGTTTCAACGACTAAAAGGGGGTTCTTAAACAAATAATAGAGTAGTTAGGGTTAATGCAGACATGTATCACCTTAATTACAAAGTTATTAACTTCTAGGAATCGAGAGAGTCAGAAGTTCATTAGAAAATCCTATCAAGTAGATGAAGAACCTTAGGGTTTACGTAGACATTTATTGCCCGTTGCTATAGCATTGAGATAGGTAATCAATCATATATCCTTAGCAATAATTCCAATCTCCATAATTAATTGTTAAGTCGTTGCAGCTGTGTTTCTTTATTTGTGCTATCTTTAGATTAGTTAAATTAGTTTTACTTAAACCGACATTCACCAATACTTGCAAACACATCCCTAAGTACGATAACTTCATATTTATCAATCCAATCGTAATGGGTTTGACACTCTACTCTCACTTTATTACTTGATACATCGAGTATACTTGCTCTAAAGTGCATCACAATTCATCAAGCATCAAGATTTTGGCGTCGTTGTCAAGGATTGGCAATTGATAATTACGTTGTAGTTGCATTTAAGACTTTTATTTTTATTTTATTTTATTTTATTTTAATTTTAGTTTTTATTTTTTTTATTCTTAGGTAAGTTCTAGTGCATGACTAGGAGATCCAACTCAGATCCCATACTTCCAGTCAACCCAAAAATCGAAAGAACCTTTCAGAGACTACTACTAGAGAACAAGAGCATGGATCCACCAAGAAATAATCGTGGGATAAAAGTTGACCCACCACCTATGAACAACCTTGAGAACGTGCGTGATCAAGACGACGTACCTCTAGTCGATGGACAACGAGAAGTTGGAGCGGAAAGTAATGGCTAAGTGGATCGACCACTTGTCAGGCCAGAAGACATATCAGAGATATCATTGAGCCCTTCATCAACAACCTCAATCCACCGATTGTGGTACCTAACATAGGGACGACCCACTTTGAGCAAAAGATCATTATGTTCAACATGCTCAACAACATTGGACAATTTGGAAGATCTACAAGAGAAGAAGTTCGCGAGCACATCCAAGCATTCTTGGAAGTCTGTGATTGTTTTAGGAAACCAGATATACCTCCTGATGCCTTGCGACTCAAGTTATCCCCTTTCTCCTTATAAGATCGAGCTAGAGCATAGTTAAAGATTTGTTCTGTAGGATCTATTAGATCTTCGGATGACTTGCATAGCAAGTTTCTGCACTGATATGATCCACCAAATGTGCACACCCAGACACAAAGAGACATCATCTCGTTCCAACAATATGATGATGAATCCATGTATGAAGTATAGGATAGATACAAAGATCTGATGCGGCAGTGCTCGATCCTTGGATTTACAGATTGGCTATAAGTCATGAAGTTCTATATTGGCGTCAATGCACAAACAAGGGTGATGATCGACTCGTCAACTAATAGTACTTTGCTCGATAAAGAACCTGATGAGGCTGAGGCCAGGACCTAAAGTAGTTGGAAAACTTCAGTTCCCTTGAGGGAGATTGAGGCCAGGACCTAAAGCAGCTGGAAAACTTCTATTAGATGAGTCCCAGACTGTCGCAGCTCAGCTCTCTACCATCACCAACATACTCAAGAACATACGAGGAACCTCAATGTCCGTGAGGCAAAGGTGGTGCAATATACATGCGAGCATGATGATGGGGAACATTTGTCAAGCGAATGCTCAATCTAACAAGAATTTGGATGCTACGTAAGGAATTCAAACCGTAACAACAATCCCTACTCCAACACCTAAAACCTAGGATGGAGGCAACATCCAAATTTTTGTTGGAGAGGTAATAAAGGAAATTCAAAAGCACAACCAGCTACATTAACTGAACCTCATGGATTCCAAAAGACGCAAAGGCAAAACCAAGAAGCTTCTAACTTTAATTCTAATTCTTTTGATAATTCTTATCAATCGTTTATGGAAATTGTCTGTGTTATTATGTAGGATCAAGCAGCCTACCTGAAGAATAATAGTGGCATGCTTGTAACGTAGTATACCATATTGCAAAACCAACAATCGATCATGCAGAACAACACCGCCTCGATTAGGTCTTTAGAGACTTAAGTTGAGCAGATTACCCAGATGTTGAAAATGATACCACCTGGTAGTTTACCTAGTGATACTGAAGTCACTAAGGCCTTTAATGCAGAGCAGTGCAATGCCATCACTCTTCGCAGTTGCACGCAATTGAGGACATATGCCAAGTTTGGGGGAAGCTCTCTAGTAGATACTACTCCAAGCAAGCCATCCATCAACGCTCCTGCACCAAAGGAACAAACTTTTGTGTCTGATACATTGAGTGACCTTTCTACTAATAGCAAGAAAGACATAGCTAAGGATGCACATGCATCTAGTAAGCCACAAGACGAGCCCAGACCACCACCATCATTCCCTCAAAGATTGAAGGCTCTGAAACAAGATGCTCAGTACCAAAAATTTCTAGAGATGCTTAAACAGTTGCACATCGATGTCCCACTTTTGGAGGCCATTGATCATATGCCTATCTATGCAAAGTTTCTAAAGGAGATTTTAACAAAGAAGATGAAGGTGAGTGATGTTGAAATTGTAACCACTATAGGCGAGTTTGTGGCTGTGCTGAGTGATTTGCCACCCAAGATGAAGGATCTTGGTAGCTTCACCATTCCATGCTCTATAGGCTACAACTAATCTAGTCATGCTTTATGTGATCTCGGCGTAAGTGTGAACTTGATGCCGAAATCTGTGTTTAAAAGATTAGGGATGGGAAAAGCAAAACCTACATCAACGATCCTTCAGTTGGCTGATTGATCATAAATCTGACCTGAAGGAAGAATTGAAGATGTACTTGTTAGGGTAGATAAGTTTGTGTTCCCAGCAGACTTTCTCATCCTTGACTGTAAAGCTAATGAGAATGCTCGTATCATCTTGGGGAGACCATTCCTAGCCACCAGACGAATCGTGATCGACTGCGAGAATGACAAGAAGATCACATTCAACGTCTTTAGTATGCCAAAGTACGTGGATGAATATGATTCCAGCTCGTGGACAACAAAGGAGGCCTAGCAGATGTAAACATGTACGCAGCCGTTGCAGAAGAAGCATGCTTCAAAAATTGGCATTTTGCTAAATCCAAGAGCTTAAATGCCCAGTTGTGCAGATGCAAGGCAATGATGACAGATGAATTCAGCACCTTGTCGACCCAAGACTCACACCCACCATGAAAACCATGCTCGTGAAGGAAATCATCAAATGGTGTGCGTTTGGAATTCTTCCTCCCATCACAGAATGGCCTATTATGAATCCTATCTTACGCAATCGGCCAAAATAAGATGCCATCATATCAGTGAACGACGCTGACAAGGGTTTTCAATCTTCTATGATACACTTGGCTTTATGTCTTGATCAACATCTCAGCTACACTGGAATGACACTTTAATGGTTACAGATGTACAATGGGGCACCAGTTATTTGAGACAAGTCACCGACCCTACATCGAAAAACTAATTTTCTATTTCCACCTAATTTTTAAGTTTATGCATTTTTTCTTTTAGCATTTAGCTTTATTTTAGATTTTTTTATTTAATATTTTTGTTTTAGTTTGGCAGTTACCAGGTTAAGGACAGAAAGTGGGTCAAGTTACTCAAGGACTCTCGGACAAGTAATAAGGCAAAATATAAAGATTTAGTGATGTATCAACCCTTCCAACCATCTAAATTCCAGGACTATAACCCTCCTTCCTTTCTTTCCATATCTCGCTACACATAACCCATCCATTCATCACGCCGTTCACGAGTCGACTTCCACACAAAGTTAGGACGAAACATTAATGACATGTGTGACCCCTTATGATTAACCATATCTCTTCCCCTTTTTACCCTCATTCTTTTCCATAAAAGAAAAAACATTAAGCCTCCACTTGACCACTCGTATCCTACTATCTGAATCTTAAAACCCTACAACTAGTTCATCTCTCCAACTATTTGAATCATGGTTCGACAACTCACCACCACCCGTCGATCAAACCAGCCACCATGGCTAAATAGAAACACCAGCCCTCTTTCTTCTCCGTCACCCTCACCTTCTTTAAAGGAAAGCCAATATCATATAGAGGATATGACATACGAGGAGATTGATGAACTTAATAACCACCTTCATCCATTGGACGATGTAATGGTAAACATGTACAAACACATGACACACTAGAACCTGATTTTAGAGGAAGTTTTGGAGTTCACTCCAAACTACTATTACAAGTTTGATGTTGATATCCATGTGTTCATAACCACACAAGGATGGGAAGAATTTATTTGGCAGCCAAGACAAGTCAATGCCGACTGGGTACATGATTTTTATGCTCATGTGGGACACCGAATGGAAGGGACGTCTCTTGTACGCGAGAGAAATATTACATTTTTGGTAGAGGTCATTGCTAACCATTTTAAGCTCTCGGAGATCAACGGTGGTCATCAAAACTTTTTCGCAGCACCAACGGTGGATATATATGCCTAATTGTTGACAGACTTCTGTCTTCCGGGAACCACCTGGGATAAGGACGATTTCTATGTCCAGAAGGTACATTGGGTACAACCTAATCCGGCGTCAAAGTTCTGGATGCACTTTATCAATAATTGTATCATCCCAACCCAAAATCAATCTATGGTCTCCTATCACCAGCTAATGTTGCTGCGTTCTATCCTTCACAACTGGAACATCAACACGTACGAATACATTTATGACACCATCGTAAAATAGGTTGCGTCAACTAGAAAGCCCAAGGACCTCCAATTCTTTAATCTCATCATTGCCCTATGTCAAAAGGCAAAAGTTGAAAATAGGGGGATGGATACCATCATCGAGTGCCATAATGGTTGGTTGCCTTCCCAAGTCTAGCAAATGAAGGGATATAATATGCTAGCTGATCTATTCGCCACATCATCATAAGACGCTAAATTGTCCAGGGTGTTGTGGCTAGTATAATGGAACCCTACCTCCAGTATATCCACAAAATGGCTACAGTAGAGGAAACCTTGGTCAACAAGCTTTTCCTCGATGCTCAGGAAAACCCACCTATGCTATCACAGAAGGACCCCAATGCCACAAAAAAAAAGATGCATCCAGATACTGACGTTGGCGCCTCCTTCCGCCCTGCCAAGAAACAGACTTCCGCCTAGGATAAAGGCAATAGCATCATCATTCAGGAACCACCACCCCAGTAACTCCCTGGGTTAGTCTTCTTTTTATTTTTAGTTTAGTTTCATATAGTTTTTATTTTTGTTTTTCATTTGAATTTTTCTATCAACTTGCTTTTCCTTGATTTGTTTTCTTTTTTCTTTTCTTTTTGCATCAGGGAAAATGCTCTTCTCAAGTTTGGGGGAGTACATACCCATACATATATTATGTAAAAAATTTTAAAAAAAATAAAAATAAATTTAGAACTATAAGTAGCCATATAGTCGATAGGTTCCCTTTGCTATGATTCTCTTGATTTTGATTTTGCTACTGCGTTGATCATGACTTCCTATGATGAATCTATGTTGATTCTTTGTAAGGTGTTAAGAGCCTTTGAGTTTTTGGACTTAATGAAAAAATCTGTTGTAGCCCTTAAAACCACAAGTTGCATGCAATCTAGCACTTAAGAAATCTAAGGAATGCGCTAGGTCGACTTTCTGATGCTTAAGCATGAATCAAAAGAAAAGGAACTTAAATGCTCAATATAGCAAAACAAAGGCTAAAAACTCCCTGAAAATAAAGAAAATAAATCAAAACTTGATAATTTAAACAAAACTGTTGAGGGACACTCTTCTATGCATCTTGCTATCTTAGTACACTAGGTGAGTTGTGTTTGCTCCATTTAACTTTCCCTGGTAGGAATGATAGTACTGGAAAAGAATGAATGAAAGTCTTCATGGGATGACACTACTTGTAGGTCTCGGGGATGGGCTGTTTGCTCCTCTCCATCTTCAGGTATTGAAGAGTTAGTGTGATGAGCTGAAGCCACAGAGATACGACTTTCAAACTTAAAAACAACAAGGTGTAAAAATGTGTTAAAACGGAAAAACAATATGCTGAAGCAGAAAAAGAAAGCAACCCTTAAGCTTCTCTAAGTCTATTAAGTGATGAATGCATGTAACTGGGCGCACAAAAAAGGGAAAAACAATATGTTGAGGCAAAAAAATAAAGAAAACCTTAAGCTTCTCTAAGTCTATTAAGTGATGAATGCATGTAACCGAGCACACACTGCACTTACAATAGATTTAATCTTTTGAATAAAATTGTAAGCTCTAATACACTTTCTCATCATCAACATAGCTGAGGAATGAATTATTGTTGCAGCATAACTTGGAATTAATGTAATCATACCTCTGAGGAACCTTAGGACTTATGGGTTTTTTGTTGTTCTTATTTTTTGTTTTTATTTTTCTTGTTTCTATTTTGCATTGCTTGAGGATAAGCAACAGTTCAAGTTTGGGGGTATTTGATGAGTGCATAAATGTTCTACTTTATATGCCTTTAATCTTGGTATTTTGCATGTTTTTGAGCTCATTTAGGTTGCATATAGGTTAGAATATACATATTTGCATGTAGATAGAGAGTTACACTGCCTGTGTTTATATTGTTATATATATTGGTACTTTTCACGGGAAATGTGGTGTTTGTGGTGTATGTGTAGGATTATGGTGGATGCTGGAGGATTACTGGAGCAGGAGAGGAGTAGACTGCATGGCTGTAGCTGACGAGGCATAAAGAGTTGGAGGTGAATCTACCTTTGTCCACGTGGACTTTCTCCTATATACGTAACATTCAATGAAACGGGAAACAATTAGCTTTCTTTGATGAAGCTGAACAACTTTAGGGTACTGAAGCCCTAGTTTCATCACCTATATAAAGAAGACTTGGATGCTACTCAAGAGAGACATATCTATAGAGATCAAAATTTAGACGACAGTCATAGTCCGAGCTTGCGAAGAACCACCAAGGCGAAGCTAGACAATTCTTCTCATCGAACGAAGCCATCAAGCGAGGCTGACAGAGAGGAGGCCTACAACACAGTTTGACGGCATAGAGGGAGTTTTGCCGAGGACTCTCAGCTTATTTCTTTTCTTGCTTGATGAACTACCTTACTATATACTTTTAATTATGGTTTCTTTAGGCTCAGACATGAGCTAAACTTTTTAGTTGGGATTATTGCGTCCCAAGAGTTTTAGTTGTTATTATTATTATATTTCAATGCTTTAGTTGTTTTTATCTTCATCCATTTTGTTCATGTACTTAATGTATAGTTAATCGTATGATATATTCGAGAGAGGCATATTAACTATTGATATGTGGCTTAATATTCGAGAGAGTCAAGTTATACAAACATGAACAGTGGGGCTACGCTGTCAACTTAGTCTTAATCCAGCTTATCATATTTTGACTAATGCACTGTCGCTCTGGCTTTAAAATGTCATTTACCTCCTAGAAAGTATCATTTCCATATAATATGACGTCAAACGTTTGCAAATACAGTATCGAACTTATCACGTCAAACCTCAAATATAACAAGATTTCCTAACGATTTCAGTTTAACTTTTTCTTTATAACTTTGCATACCCGCATCCATAGTTTCGAACCTATTTCTCAATTTTTTACTTTCAACCATAAAAACATTAAAAGTAATAATAATATTAATTGTTAAATGTGTGGCAGAGAGTTCGAAACTAGTGTACAATAAAATTTGACTTCTGTACAAGGGGATGGGGAATGTACACCAAAAGTTTTTCTAAAAAATAGGGACACTGCCAAATTTTTGTACGAACCAAGATCGACCACTTAAATTTTGAACATCTGCACATACCTGCTTGCATGCATTAGATGACCTCAATTAATTACGAATGATCTTAGTTAGTTGTTACTAACATTTCTTAATATCTAAACTTACCGTCTGTCAACATGAGACCGATGATCGTTTCTCACAAAAGGTTGTCCGAGGGTTACGAATCGAAGTAGAATATGTTGTCAATCCAAGAGTAAATGGGACCAAGTCGCATAACTCATTTTATAAAATTTTCAAAACCCAATTTTGTTGGTTCATAATAGAAATCAATAACTATGATTGCATATAAAATTAATATGATATAATTGTGAAAAGATAATGGTTTATAAACGAACCTGGCAAATTCCTGTATGATTTCGCGCAAATACTGATTTCGAGCAATACTTCTCAGATGTTATGATTTCTTTCCCAAGTCCTTTCCCTATATCAATTTCTTATGTTCTTCCATATCACGGTGCAGCGACCTTGAATCATATTATCCCAATATGTAAATGAAAGCACAAGAGAGGGAATATAGATACTCCTCATTCTATCGACGATGGGTTGTTTGGAGTCGTTGTCAACATCCACCATAGGAGGCGCGACCTTGAATCAATTTTGTTGTCGGTTTAGGAACACCGGATCGTGATTGGGACCTTGGCGTCTCGTGCGGACCATGGTTTTGCAGCGACTAGAGCAAGGTAGCGACAACATTGCAGAGGGTAGTATGAACAGAAAGGGAAGAAATGAGTGGTGGCTGCAGTGCTTGGGGGGTGCGATGGCGCTGCAGGAATGATGACCGTGAAGAGGAGGATGAAATGTGATGATGGGGGTTGAACAACAATGAGGAGGATTTTTTTGGAGCTGCAAAACACATTAACTAGGTTAGGGAAGGATAATAATAATAATAATAATAATAATAATAATAATAATAATAATATTAATAACTTAATTAATGAAAAGGTCTGAAATGCCCCTTTGAATGTCCCCTTTAATTTGTCATTCATCTTCACGATTCCACTGCTCGCAGTATGCAATTTCCCATTTGCATTTTTTTCTTTTCAAAATTTTGCTTTATGTGTAACCAAGACATTTGAATCTGGGAAAATCCTATGTAATTTAATTTGGAAATAAATTAGATAAAAATAAAAATAAATGAATAAAAATAAAATAAAATGGGTTGCCTCCCATTAAAGTGCTTTATTTAACGTAGTTTAGCTCGACGACCTCATTCAGACTATAAGCACTGTGAAAAATACTTCCTCCAATTCATGTGCTTTTTCCAACTAAGAACTTCTCTATGAGAAATTTTACAATCATGGAGTTCCTCTATTTTTTATGACAAAACATCTTCTTTACTCTTCATTTATTCGGCGGTAATTTTAACTCCAAATTTGGTGTCTGCAAAATGGAAAGAAACATTTAAGTTTTTGAAGGAGTTAGACGCAAGTCAGAATAAATAGAATAAATATTTTCCAACTCCCTAATTTCTTTGATGTGATCCTTCAACTCCCTAATTTAGTTTCAACAAACTCAACTACCAAAGGCTCATAAACGTCAATGAAACTAATATTTGCAATATTATCTGGTTATTTCATCGCCTTGTAAACATCAAATTTAACAACCTCACCGTCAAATTCCATGGTAAGAATACCACTCCTAATGTCAATTCTGGCATGTGTTGTGCTTAGGAATGGGCGACCAAGGAGGATTTCGGAGGAAGAATTGGTTCAGTCATTTTCCATGTCGATGACATAGAAATATACCAAAAAAATTAAATCATTTACCTTAATCAACACATTCTCTAAGAGTCCTTCGGGACAGATGATGGATTTATTGGAGAGCTGGATTGTCACTCTTGTTTTCTTCAATGGTTCTGCACTAAGTGAATTGTAAACGGAAAGCGACATAACATTTATGGAAGCACCCAAATCACACATAGCACGTTTAATTCCTACCTTAAAGATTTTACAAGGAATAAAAAACATACCTTGGTCCTTTAGCTAGGTGGAAGCCTACGTTGAAAAACAACTGATACGTTTTCACCCAAATTTACCTTTTCATTGCCGGTAAGTCTCCTTTTGGTTATGCAAAGGTCTTTTAAAAATCTGGCGTATCTTGTTACTTTTCGAATTACCTCAAGAAGAGTTATGTTTATCTCCACCTTCAGAAAAACATCAAGTATCTCTTTTTCCTTGGCTTTTTTGTCGTGTTTAACCAGCCTCGAAGGAAAGTGAGGTGGGACGACATAGGGAGATGGCGTGGGAGGAGTTTGCGATTCATCATTCATTTTCCTCTGGGATCTTGCATCAACTTCTTCCTTTGGGATTCTGTGGCAACATCCTCTAGGACTGGTGGTGCGATAACAGTGTCATTCCGAAGGGTGATTGCACTAACGTTTTCTCGTAGGGTCACCTCAGTTTACGACGACAGCTTCCTTTTGGATTCTAAACGACTCACTGCTAACGTTAGTTGACTCATCTATTGGTCAATTTTTTGAAAGTTTGCTTCGTTTTTAGTTGAAAATTTTCTTGGGATAGGTCCAAACGTTCGACAATTAACTCCAACGACGATTTTTGTGGTTGATATTGTTGTGGTGCAGGTGGTTGATAAGGTTGATTTGGTCTGGGATTTGGTCCATAGTTGAAGTTTGGATGGTCCTTCCACCCTGGATTATAGGTGTTGGCTTGAGGATTGTATGGACTTTGGGGAGGTCCCAGATAATTATCTACTGCATTTACCTGTGCGGCAACAGTTTCTTGTAACATTGGACAACAATCCATAGGGTGGTCCGAGTTTGTACACATTCTGCAAAGTCTAGTTGTACCCATTTTGCCTGCAACAAGAGATTTAACTATATCATCTAACTTATTAATTTTATTTTCTAAAAAAATTGTACTTACCTCGTGAACTCGTCGAGAGGGTTCATTGGAACGGCGAAACTGTTGAGAATTAGCAGCCATAGTAGAAATTAAATTTCTAGGTGCAGTTGGAATCATGTTTACAAGTGCACGTCCACTTGTTGCGTCGACCATCTTCATCTCCATAGGGAGTAAGCCTTCATATAAGTATTGAATAAGTGTTTGTTTCGACAGTCCGTGTTGTGGACAATTTGCGTATAATTTTTTGAATCTCTCCCAATACTCATATAATGATTCAACATCTTTTTGTCAGATTCTTAAGATGCTTCACCTTAGTTCACTCACCTTGGCTGCAAGGAAAACTTGTCAAGAAAAAGTCAAGCCATATCAGTCCATGTAGTAACTGAATTAAATAGTAAATCAAATAATCAATCCTTAGCCAAATCAGCTAAGGAAAAAGGGAAAGTGTTGAGTTTAATTTGGTCTTCGAATACTCCATATGGTTTTGTTCTTAAACAAACCATATGAAATACCTTGAGATGTTTGTGCGGGTTTTCATTGGGCAAACCATGAAAAGTTGGCAGAAGATGAATTAAACTCGTCTCAAGTGCGAATGACGTCTCTCTATTCGTGAATGTGATGCACAACGGTTGTTGCTCATCAGATGCTACAGCAAGTTCTCAAATAGTTTGGTCGTTGTCTACCATCAGAATCTACTCTATGTTGTCGAATTCAAAGTGTGTTTCAACGTCAGAGGGTGTTTCTAGATCTGGTTCAGATTGTTGTTGTCGTTGTTATTGCTGTTGTCGTTGTCTTCTTTCCGGAAGTGTTTGTGAGTGTAGTCTTCGGGCTAATGCTCCGATCTCCGGTTCAAAATCTGCTAGTTCTCCCAGATTCTTCCTGGTCATAAATCAAAACAAACTTTAATCAGTAACTTTGTCGAATTCCCCGGTAACGTCGCCAATTTGACATGTGTCGTTAACTATCAAAATAATTATCCTTAATCTCAAAATAAATAATTAATAAGCGTAGTAAAAAAAGAAGGTTCGATCCACAAGGACTAATGAGCTTTTAATATCTGGAGGTTTTGATTCTGACTGTAGCGAGAAAATAAAGTAAATAGGGGGTTTGATCGCAATAGTTTAATTTAAGTAAAACGAAGAAATGAAAATTTAAATCTAAGAATGAGAGTAAATTTAAGAAGATATTTAGTTTAAGTAAACAACCCCAAGCTTCACTTTGACTCATTTCAATCTATCATCGAATAAGATTGTAATCCAGATAAATGCCGGTTACAGTCTACAAGGCCCAACCCTTGTAACTTGTTTTTCTCTCCGATAAACCGATAATCCAAAATCAATTTTTTAATTTTAGTATTCTGGCTAGACTAACCACGACTATCATCGTTAGAATAAAACAGTTTAAAATCTGGAAAAACTCAACTCGAACTATGTTGTCTCAATGAAGATCAAATCCGATCTCAATTTCCCTTAGCGGGCCACCGCTAAGTGTGTTCCCAGGAGGTCAAATGTGCTACAAGCTGATCCTTCCCCCTAACTATAAATCAAAACAACATTCGAACCAAAAGGCCATTTTTGAACTTGAAAGTGTAAGGACTTTAAAAGGAAAGGCTGATTGCCAATCCAAGTTTGCAGAAAATTGAGAAATATATTCGAAGATATAAAGTGCTTTTCAATTCTCACGATCAGAATTGAGTTGTTGCTTTAGCCTTTGGCTTGTTAGAAAATTAGCCAAGCATGATTATAGTAGAAATTATACTCAGCATTTTAAAAGAAAATAAATGAAAGCTTAAAAATAAGAACGTTAAGAAAAGGAGAATTTTATAGAACTTAGTTTGCAAGAACAAAACTAAGAATGAGATATGTTTCTAGCTTACCCCGATGGGGTATTTATAGTTTTCTAAAACTCTAAAAATAACCTATAAATGATAAAAGATAATTCTTGAAAATACTCAAATTAAATCTTAAAAACAAAAGATAATTTCTAATTTGAATTTAAAATGCAGCTGATCCTGCTCGTCCTGTAACACCCTCTAACCCGGTCTAGGAGATAAACCAGATTAGAATGTGTTACTAACAACAATCAAGCAAACAAGGTTAACTTAACACTTTCCTATCAAGCATGCAAACAAGAATCAGGGAAATTCTAAAACTTTTCTTCTTAAAAGATTTTATTCGATTGAAGCAATCACTTACTTAAACATGTGCACCATATAACAATGCAGAATTTTAATAATAGCTTATAACCTTATAAGCTACAAAGAATTTATGTACCTTGCACTTAAGTAGATAATCTACTTAGGTGTAAACCAACAAACAAGATTTCCAATATAACTACATGTCCTTTAGAAAAATAAACAAGAAACCAAAATTCCTCATTAAGAAGCTTTACATACGTCTAAATGAAATTATACTCACTTTCCATCTAAACATGCATACTCTGAACAATCATACGAGAGTTCTTGCCTTTCATACACTTCATTAACTTAAAATCATTTAAAAGGATATCAACCTATTGTTTAACAATCTTTAAGCATACTTTTTGTTGCAACACTATTAAGTCTTGTTATAAAATATTCTTTAACAACCAAACAAATCACAGCCGATTATAGTTCAATAACAATCGATCACTTCCATAGCTTACATGACTTATCAATAAAATGGTAAGTATTTTACTTTACTCATATCAAAATCACCTTAACACATAAGACAATCATGACCGATTAAGCACATATAATATACTTCGCACCAAACTGTTTGTTTGACTTGAATCAATGGTTTATCTTATCTATTAAGCTAATTCATTAAGTCACACCAAGTATTTAGGATCCAACACATGATAATGTAGGCATGAATCAAAGCAGAACATATGCGGCAACAAAGTAGTTACCATATCAAGCTTCTCTAAATATTCATTCTATCACACAACCTAATTACTACTCAAATCAAATAAAGCAAGTAATCAACAATTAATATAAAGGCCCATTACAACTTAATCGAGAATAAAAATTACACACTTAGGAATGAACAAACATAAATCTATATGTGCCATGCATCTTAACAATAATGTGCCACCTTCTAGGAGTCCTAATGATAGAACTTCGAACCCTAATCTAATATTTGTGATCATGTCCCAGCTCAGGAGTAGTCTGTAAACACATTTATCATGAAATATAACATACAAATAATTAAGCAATTGAATTGCTTAGTGAGGTAGTTCGAAGTAGACATTAACATAGAACCAATATTATATCCTTTCATAAATTTTCTTTAGGATATGCAAATCTACAAACTTGAAATATAAGAGAGTCCACAAGAACAAGCATTCTATTCAAATAGGATCTTGTCTAATTATGATTATCTCAATTTAAATATAACTCATTCCATAAGTATAGTCTTCGAGTTCTACATGTAATTAGGGCATTCCATATTTACACTTACAATTTGATTTACTAAGATGCCTTGTAAAGCTTAATTTTAAGGGTTTGGATCAAACGTTTATGTATTCATTTGGGTAGTAGTAATTCGGCTATTTTACTAATCCCAACACAATCAATTTGGTCACCAAATAAAACATTTTGCAAGTTCTTGATTGATTCCGTTAGAATCTTTAATTCATTATAAACCTTCAATTGCCTTCTTCAAGTACATACACCACATTTGAGTGTTCTGAGATGCATTTTACTTATTAACCACGATACATTCATAATCATTCTCTATTTATAACTTTCTTGGATTCTATACACCCAATCAGATCTCACACAATCTACGGGTCTAAGCTTAGCAACCATTTCACAATTAATGCATCACATGCTCCTTTTTATTGTTATTCGAAGTAAGGATTACATCCTAATACAAGCAAAAATGTTAATATCCTTTAGCTTAACACAAAATAGATTTCATTATAAAGCTTAAGCATGACACCTAAATAGAGATTTCTTATCTCACAAGCCACTATAGAACAAGCATGAAAATATTCCATTTAATTAATTTCATGAGATGAATTCAATAAGAGTTTTCATAACATTTTCATATCAAGTGAACATTCAAGCATGATATCTATTCATGTTTATCCAAATGTCATCACAATTAAGCACATATCGAGTCATTACTAGGGATATAATAATCCATTTCACATCGAGGGATTTTAATCCAACAAGCATCAAGGGAACATACTCCAAATTTCTTATTTCACATTCTCAAGATTCATTATTGAATTATTAGTTTAACCTTGGCCTTGATTAACAAGTCACATAGACACTCAAATCCAACACCGGGAATAACAACTAGGGTACTCAAAGTACCGAAAAAAGGGTACACCAAGTACCAAATTTATATCTCATTTGAGCAAGGGTACCATAGTACCAATGGATCATTTGATCTTAAACAACAAGGGACCATAGTCCAAACTAGCGAGCTCGACGGACTCTATGGCATGTCAATCGTGTCTAAACTAACTCGAATCAAGGCTGGTTGTTATAACTTATTATCCATTTAACCAAGAGTAAGGTAAGTTACAATCATGACTTTGCTCATTCCATTTTCTTTCAATTTTCAGCCCCATTACAACAAAGAAGGGTAACATGAATAATTCAAACATGCTTTACTATCAATCTTTATAATACATGTATTTTCAAGAAATACTCACCTCGCTTCCAAGCTAGCGTAATCTTAAACATGAACATAGGCATACATTTGATTCATTTAAACATAACAATTAGAAAACAATGCTCGGAAAGGTTGCAACCTCCTTTCTGAGGCTTTAACCTACACTCACCTCTTATCCCAATGTTACGGGATACCCGAATCCACAATTACATATGCCTAACAATTCAAACCTCTCCTATCTTTCTCTTGGTCTAAGCATAACAAAATTATAACCTCATATTAGATTCAATTCAATTCTTTAAAAAGCACCAAAAAAGGCAGTTTACTTACACACATCTAATCATCCAAAACCATCCATTTAGACAAATATACGCACAACAAGGTATATCACATTTACACATGTTGAACCGTTCGAAACTACCCCTTTTTCATTTTGATTTAACAAATCTGTTCTGCCAACAAAATTCCCACAATTGGCAATTTACTTATCTAATATTTAAACATACATTCCAGCAGCAAACTTATACTTTTACTTGTTCAAACAATTCAAGACACATATATTTATAAAATCGCACTAGTATAAGCTATAAACTGCATAGTTTTTCTTATAAAAACTGCATCGTTCTATAATCACAAAACTGCATTTGTGCATAGTTACAAATCACCCTATTAGACATTCAAAGACTGCATCCTTAAACCTTTCAAATTCTACATTCTAAACTTTCAAAACTGCATCATTATTATTATTTTATACGAGTACAAAACAGCCTAGAATTGCTTGTAAAGCAGTCCTTAAAATGTTTCAAAACAGTCTCATCTTTTACTTAATTACACTCAAACTTGTCCTGTTTTATCTATCCTTTTATTTATGCTACAAAATAGTCCACCACAAACAAAATTTATATATTTCTATATTCTCAAAACAGCCCTCTAAATACATGTACTCTCCTACAAGCATGTGTCTTAATCACTAATACTTATATACATGTTCATAACCACCAAAACAATCCACAATTTTAACAAGGTAGCTCTTAGATTTAATCAAAATGGTCCCCTGTTTTTAATTCCTTTAACCAGCCCCCTTTAACTCTTTAAAATCCTGCATTTTTAAGCATCAGAACTCTTTTTAATTATAAAACAGGCCACTACATTTCTATTCATTTATAAACAATCAAATTAGCCTTTAAAACTCATGTTCAAGCTAAAACAGATTCAGCTTCATACACATATAATTATATGTGCCAAGCAATCAATTTTTCTCATTCAATTGATTCGAATAGCCCTTAATACTAGACTATAATCCATAGAAATTTTCTGCCTATCCATTCGAACTCACATCATCATTAGAGATGGTCAACTATTCAAACTTTCCTAAACATTCAACCTTCAAGAAATAAACTTATCATAGATTCTACTCTATCTCTAAACAACACAAATACTTAGACTTTACAAGGAATTCGCATAACATTCTTTAAATTAAAAATAATTCTAGAACAAGAATTGTGACCAAAAAGCTTACCCTCCTTCTTAATTCACCGTACTATGTCTAAAATCTTGAGTAAACAAGCCTTATATTCAAAACTCCATAGCCATAGCTTGCTCTTTCTCTCCTTTACATGCTCTCGGTTTCTCATTAGGAGAAGAGAATGACATTTTGGAATTAGAATTCCAAATGGCCGGACCCTTCTCTTGGCAACACACTTGTGTGACAAGTGGTCAAGCCCTCAATTTTTTTCCTCTTTACCATGCAATCTTAATATTTTGCCTATGATCATTTTTTTCCTTTTATAATTAACTCCTCAAGTTTCCATCAATTCAAATTAGTCCTAGAGTACTTAACAAGTTCAATTAATTGATATCTTATAGCTCTTTAATCATAAGATCGAATGTAACATTCTCCTAAGTTAAAATTTAGGGTATTACAGAATTGGCATTTGGGTATTATACAAAAAATCAAATTAAAACACATCCGAATTGGTTACATTCTTCTAAGCCATATTTTGGGATCTTACACGTCTGTCCTTGCTGACTAGACCTTCTAGAAGCTGCTGACTGGACCTTCTAGAAGCTGCTGACTGGACCTTCTAGAAGCTGCTGACTGGATGCCACGTATATGAACAATAATGAAAACATCCATTTGCCGTGTCACCATGTTAGTAATGTATGTTATTAACGTCATGAATGAAATTTTTACTATGTTTTCATTATTGTTCATATACGCACTTTTGCAGAATTTACTATGTTTGGATGTCTTCTCACCATTTTCCTAAGTCCTTCCTCCCTACACTGCCTCTCATTAGTACTTGGTACGCTATCTAGTATCCAAACTTCACCACGTGCCATATGAATGACACACAAGTACCAATCTGATAAATAATTCTTGGGGGTGAATACTGTTGCGCGTAATAAGTGCTACGCAATTGTGCAAGTATACACGTTGCAAGTTATAGTATAAAAGATATCGTCTCCACGGGGATTGGTGCCACTTCAAGAATCTAGTCTCTTGCACTGTAAAAAGTAAAAACACAAATAAAGGATTATAGGAGTTTAACTAATAACTAATCTAGAAAGCAATAAAGTAAAATAATAGATGAGATCAAATGAGAGAGATAGGTCAGGTTATCGTGAGTTGAGGTGTGATAGCCGATTGGATCATCCTGGTAAAAGAGTGCACGGACAACTCAGTTTTCGTGGCAACTTGCACAACGGGGTTGCCTTGGCAACTAATCGATGGTTGCCTGGGCGACTAGTTGGGCAACTACTTGGGCGTCTGGGCAGCAACCTTCAAGGTTCGGCAGAGCGTTCTTCAATGGTTTCTTCTTATCCCTAAGTCGAAACTCTAGCTACTTGTGCATGCCTTGATAATACATCCCTGCGTGAATTAAGGGTGAACAACAACCAATCTTGCGTTCCTATTAGCCGTTGAAATCCTTAAATTATTCCTATGCCGGATTAATCTTCACCATCAATAGATTGAATAAAGATCATATTCATTCGTTCTTGAATCTAACTCTCCCGATATTAGACAAATAGATGAAGTTACGAGATCCTCTCCCAATTCACTCGCAAACAAGAATAAGAACCAAGAATGAATAAACCTTGAATAGAAAAGTGCAAACTCTTATTACCTAAACAAAATCCAATAGTTTCTCACAACCACAAAACACAATAACCATAGCCAAATAGATTTAGTTCGTGGCTAGGTTCCAAAGAAACACAAGATAAATACTCTCTAGCATGAACCTAATTGAACAAGAAAGAAAACGATGAAGAATTGAAGCTTGTCGAAATCCCCTTGCCCTAGATGCTTGTCGAAAATTCTCTCCTCTTGCTCTCTTTTTCAAGTTGACGATATGGCCTCTAATTTATAGGGCTAGGTCAAAGTCCTTCTTTGAGGAGGAAGTTAAGTTGGAATTAAATTATCTTTAAAGAATATAATTCTTTATTATAATTGTATTCCTACTAGAACTTCTCCTATCTTCTTGGAATTTAATTCTTCTTTAATCTCTTCATGGGAATCAAATTCCTTTGGGATTTGGCTTTGCTCCTCGTCATCTTGGGCTTGTCTAGTCATCAATTTTGACTACCATATCACCTTGTTCTTTGTCGACAATTGCCCTGGCAACTGGCTCGGCGTCTTCTTCATGCTTTGCCCTGGCAACTAGCTCGGCATCTCCTTCATGCATTGCCCTGGCAACTAGCTCTAGCCTTGCTTTGGCAAGTGATCCTGCGCATGCACACAAAACACACCAAAGTAGCATCTTTTCCCACAAAAACTACCAAGTTATGTAATCAAGCTCAACGATGGAAGGAAACATGGATTAATGCATGAATGGCTAATTATGCAACTAATATGAGCTTAAGTCTAACAATAATATGAGTAAAAAGGGTAAGAAAAATAGTACTTTTAAACACTTATCAAATACATGCAAAATATATTGTCGTCAACTAATTAAAATTTACCACATCCTCAAACAAATTAACTACTAAATCCTTTAACAAATTTCATCTTACAATATCAGAGCCAATAATGTTCCCATAATACATCATTGTATCATCATACCATTCTACAAACAATGACATTGTGGCATTTTCTACTCGTTCCTGAGTACGCACCAATTAATAATGTTTGTTATTTACAATCGAAAACAATTTATCAACAAAGAAATATGTCATAAACACTGTATAAGATGGTAACAAAAAAACATACATGAATATAACAAGGCATAAATGCCCGACATTTAATTTTTTTCCTTTGCCTCCTTGCGAGCCTCACACACGGACATCATATCAATAATCTTGCCAATTTACAAAACAATAATGAAAACTTAGAACATAGGTTCCAAATGTTTCATATAATTTCAAGCCATACACACTATTTATTACACTAACAATATTCTTGAGCTATTGGGTGGGTCGTAACGTATCAATTTCTCTAATAGTTAATAAATGTTATCGAATTTAATGACCACATAGTTGTATACAGAACATTGTATTATGTCTTTGATTTTACATTTCACAATATGACAATGTAAAGTTTTAGAGTTGAAGGCTTACTTTTGCATCAATGGGGTATTCCATAAATAATCACAATAGGCTCGTTCTTCGTCATGAAGCCCATTAAGTAGTACAACATACGAAATTTGTATTGACTCATTTTGAGCCTTTCAAAACAAATAAAGATATGATGTTAACAACAACAATCATAAATTATGTCAACAAAAATAAAATCATAACCATTAAGGTACAACATTTAATTCGATGGCCTTAATGGCCAAAACTGTATAATTTCCAATGTTCAATTTGATGGGTTTAAGGCCCAATGTTCAATGCATATGGCAACCACCATTTGCTATTATTGAAGTACGTAGTACACACAACCAACAATTACCATTGAGAATCATAATTACACGAAATAATTATTCCAAATTAAGTTCCCAAACTTTATGCAGTTGAATGGTTATCCATTGAAAGTCGATGGGATTTTCGACTAACCTGGTGGATAGGTGGCAAATCCTACAATGGAACATTACACTAGTCAAGGCCAAGGTACAAGAAAAAGATGAACATGATCTTTAAATAAAGTTAGCTTTTACCTTATTCTTTAGTGGTGCTGGACAATTAGAGTTTCTATCTAAATCTAAACAGCTTAGCTCCTCCTTCGGGTGTTTTGAATTTGGAAGACGAAGTAACATTTTTTCCTGTCTTTATATGAAAATGAATCTGACCGTAATATCTCTGAGGCGACATCTCCATAAACTTACAGGAAACAACCCTATTAAATTTATTCACAATATAGGCCCTATCAACCTCCATATTCCTTGACATCTGCCGCAAAGTTAATCTCATATCGTACAAAAAGGCTTTGACATCCTCATGAACACCGTCCAATTTCTCCTCACCTTTTATTTGCTTCTCTACTAAGCACTGCTTCAAGCAGGTCATGTCGGGTCGCACTTCTGTGACGTCTTCAGAAAGAATACTCAATTTCTCTCCAAATATCTTATCATCTACCCCCTCATACTGTCTAATTTCTCCTCACCTTTTATTTGATTCTCAATTCTCGTATTGAAAACCTCTTTTAGCCTATTCACCTTAGACAATATTTGCTCCTCACCTTTAATTTGCTTCTTCTTTCCCCTATTCACAACCTCTTTTACCCCTTCCACCTCAGACATTATTTGTTGAAGCATCTCTAACATCATTTCCCTCGTTGCATTACCATCGTTGCATCCTGCAACATCATACTCCCTGAAAGCAACCTTGCAAATTAAATAAATATTAAAGATTCGCCTTCCATGACTTCTGCAGATTCCTTGACTTTAGGTGCTTCAAAAGTTTCAGGTAATGGATGCTTCCAGACAATAATCTTTAGAGTGGAAATAAAAAAATAATTAACCATGATTGGAATTTGACATACTTGATGAATAATAAACCACCAGATACCTTTGGTCTATTCAAAGCTCGATCTCTCTTCAAGCGGCCATAAACAGACACGACCTTTGACTCCACTTAGTAAAGAATGTGAGCCTCACAACCATTAGAAGTTGCATTGCCTATGCTATCAAATCCAGACCAGTATTCATAAAGTCAAACCTAAATTCCATATCATTCACAACACAACATTAATATGCAAAACTTAGTTCCGTTGAGTCTCAAAACTAATGTTAATTTAACTTTACTCTAAGATTGCAATACAACCTTTTAGGTAAACGTGCCTTCCTGAATTTTGTAAACAATATATTACCTTAATAAGAGTATCATAAACATACTTTGTTACACCATATTCTCGGTCTAGTAGAGATACGGGTCGAAAAGCATTAACGGTGAACAGTACGGTGAACGATGCAATATCTTTCAACAAGAATTTAATGCAAGACAGTACAATGTAATACAATATCAATACACTGAGGAAACGAATCAATACGGAACAACGATAATCAAATTAGGGTCAATTTTAAAATTTTACAACTTTTAGGGACTAAACTGTAAATTCTAGGAATTAGGGGTCTTTATCTGAAATTAACTACACGACTGAAATTAACCACACAACTTTGAGGAAGGCTTTCTCACCAACCTCATATTGGATATCCCTTCGGTTAAGATCGACATAGGCCTTTTGTTGATCAACGACAGCTTTCAAGCGATCATGGATGATGGTAACTTGCTCTTCGGTTTCCCAAAGCAAGTTGGGGCCCAACATCTTGCCTTTACCAAGTTCAGACTATCACAATGGAGTTGTACAACATCTGCCATACAATGCTTCATACAGTGCCATTTTAATAGAAGCTTGGTAGCTATTGTTGTAGGCGAATTCACTGAGGGGTAGCGACTTTTCCCAAGATTTTCCAAAGTCGATGATACACGCTCGAAGCATGTCCTCCAAGGTCTGAATTACCCTTTCTAACTGACCGTCAGTCTGAGGGTGAAAGGCAGTGCTAAGATTAACTTTAGTGCCTAGAGCTTCTTGCAATATTCTTCAAAATTGAGAAGCAAATCACGGATCTCGATTAGAGATAATATATTATGGCACTCTGTGGAGTCGGATAACTTCTATGATGTACAAGTCAACTGATTTTGGAAGACCGCAGTCCATTGTAACTGGTAAGAAATGCGCTAACTTGGTGAAACGGTCCACAATAACCCAAATAGCATCGTGTTTAGTAGGAGTCAAGGGTAGACCACTAACAAAGTCCATAGAGATCTTCTCCCACTTCCATTGTGGTAGATTGATAGGTTGCAATAATTCGGTTGGGACTTGATGATCAACCTTGATACGTTGGCATGTGAGACATTTAGACACGAAGTCAGTTATTGCTTTCTTCATGCCCAGCCACCAATATAGTTCCCAGAGGTCCTTATACATCTCCAAAGACCCCAGATGAATAGAAAATTAACTTGAATGAGCTTCATTAAGAAAATTATCACAAATAGATTCATCATTAGGCACACAAACCCGATCACAAAAATATAGGAGTCCTTCAGGATTGATCCTAAAGTCAGGATTATCTTGAAGCTTAGAGACAATGGATTGAAGTTTTGAGTCTTGATCTTGCAATGCTTTGATTCTTGAAACAATGGTAGACTAAACTTAAAGTTTAGCTACAAGATAATGATGCTTTCGAAGTTGAAAGTGGGCATTAATAGCTCAAGGGGCTACAAAACAATGATGCAATAAGTCGAATTTGCTATACAATGCTTAGAATTCAAGATCTAATAACAATACTTACCAGGCGAAGGTTTGCGGCTAAGTGCATCAGCTACAGTGTTGGCCTTACCTGGATGGTAATCAATGACATGGTCATAGTCCTTGAGAAGTTCCATCCATCTCCGTTGCTGAAGATTTAGCTCTTTTTGATTCAAGAGGTATTTAAGGCTTTTATGATCGGTGAAAAGATAACACTTTTCTACGTAGAGGTAGTGTCTCCATATTTTCAATGCAATTACAACCGCAGTCAACTCTAGATCATGAGTGGGATAATTCATCTCATGTGGCTTAAGTTGTCTTGAAGCATATGCAATAACATTGCCCTCTTGCATCAGTACACATCCTAACTCGAGGTGTGATGCATCACTATAAATTGTGTAATATTTTCCCGAGTTAGGTTGGGTTAAGACTGGTGCATGAGTTAACACTTGTTTCAATTGGTCAAAACTTCATTGTTGTTCCTCGGTCCAAACAAATAGAGCTTCCTTCCGCAACAGCTTAGTCAATGGGGCTGCTATCATTGAAAATCCTTTGACAAATCTTCTATAATAGCCAACAAGACCAAGGAAGCTTCTTACCTCACCAACATTCTTCTGTGGATACCAATCAAGGATGGCTTGGACTTTTTTTGGGTCTACTTGAATGCCTGAAGCCGATACAATATACCCAAGGAAGGCAACTTCAGTAAGACAAAACTCGCACTTGGAGAACTTGGCGAACAACTGGTTCTTTCAAAAAGTTTGAAGCACAATACGGAGATGTTCATGATGTTCTACAGTATTTTTGGAATAGATTAGAATGTCATCAATGAATAACACTACGAATTTATCGAGATAGGGTCTAAAAACCCGATTCATTAGGTCCATAAAAGCTATCGGTGCATTAGTTAGCCCAAATAGCATCACTAAGAATTCGTAATGACTATATCTTGTACGGAAAGCAGTTTTGGGTACATCACAATCTTTAACTCTCATTTGATAATACCCAGACCTTAAATCGTTCTTGGAAAACATATAGGAATCTTTGAGTTGATCGAATAGGTCATCTATCCTTGGCAGTGGATACATGTTCTTGATGGTAACTTTATTTAGTTGTCGATAGTCAATACATAGCCTCATAGAATCATTCTTCTTCTTTACAAAGAGGACCGGGGCTTCTCAAGGTGAAGAGCTCGGTCATATGGAACCTTTGTCAAGCAGGTCTTGAATTTGGGCTTTTAGTTCTTTCAGCTCAGTGGCTGCCATTTGATAAGGTACAATGGAAACTGGAGCAATCTCGGGTTGCACTTCGATGCCAAACTCTACTTCACGGGTTGGAGGTAAACCCATAAGCTCATCAGGAAAGACATTAGAGAGTTCACATACGGTGTAAATGTCTAATAAACGAGGCTCATCCTTGGCTTCACACGATAAGGCATACAATAAAGGGTTTCGAGAATTCATCAGAGCAGTGCTCTCCTTGCCAAGGCCTCGAAGATATAGCTTCCTCTTACTACAATCTACCCAAGCCTGATGTTTATTGAGCCAATCCAAACCCAGTATAACATCAAACTCGTGGATCGATAAGGCTAATAAATCAGCCGAGAACATAATTCCTTGTATCATCAAGGGGCAGTTCTTGCACACAAGGCTTATGGTGACACAGTCACCCAATGGATTATTCACAGCGATCTTCGATGCTATAGGTTCAGAAGACATGCTATGCTCTTTGATCAACACAGTGCTTTTAAAATAGTGGGTGGAACCAGGGTCAATCAATGCATATAAAGAGAGGGAATACAGTTCAATAGTACCTACAATGACATTAGGTTCATCCTTCTCTTCCCTACTCCTCACGTGATACATCTGAGTATGAGCTTTTGATTCCTGTCTACTTGGTGCTTTTCCAGAGCCACTAGGTCTCCTGGTAGCTCCTAATGATCCTTGCTTCGACCCCTTGCCTCTGAAGAACTAAGTAGGGGTGGCAACATTATCCGGTGTAGTAGTAGACTTGGTTGTATTTAGAGGACAATCGCGGATGAAGTGGCCTTACTCACCATAGAAAAAACAAGCTTCAATCTGCTTACGACACGGGCCTGCTGGATACCTATTTTGACAGTAGCCTTGACCCATCAGTCTGCTTACGACACATTCTGCTTAGGATCAAATTACTTCCCTCTCCTACTCCACTTAGGAGGTCGAGAATCATCTCGAAATCTCCTCTCGGACTTGCCCGACCCACCAGTCTTCTGGGTTTTTAGCGATGCTTCGGTAGCCTTGACCCGGTTCACCTAGTTCTAGAAATCAATGATGCTCAAAGCAGTAAACATGGGACGAAGCTCATCACTAAGCCTGAAAATGAACATGCGACACTTCTCCTCTTCCTTCTTAATGTATTCATCACCATATCGACAATACTTGTAGAATTCATGAATATACTGCTCGACTGGTCGCCCACCTGGTTTGAGGTAAAGAAAGGTGCTGCATCTTTCTACGAGAAAGAACTCGTTAACATACTTCTTTCAGAGTTCTCGAAGAAAGAACTCCCAATTTGGGTTCATCCGCACACTACAACTATTTATTCAAAATTCACAGGGTGTTGTCTAGCCAATACTCGGTGACCTCAGGGTTGTCATTGTCTTGATCGGTAAAAGTATAGGCCCGATATTGCGATAGCTTGTCAATAAGTGCCTAAGTATATTGGACAGTAGGAGTAATAGGTAGTGTAGTCTGCTCGACTCTCATAGTATCCATAAACTACTTAAACATATCAGCCATGTTTCTATAACACTCGATTAGTTGATATGGGTCGAGGAGCCGATAGTAGGCTCAGGTCCAGCCCTCATAGTAGTCTGCTCGGCACCTCAGGTCTAGTGCCTTGCATAGAAGGATCCTGCTGAATTGGAGGATCTCTCCCCCTTATCTCCTCACCATGGGTCGAGGAGTAGGTAGCAAGCTCATTGATATGAGCTTCATTTATTTCTGACATATCTATAATATAAGAAGATCGGATTAGTCAACAAGTCACAATATATACAATATATAACTCCTAGGTGGCAAAGTAACTCAATAACAATGCAATAGACTTCGATTTAGTCCTAGAATCGACTAAACTCTACCTCTGATGCCACAATTGTTACACCTCATTGCCGATCTAGTAGAGAATCGAGTCAGAAAACATTAATGGTAAATAGTACGGTGAATGGTGTAATATCTTTCAACGAGAATTTAATGCTAGATAGTAAAATGCAATGCAATACAATATTAATACACTGAGGCAACGAATCAATACGGAACTACGATAATCAAATTAGGGCTAATTTTAAACTTTTACAACTTTTAGGGACTAAACTGTAAATTATAGGAATTAGGGGTCTTTATCTGAAATTAACAACACAACTATGTAATTCAATCGTTAAGCAGTAAGTCTGCAAATTTTCATGTTAATCCGATGTCATTTATCTGTCCAATTAGACTTACCAAGATTTAGTGACCAATATGCAAAGTCTCAATTCTGTGCTTAATGACTTATAACAGAATTAATTGCTCCCATACCAAAACACTATAGGCCATATTGGTACGACACAATTAGATTATGTGATCCAGACTTCACTGCCCAAACTCGTTCTGATACGATCGAGGACCGTATCGGTAAGGCACACAAGGGTGATAACCCAATTTCCAGCAACTCAAGAACTCGTTTCGGTACAGCTCAAGATGTACTGATACCCGTTGACCTTCATTGACCCATTTCGGTATGCCTCTAGGGTCGTATCGATGCAATTATAATCTTAAATGCTTCTGTGAGTTTCCGTATCGAAACACCTTTAGGTCGTTTCGATATGCCTAGGTTGACCTTAGCTTTGACTGACCAAATAAGCACAGCCGTACCGAAACAGGTGAACCCGTATCGGTACGCCCAGCACTGTAATGACAGATTTGATCTGGTTTTTAGCCAATTTAACATGTTGAACGATGTCCAAATGCATTGAAATTTTACCAGCAATATTCAATCATTATAATCTACTGGCATGTCAAATTTTAGGGCCATTTGAATCCGTTTACTAGGTTTTCACCTTTTAGTGCCAAATATGTATATTTAGCCATTTTTAAGCTATACTAAAATGTCATTTAGAGCCTTAAACACTATTACAAGGCAAGCATAACTTATACACACCAAAAAGACCACATATGACTAGTCTAGCTACTTTGTCGCCATCCTAGGAGTTCATAAAGACAAGATACATTACTTTGGCCTTGCTTGTGACTTGCCAAAATCTTCAACTTCACCGATCTTTGACTACGAACCTCTTAACCTAAAATGTATGAAATGAAATGCATTAGGCATACTTTGCCTAGTGAGGTAGTAAAGACTATTAACAATATCAATGAAATGCATTCCAAATCATATTTTAGCAATAACGATGCAAAGGATCAATGTAAACAATGCAATAATCATGTTTAATAGCAATAGCAATAAGTCCATATTTCAATATTAACCCTTGGATCGATTCGGGATAGTGGATACGGGAATTCTTACGCCTCGTCAAATCAATGAATGGTCTAGTCCTCTACCTCGCCAATATGACCAATAACGCAAACATCCCTCTGCCTCGCCATAATAAAGGCCATAGCCCAAGGACCGTAGTCCACCCATACACTAAGCTCATGAATTCTATGGCATGCAAATTGTTTCCAATGTCCTTTCAAATCCAAGGTCCGGTAACAATATCAATGATCGGTGTTTGGTAAATACAACAACGTTCAATATTCTTGTCAATAAGAAATGATTCGATATCAATGTTCAATAACAATATCAATAACAATGTCATTTCTCAATAATCTCAATGACAATGGCAATGATCGATGCTTCATTTATGATATTTCGATAATGATAACTATATCAATAACAATGCTCGATGACAATAACAATAATGATAGCAATGACTATGATCGATGTTCTATGTTTCTATAATTCAATGAAAATGACAATAGCGAAATCGATAGCGATGTCCAATAACAATGTCGATGGCAATTTCGATGCTCAATAATTCATACTATGCTTATTGATGCTTACCAATAGTATCCACAAAGTGATTCGGTGTAATAATCTTTAACAATGATGTTAGCAATACAATAATCATTGACAATGGGATCGGGAAAGGCACCTGCCTATTCTGAGACTCTGACTACACTCAGCTTGAAAATTTGATACACCTTTGGCTCTCGAAAGACAATCCCCTTATTCATAGCCTTCGACGGTGATGGTGGATATTCTTTCTCCACTTCTTGAGCTAGGTAAACAATAGGGAAATTTTCAGAATTCACCACACGATATCGAAATCAATATGTAAGCTCGATATAAACAATAACTATAGATTATCCATGGATAGCCAAAACCTAGCTTGAGATTACTCTCCCAATCTCTATGGATTTCAACAATATTTTGGGGGATTAAGCTTACCCGTTCAATAGCAATAATTCGATAACAATAAACCGAAGAAAACTCAAACTTTACAATACTCTATAATGGAGGTGTGTGCTTGCTTGAAGATGATAAAGATAAGGGAGGTGCTTGCTTCCTTAGAAACCGGGTACGCATTTCTTTCTTGCTATTCCTTCTATTTTAGTAGCCTTAGCTTTCCTTCAATTAAAGGAAAGTCATCTGATAATCCCACGTAGGTGGTGTTTTAATTGAGAAGGGGCTAACTGCAAGGTTAGTCCCTCGACTCTCAATACACTAAATTTTAACCCCCAAACTTTCAATTTCTACAATTTAGCCACTTAAAGGTTTTAAATACACTAAATAAGGTCCATATCTGATAGATTGACTCAATTAGAGTCCAATATCGATGTAATTGACCTCGCAGCCACATCAATACAATATTTGGACCTTTCTGATGTAGGTTTTTTTATCACCGAAACCCAATTCTGACTAGACCAGTTTTTGGGATGTTATATACTTGGCCTAATTCACTTTACCCGGTAAGTAATCGTCGCACAACAACTTCAAAATATCTACACATGGGCGTATCTCAATAGTATGACACAGAAACACTCTAGTAATGTACATCAACACTCATGCTTTCAAAGCATCCCCTTCAAGAGCACCAAACATTTTATATTGCTTGATTTCTGTATAAGTTAAAAATGTGCTAAAGTTATAATTTGCACCAAGTTCTCTACCATTCGCACTCGACAACACTTCATGAACATCAACACCCTCATTCTTCAGGCCCAATATAGCTTCTACATCTTCAAGTAATAGAGTAATGTTGTGTCCTTCAAACTAAATAACATTCATTCAAACATCAAAACTTTCCATCAATTCCCCACATAGGTCTCTGTGTTGCGTGTTTTGAGTGCTACGTAAATGGTGTAAGTGAACACGTCGCAAGTAATAAATGATAAGTATAGAGTATTGTCTCATTAGGGATTGGTTTGGGCCACTTTGCTTAAGTTACTGCTTTGTAAAAGAAATAGATTGATAATGATGAATAATAAGTAAAATAAACTAAGTAAATAGAAAGAAAGGAAAGAGCAATCGATTAAAGAGAGTAGGTTGGGTTATCATGAGTAGTGGTATGATGTTCGAATGGATTGTCTGGGCAATTGATTGCTAAGGCAACTTGATTGCTAAGGCAATTGTTCAATTGCTGAGGCAACTGGTTTCTTCCTTCAAAGCTCAGCGAAGCGTTCTTCAATGGCTTCTGGTTATCCCTAACCGAAGCACTAGTTAATTGTGCATGCCTTGGTGATACATCCCTGCGTTAACCTTGGGTGAACAACAACCAATCTTACGCTCCTATTATCCGTTGAAATCCAAATCTTATTCCTAAGATGGATTAACCTCCATTAACGATTCGTTGAATGAAGATCATGCTCATTCGCTTCTTAAATCTAAATCTCTCAATGCTAGATAAATGGATAACTCTCGAAATCTTTTCCCAATTTACTCGAAATAAAAATAAGAACCAAGAATAAACAAACTTTGAATTTAAATTACAATAAAAAACCTAAAAAAATCTAATCGTTTATCAAAACCACAAACCCAAAATAACCCTAGCCAATTTACATTAGTTCATGGCTGGGTAAAGAAGAAATAACAAGGAAAATAACCCAAACATGGTGGGATTACAAAATAGAAATAAAATGGAGATGAAACTCCTTTGGTGCGTGAATCTCTTTGGCTCGATCTCCCTCCAAAATGACTCTCTTCAAGGCTGTGACTTGGTTCCTATTTGTAGGAGATGATTTGGTCGAGTTCTTTGTAGATGAGGATGAGTTTGATTTGGAATTAAATTCAATAAAAGAGATAATAAATCTCTTTTATATCTATCCTCAAAAAGTCCTCATAAATCTGAATTTTTATCTTCATCGAACTTTGCGTGTAAATCCAAGTCCTGGGGGTTTATCCTTTAATTTTTGTGCTCATCTTGAATGAGGTGGATTTATCCAGTCATCGTCGACAATCGATTCGGCATGGCCTTTAAAAATTAGCTTCAATTGCCACGACAGAACCTTAAATCTTCTTCCTTAATTGTAATGGCAATTCCCTCATTGCTACGATAATTCATTCCTGCACCAAATAACACACACTGACAACCTCTTTTCTAGCAAAAACCAACTAGAATACAACTTCAAGCTTATTGATGAAGGAAACTATGAAATGATGCATAAATGACTAATAATGCAACTAAAATGAGCCTAAGTTGAACAATAATTATGAGTAAAAAGGTAAAAATTGTAGGACTTTTACACACTTAACACTCGACATAGAATGTGATTTTATAAAAACTAACGACCTAAAACCAATTTCATCAAGAACATGATCAATCCCCATCGTCTTCATTTCTTTTATGAAATTGTACAATTTCTTCAAACTACACCTTGTGTTAAAGATGTCTACAGACATGGGATAAGTTCCTATGTCAATCTTATTGTATCAAACAAAGAATTTCGTTGTATGCTATTTCTAATAGAAGATCTAGTGGTTAACCTTTCGGATGGATCACCTAAAATCTCACCACTTTTGACATAGTTGAACTCCCTTGGGTAGTTCACCACCTTTTCCTCTAGAGTCATATCCTTCAAGGCTTCTAGAGGTGGATCTTGTGGTTCATCTTTTGATGGAATTTTATCTACCTTTGATGATTGTCCTCCACCATCATTGGCATCAAAAATCCCTACATCATCATCATCACAAGTATCCTTCCTCGAAAGGATGTTATCGTCGAAAACCACATGTATAGACTCTTCAACTACTAAAGTTCTTTTTTTTAAATACACGATAGGATTTAGAGTTTAAAGAGTAACCTAGAAAAATATCTTCATCACTTTCTGTATCAAATTTGCCTAAATTATCTTTTCTATTGTTTAAAACAAAACATTTACAACCAAAAGGATGAAAATAGCTAATGTTAGGTTTTTTATTTTTGAAAAGTTCATAAGATGTTTTCTTTAAAATATGCCTAATCATTACTCTATTTACAATATAGCAAGCCGTATTAGTGGCTTCCTCCCAAAAATACTTAGGCAAATTATTTTCACAAAGCATGGTTCTAGCCATTTCTTCTAAAGTTCGATTTTTCCTCTCAACAACCCTATTTTGTTAAGGTGTTCGAGGAGCGGAAAAACTATGGCTTATACCATTTGAGTCACAGAACTCTTGAAAACCTAGATTTTGAAATTCGGTTTCATGATCACTCCTAATGTGAGAAATGGATTAACCAACAATATTTTGATTTGCTTTTGAAAATATGATGAATTTTTATAAAGACTAATCCTTGGTACTTAAAAACATAACCTAAGTAAATCTAAAGTAGTCATCAACTAAGACAAATACATATGATTTTCCCCCAAACTCATTGTTCTAATAGGGCCAAAAAGATCCATGTGGATCAATTATAAAACTCTACTTGTAGAAACATCATTAATAGGTTTGAAAGAAACTCTTTTATGTTTGTCTTTTGCACAAGCATCAAAAATTTTGTCATAAGAAAACTTTATTTTTGGCAAACCTCTTACAAGATCATTTGAAATCAATTTTCCAAAACACTCATGTTTGCATGTCCTAGTTTTCTATGCCATAACCATGAATCATGCTCATATTTTGCAACAAAACATGCATTGGAAATATGAATGTCACCTAAATACGCCATGTATATGTTTCCTATACGATGATTAATAAGCACAATTTTGTTAGTTTCAATGTTGATAATTTTGCAACCATTTAAATCAAAAGCCAGATTGAAACCTTTATCACAAAGTTGGCTTATGCTCAAAAGATTATGCTTAAGTCCATTGACATTAAAACATTGTCAATAAGTATAGAAGAGCGATTACTAATGGAACCAATGCCTTCAATGTGGCCTTTGGAGTTGTCACCAAATGTCACTACTCCTCCACTCTTTGGTTTTAGCTCCAAGAATTGACTATTTTCACCGGTCATGTGTCCCGAGCATCCACTATCAAGGTACCACGAATTTGTACTTGAAGCTTTGACCTTGTAGCAATGCTCCCCCTACAAATAAAATATTACATCTTGATTTTTGGTACCCAAATCTTTTTGGGTCCATGAGTATTAGCTCCCAAAATCTTGGTTCCCTTGTGAATCCTCGAAGAAAAATAGCACTAATGTCATTAGAAGAGACAATTTCCTTAGGAACCCAAACACTTCTAATCCTCTTACCATATGAGGGCCTTTGGAAGCCTCTTTGTTTGTAGCCACCAAAGTTTCTTTTCACATAGTTGGGTTTTGAAGAATTTCCCTTTTCAAAACTAGATTTCCCAACTTTGTTTAAAGAAGCTTTGACATCACCCACTTCCTTTTGGTGATCATCATGAACTTTTGAGAGAAAGTTGTGTAAATCTTGATTTTTCTTTTCAAAATCATTTTGTTTTTCTTGTAAATCAAGAACCTTCTTCACAAGTTCCAAATTAGTTTTGGGTAAAGAATCATTTTGATTTTTCGAATCAGAAATTATTTTGTTGTTTTTCAAAAGTGATTCTTTATACTTCAAAACCAATCCATCTTATACCTCTTGCAACTCATCATAAGCTTCTTGAAGCTCATCAAATGTAAAATCAAAATTGGATAAGTTAGAGGTTACCTTAGAATCTTCTTCTAGTGTCATGAGACAAAGATTGGCCACTTATTGCTCCTCTTCATCGGATGATTCCTCATCACTCCAAGTAGCAACATGAGCCTTGAGCTTCTTCTTCTTCCCAAAGTTCCACTTCTTTAGTTGGGGACATACGAACTTGATGTGCCCTGGTTTCTTGCACTCATAGCAAACTATTGGATCCTTCTCTTCTTCTTTGTTCTTGAAATCTCCTCTCCGGTAGAACATTCTTCCCCAGTTGGATTTCATGAATCGAGTGAACCTTTTGGCTAGCATAGCCAATTCTTCATCTTTCTCCTTACTAGAATCTCTCTCATCTTGTAAAGCTTTGAGAGTAATTCCTATCTTCTTCTTCTTCTTCTTCTTCATCATCTTCTTCCCCTCTTCTCTTTCTTTCTTCATTATCTCATGAGTAAGAAGAGACCCCATAAGTGCATCAAGCTTCAAGGTCTTAAGATCCTTAGCTTCTATGATGACGGTCCTCTTTCCATTCTATGACTCAAGAAGTTAGTAGATAAGCTTTCGAACAAGCTTTTCTTCTAGAATGACTTCTCCAAAACCCTTAAGGCCATTGACAATTATGGAGAATCTATCGAACATCTTGGTGATATCCTCATCTTGTTCCATTTTGAAGTTCTCATAACTCAAGTTGAGGAGTCCAATCTTAGTCTCCTTGAAATTGTTTGTGCCTCGTATGTAACGTTGAGCTTGTCCCATATCTCATTTGCACTTGTGCAAAAAGATATCTTCGAGTACTCATCCGGTCTAAGAGCACAAAAGATCATGTGCATTATTTTGTCATTGACTTGCAACTTTCTTCGATCTTCATCGGTCATCTCTTGCTTGGACTTGGGAACGAGCCAGTCTCTTTATCTCTTTATCGAAATGGCCGGTCCATCTTCTACTACATCCCAATAGAGGTAGTCGTTGGATTTGATGAAGAGCCTCATATGATTCTTTCAATAAGGATAGTTATCCCCATTGAAATAAGGCAGTTTGGTGATGGATTGAGACTCGTTGAGGTTGTTGGCAGAAGTAGAGGCCATGGCTTGATTATTGATTGATCAAAACTCTTTCGGATTGAATCAAGAGGATGTTAATCCTTTCAATGAGTGTGGCTCTAATACCAATTGTTAGGATGATCAATAAATGGTGAAAGGGTCAAAAGGGGGTGAAGTGATTAATTAAAAATTATGGAAGCAAATTGGAAAGATAGAAAAATTAGACACAAGAGATTTATAGTGGTTCAACCTTCTAACAAGGTTTACATCCACTACCTTAGCTTCCCACTAAGGATTTTTCCAAATTCACTAAGAATTTCTTCCCTTTTTCTAGGCTCAAGAGGAAACCTTTACACACTCAAAGCTTCTACCCCAAAGCTTTAAGAAAACTCTCTTTTACAAGAAAAAAGATAGCAAACTGAAAAATCCTCTCAAATGTGTTTTGTTTGCCCAATTACAAGTTCACTCAACCTAAAAACTTGAATCAAAAGATTATAAATGTGCTCACTCAAGTGGGTTACAGGATTTGACTCTAAATAGATCAAAGATGGTTGGAATATCCTATGGAGATTTGATTATATACCCTCTCATTGATTTCTAACCGTTTCGATAGTTGAGATCATAAATATAGCTGTTGGACTTCATTTTTCCGCAATAAATGATGTCTGCCAACATAGGGTATCAGTACATGGGCTTCGGTATCTGCTACGATAATAAAGAGTCGTTGTACAAAGGGGTATCGATACGCGGGAGGGCTTATCAGTACGAAGAGTGTATTTTACAAATAGGTATCGGTACAGGCTAAGCCGTATCGGTACCAATTTTGCTCACTGGAATCTAAGAAAGTTGAGAATGAAAAAGGTATCGAACCGCCTAAGAGGGTATTGGTACGCTACAAAAACTTTTCAAACTTATGGTTCCAATAAACTGACAAGGCAACGGTCAAAAATTTATTACAAAATAGTTTCAAAATCTTAACACCCCGTATCGGTACGCATAAAGTCGTATCGATACTCAAAGGCCAATATGGTTTCTAAGTTGAATGGCGTACTGATACGGCTACACGTGTATCGGTAACCAATAGCCATTAAGTATAAAAATGATTTCCAGTAGCTAAAATCCGTATCGATACGGCTAAGGGCGTATCGATACTCTTGGACCAAATTTGGCTATTTGAGTTCAAAAACACTTAGAAAATATTTGGAGGTTTAATCTTTGATTAGAAATTATTTAAAGTTCGAATACTTGTCATTTTGTGAGCCTTTTTCAGTACTTAAAAATTTATTCAATTTTACAAATTAGTCCTTAAAATCCTTGTTATATCAAAATCAAATATTAGTTTTACAATTGCACAGGTTCAGTTGTAGACCTAAATTAAGGTTTCAAACCTTTACACTGTCTGGAACGTTTTTCACAACTTGAGAGGTTTCTCCAAGTTTTTAGTGGGAAAATAAAGGTTCAATTTTTATTCTAGGGAAGCAGAGGGCTTTAAAAGACCTACAAAAAATTGGAAATATGAATCGTTAAACAAAAAATATTATCATCTTGTAGTTTAGGTTGTGAAACTCGTTGATGAATTCTGATACTTTGCGATTGGCCCTAATATGTTATCTACTTCCTTCAATTTTACGGTTGCTACGTCTAATTTTATCTATCCAAATTACCATACTCCAGGTTTCGGTACTAAAACTGAAGTTCTGAAACATACTATACAAACATGTATTGTTAAAATCAATTTAAAAATTTCTAGTTTACACATTTTCTACAGGTTTCGGAACATGTACAAAAGTTGATATCAGGAGAAAAATGTCAACTGTTACGCGTTAACCCTAAAATGTTACTTTCACAACAAACTATTTTGGTACTCAAAATCAAATTTCGAGACATCTTCTTCCAATTTTACTTGTCACATACTTCACTAACAATTTAGGTTTACACTTTTAACTACCGGTTCCGGTACATATTTCATAGTTCCGAAATGAATGCGTTATTTTAACTTTTGACGTTGCAACATAAATTTTATCCTCATACAATAGCGAAACTAATTACTAAGTTCCAAAACTTACCGGAAATGACCTCTTCTCATTTCCGTCTATTTTTTATGGGAATCTAAATATAACGGTCAAAATCAAAAGTTTTTCCATTTGACGGCTATAACATCCCGCTCTTTATTAGTCGTATACTAACTTGTCGTTCTTTAGACTCACCTAAAGTAACTCAGTCTCATCTTCAAAATTATTATTAATGCTAGAAGAGGAATAAGCGTAAATGGAATTCTAAAAACAACCAATGGTACCTTTTGATTGTAGGGTACCTTCGCCGGTATTTGCCGTTTGATGATCATCTTGAATCAGAATAGTAGGTTTACCACTAGAAATAAATAATCAACTTGCAATTTCTTCCTTATCAATAGGCAAAGTTAAACTTTCAATGATATTGCCTTCCTCATGTTCTTTAGGAGAATAAATTTCTTCTTCATGCTCCGGATCATAGATTTCAATATCAATAGAAGACATGAATTCAGACAATATATCTCTCAAAATTTTTTGTTAAAAATAAAATTTACCTGGACAATCATACCCTGAATGATATAGTCAACAACAATAATGACACTGAGTCCCCAAAAGGGTAAAATCTAATACATTACTCAATGACATTCTCAAGAACGACCTGAAACTGATACCAAATGATATGATACAACGGAGAACGTATTTTATGGAAGTTGATTGATGAATATGACGTGAATTTACTAGAATAAATGGATGAATATGATGGTGTAAGATAGATTTGTCCTTGGTACCCTCCTAATCGCAATTTAATAGGCAAACACCTGCAAACAACACGAATCTCTCCGATGAACGGATGATGGCGGTATAGATTTTGTTGTCCTAGGTACCCTCATAATTGCAATTGACTAGGCAAACACCATAATTGGCTCTAACCCACCCTTCTAACCGCAATTGATTAGGCAAACATGAGCGTGAACTTGCAAAGAACAAGATCGAAGATGCAAAGAACTTGCAACAAGAATTACTCAAAAAGTATTCAAAATTTTATTTCTTCCAAAAATCACGGTCTATTTTTACAATGATAGATGTCTCCTCCTTATATAGTCTTTGAAGAAGTTCTAATCCTACTAAACTTAAAATAATAAAATAAAATAAAATAAATAAATGTTGAAATCTAATCTCTTAATTACATAAGTAACTTCTAATAATAAATAAATGTTGAAAATAAAATGCTAAATAAATAAAGGGTAAATCACATAAATCATCCTTGAACTTTACTTTTTGACCTATTTTGGTCACTAACGTTTCAAAATATTCAATTTACTCACTGAAATTTACGCATTAAACTTTTTTGGTCACTTCATCGTTAACTTTATAACTTCGTTATGACATGTATTTAAATATATATATATATACATATATCAATATAATAAAACACGTTAGTAAATAAAAGAAATAAAAACTAAACATAAAATACTTAAACACAAACCCCACTAATTCCTCAAAACCCCAAATCAACTAGTCTTCTTCACTCAAAATATACCCAACCTTAACCCTAAATTCTTTACTTTAACCAATCACCGTCGTTCAGCTCTCTTTACCCAACAAGTTGAGCAAAGAGTCACGTCAGAATTTTGAAGAAATATGTGCATTTGTGCCTTCAAGGGGTGGCTCTAGGTTATGGGTTTTGAGATTTGGACAAAAATCTATGGGCAATAAGGCATTGTGGTTAATTTAAAGAATTTTATCATTGTGCAAATGGGAGTTCATTGTTTTATAAAATTGGAAAAGAGGCGCGAAGGAGAAAGGAAAAGGAATTTTGGGTTTTAAAATAGGTGAAGAAACCTCTGCTGCTTCTTTTTTTTCTCTCTATTTTGTTGTTGTTTTTAGATTTTTTTTATTCATGAATGGATTGGGGAGTTTTGTATATGATCTGAAAAACGAAATTGGAGTTTGGCTCCTTGGATAAATCAAAACCATGTCACGGAGATGAATGCTCGAATAAAGGTGTTAAACTGCTGGAAATAATAAATATTGCATCTGGAAGGGTAAGGAGACTCAAGACTTGTTACAACCATGAATTCAACTGGTTGGTGTGGTGGTCAACACAATGGCTGAAAAATATTAAAAATAAGCCATGTCATAATGGCGTCACAAAATTAACGTTGGAATGACTAAAAAAATTCAATCTGTAAAGTTTAGTGAGTAAATTGAACATTTTGAAACTTCAGTGACCAAAATAAGTCAAAAAGTAAAGTTCAGAGGGTAAATTGAACGTTTTGAAACTTCAGTGACCAAAATAAGTCAAAGAGTAAAGTTCAGTGATGATTTATGTAATTTATCCTTAAATAAATCTAATCTTAATAGATATTGCATAATCCTATATTGATTTAAATTACAAATAATCAAATAAAATCTTGAAAATTCTTATTTATCTAAAAATCTCGTATAAGAATTTTTGCATGCGCTGCCTCCACTAAAATATATGTATCTTAAGTTTTAGATGTCCGATTGAGGTGTTTCAAGATGCGTTTGAAAGCTAATTGACGGTCAAACAAGTTTTAAGAAGACATTTTAACCCATGAATGTCTGGATCCCATCCAAAAATGCGTCGCAAGTTGACTGACGTTTCTGACTTGCAAAACAATTTCAACATCTTTTCCAATATGATTATTTTGACCTCTCTCATGCTCATATCAGTGTTAAGTTTCAGAACTCATAGAAAAGTTCCGAAACTTTTCGTGAAAAAATTATTTGGATAACATTTCACTTGGTGTGGGCAATATTTTAAGTTTCGTGTTTTTAGGGGCACTTCAAAGATTTAAGGGGCCATGTGCAATTTATTAAAACGAGGCCCTTAATTTTTAATATAAACGATGTATAAATTTTTTTCAAATAAAATCATCTACAACGCTTTCAATATCAATTTCTTCCAAAAAATCACTCTCGATTGCCGTCAAAGCAAGTCCATTTAGCTTTCCTTGCAACATAGTTGTTTGTAATTATGACTTCACAAACTTTAATTTTGAAAAGCTTTGTTTTGCAAAAACAACAATAATATGAATATTCAATAAGACTCTATATGCAATTTTCGCATTTGATCACAATTAAAACATTTTAAAAACTTTAATAAGCTTATTGCTCCTACTTTTCTTTGTGTAAAAGTTCTCTAAGTAATTTCAGCTCAATAAATAGCTCATTTTCATCAACATCAGATAACTCACTTTTTTAATATTATTTTCATCTACATCTTTTAAGGTTAGCTTTTAATTATCATATTCTACTTTTTAATCTAGTTTTGAAAACAAAATTAATAGAATTGAATCACCAATGGTCATAATTAATATTTTGGATTAAGATTTTCTTAAAAAATTGGTTTATGTATAAATATTAGACAACTCATTTTGGGCTCTCATTTTTCGAGGGCTCTGTGTGCGACCGTATATCGAACATGCCCAAGGCAACTCCTACATGTTTTTTAACATTTTGGTTCTACCTTCTTTTAACCTCGCCACAGCCTAGACTTACCCCTAATTAATACTCTTTAAAAAAGGGAACCCTGTAATTTCGGAATAAACTTTTTTTTTTAATTCCACTTGTAAATTATCATTGAAAGGGTTAGGTTTTTTATTTATTTATATTCCACTACGTCTACAATTATAACTCGGGCCAATCCTATTATAAATACCCAAATTCTGACGAATATAGTTAACATTCTTTCAGAGTATAATAGTGGGTTTATATCAACATAAACCCCGCGAACCGAAGCCGAACCCCTTCAATCGCCGGTGCATGCTACAGATGGCCTCCAACTCCAAAGTCGGCTGCTCTTTGAAATTCTTTAAAGCAAACAATACATCTCCCACTGCCACTGACGCCACCATTATCCAGTTACGTAACAGATTAAGATATCAACTTTGCGTCAAAGCCCATGGCGTTGAGTTTTTGGTCGATGATATCGTTGCCCCCGAATCTGTGACTTCCTTCGCCATGCCGTATGCTCTTCTGATGTCCGGTTTCGGTGTATTGTTCGTCTCCAACATGCTCGCGGGCCTCGACATGGACGCCAGAATTCGTGACTTCTCGAGTCCAAAGATCGTAGAGTTTGCCTTCGACATGGCCAAACGTCATGGCTCAGTTGTTTCGGGTTTTATGATGGTGGCTCAAGTTTCTATCCATAAAATCGATTATATCGGTAACGAAGAGTTTAATAGGATTTTAAATACGTTGAAGCCGGAAAGCATTGGAGGTTCAAAACATGAGTCTTTACTTGAGCAGAATGTGAAATTAGAAGATCAGAGTTCTTGATGAAATACTTAATTCTCTTTTGCAGTAAACTGTATGGTATAGGATTAACATTCGGTTTCTTGGTATGCAAGTTATTAGAATAAACAATGAACAGTGACCCTAATTTTCAATGTGATAACATTCGGTTTCTTGATGTGCAAATTATTAGTATTTAGGTTAGTGAGTCTCTAATTTTTCTTTTAATAGAATCCGCTATTCTTATTAAAGAGAGAAAATATCTAAAATTACAATAAGGGTTTACAACTATCATCGTAAACTAAATACATAATTTGGACATTTTCCAATAACATTGACACAAGAAACTGGTCACTTTAGATCATATAAGACCATACGTGGAAAAGGTTTAAAAACCAACCAAAAGACTTGAACGGAAAATATGTACGAATAAATCTGACTGCATCGGCAAGCGAACCACAAAAGGGGATTAAGCTATTGAAAGGCTATCGAGAACCGCAAATTAAAGTCGAGCGTCGTGAGAAACTATCCACGAACGCAAACCACGTATCCAAATTTAATATGAGGGTCCAAAGCACGGAAGATCATCAGGATTACAAATAAGCGCTATCTTGATCGGTCGTGGCGTTGTCAAGTCCAACCCTGAAAAAACATAAAATAAAAAGAACGACCAAATGACTGAGAAAGAAGAAGAAAAACGTGTTAATAGGCAGAGATGAACGTGTCAAAAAGGCTGAGATGAACGTGCCGCAAAGCTATAATTATTTTTATTAAAAGTTAAAAAGAAAGAAAGAAAATCGGCGATCAACAACCAGCATTAAAGTCAGTGTTGCCGCCGGCTAAACAAAATTAAAGAAAAAATTTACGCTCAATACTTCTATAGAGAACACGGATGCGGAGCTTTAGGGTTGAAAAAGAAAAAGTTACCAATAAATATAAACTACCGAGTCTCTAATTATCCTTAAAAAAATATTGAGTCTCCAATTAGATTATCGTTATGCATTCTAAATTTATTTATTTTAGATGAGTGAATTCAACTTTTATATGTAACATGAATTAATAGTTTTACAAATTTTATATACAACTCAAAAAAAAATTTAAACATAATTGTAACATAACAAATTACAAAGACATGAATCAAAAACATAAATCGTATTATTTCTTAAAGAAATAAGAAAACGATCAAAGACTGTTATCTAAGAACAAAAATGAATAATCAATTGAATTTTAGCTTAATCGATACTTTTAATAGTAATAATTAAGGACAGTTAAGTTCAAACGTATTATTTTCACCAAAAAACTGAGTATACGAACTTTTGTATTTTTCTTTCCTTATAAAGGTTTACATTTACCATAGTAACTGCCTCCAAATTTACCATTTCTTGGTCTTCGGGACCCACATTGAAGTCGGGCTATACTGGGTGTAAAAATTTGGTCCGACTTAAAAAGTCAACGGAAATCGGCTCGAGTTTAAATTAATTGTAACTTGAGGTGATGATGACCCGAATTTGACTGAGTCCGATTTAATGTTAACTCAAGCTTGAATTAAACCTGATAATGTGATAGTCCAACTCGACCTGCACCCTACCTGATATGAACTTGAACCCAAAATTAACCTGATAAATATCTGATATAATCTCACTTGAAATGACCTGAGATCTGATATTACTCGACCTGTTATCAACCCGAATTGTTGACCCGACCTGTAAATGACACGATTTGTTGTTGACCCCAACATGTTATTGATCCAACCTGTAAATGAATAAAGTAGTACCTTTTGATGACTCAACTCGTATATGAGTAAATGGCACCTTTTGATGACACGACTTGTTGTTGACTCAACATGTATTGATCCAACCTGTAAATGAATAAAGTGATACCTTTTATATTTATTTTTAATTATTTGAGAGGAAAATTATTCACCCAATCTAAAATTTATTTATTTTTTTCGTTTTTTAAATACCAGAATTCTTAATTGTTTGGTGAGAAATTATTCACCCAATCCAAGATTTAAAATTTTTATTTTTTCATATTTTCTAAACCATATAACCTCAATTTCCAAAGCCTATAACTCTAAACTAGGGACGATTTCAAATGGAATGTAGAAAGGGCTCTTGCCCCCGCAAGATAACCATAACAATTGTTATTATTATTAAAATTAAAATATTGTCGTTGACATTAATATATTTGTAATCACTCATTTTTATCCGGTTTGTAAATATTGTTAATATATTAGCATAATAATTAACAAGGTATTATTATTGCATGTATACATGTTATATTATATGTTTACTATATATGTGATTAATGTGTATAAAATATGTGTGTAATATATGTAAGCGCATGCGTATTATACATACTATGTGCGGTGTATGTGTGTCACATGTCACGTACGTTTTAATAGCTTATATATGTACTAGGGTGTATTTGGTTATACTTATTTTGTGTGCATGTATGTGTGTGTTTGGGTGTATGTGATATATATGTGGTTTGCATATGCATGTACTATGTATGTTTGTAGTATGTATAATGTTTGTATACTTACATTAATTAAGTGTGTGAGCAAATATATGTATGTGTGTGTTCGAATGTCATATGGTATATGTTAATTTGCATGTATGGTTATATGAACATAAATTATACATGTGTATATGTTATTATTATAGTATTATTATTATTATTATTATTTTATTATTATTATTATTATTGGGTTCAAAAATATATAACAGATCTAAAGTATAAAACCCATTTATAATATCAGTCCAAGTCTACATAATATTACAAAAAACCCAAAAGATAATATAATTTACAAGGCCCATTTTGGCCTGACCCAATACCTAAAAAAAACCTATCTAATATCCTATCTCTTTCTTACAGCCGTCACCCTCCCAGCCGTTGGATCAAAATTTGATCCAACGGTCCAGATCAGTCCAAGACGTTCCAGCTGGAGCGCGTGTAATTCACCCCGGGACTGCTCGTCTACCACTCGCACGTGCAACGCACGCGCGAGACCGTTCATTACCCCTCTGCCACGCGTCAAGATCAGATGTAGCTTCGCTCATTTCAAGGCTCTATCTAGGCCGCTCATCCCCCATGTAATCACAGCCGTTGGATCAGATCTGATCCAACGGCCGTGAGTGGATCTGAAAGAAGACACCACCACCATGACTCTCTCCACTCCTCCACCATGCCATCGTACCAACCACCATGCTCAGATGCACAAAAAATGAAAATACAGGGTATCAGTACCAAATCGAACAAGATATGTAATATGTATTATATTCTACAAAAAAAAACAGAGATTAGAACAAGGATATAGAATCCAACAAAAAGTGTATTATCACCAGTTTTCAGAAATACAAAAAAAAAAACAACGCAAGTCCAGTGGTATTTTTCTTTCTACTTTTACTGCGTGCATATCTTTCAAGGGCATCAACAATATATAAAAAAAATGAAAAGAACTCGGTTCTTACCCTCGTCGAAAGAGCCCCCCGCCGCCGGTAATAAGCTGTAAGGCTCTTAAGCCAAACACGGTGAACCGGTAAATGGGAGGGGTTGTTTGGTCTTGGTTTACAAAACTTTTTTAAAAAAAAGGAAAAAGTTTCGGCTTTTGTTTTTTAGATCTAGGAAAATAGGTCTCGTTCTTCTAAAATCTAAGGTCGTAGGTGGGTTTAGAGTGAAAAAAATGGGTGTTTTAGGCCCTGGTTCGAGGACCGCCGGCGCCGGCGAACGGCGGTGGTCTGAGGGGGCCGATACGGCAGAAGCTCACCGATTTCTGAGGATTGGGGCGGCCGGTGTAGGTTCATTTGGTTTCGAGTTGAGAGAATAATAAAAGGGGATGGTTTATTTTTGAAACAAAAATTTTAAAATGCCAAAGAGGCAAATTTCGGGCTGAATGGGTTTATTTATAGACTGGGTCATTTTAAAAATGGTATAACAACGGCTTTAATCCCTCTGCGTTTCTAGATTTTTCGTTTTGAGCTCGCCACTTGGGTCAATTACAATTCTGGTCATTTTCCTTTTCGGTTTTATTTCGGTTTGATCACTAAATTAACCGAAATCAGATTTATAAATGGTGAAATCACATGTTGAACCATCCCGCGTTTTCAAAATTTCCACTTTGAGCTTGCCGCATGGGTTTATTACTCGATAGGTCCTTTGGAGCTTAATTCAGTTTTTAATCAAGTCCCTAATTACGTCTTTTGTCTATTTAACTTCTGTTTTTAGGTTTTGTTTCTTTTCATTTCAGTCCTTCTGATGCTTTAAATTTTTATGTCTTTTATCCCTTTTATCTATTTTTTAATGTGTTATATTGCACATCATATTTACGTATGTTTCATTCACGCCTTGTCTATTTATGTTTTATCGTGTATTATATCATTTTTGTGTTTTAATTTGATCGTTCGTATTACATATGCCTTTTGTTGTTATATTTAACTTAATTTGCATATCATGTTTACACATTAGCTTATTATGTTCGTTTTGTACATTAGGATGTATATTAATTTATGACGTGTTTGGTCTCACAAATACCATATTTTTATGTCCATTTCGTTTCTTTGTAGGTTACTTGATAGTATGATATTGTTCGTTATATGTAATGTCTTTGTTGTTATTTTTACATGTTAATTATGTCATTGATAAGTTTGGTTTTAACACGTTTTTGTGGTGTTGTTGACTCGTTAATTTCATACCCCTTTTTATGTATATGTCATGTATACTATCTATGATTTTTATAGGCGCAAACGTGATACAATTAGAATTTAATCTTGAAGCACGTTTCTCTCGTTCATGTTTACCTTGTTTTATATTATGATGGGTTATATTTTTACGTATTTCAATACTTTTGTTTAACATTGTAATATTCATATTTTAGTATCATGTCAATGTGGATGTATGTTTTTATTGGTTTTTAATGTTGCATAATGGAATATAAATTGTCAATGCGGTGCCCTTTTATTCGAGCGTAAACGGGGCCAGTATCAAGCGTAGTGATAGTGGTTGGGCGTTTACTCTCGGATAACGGGGCCTTTAAAATTTATTCGCAATTATAACTGAATTTTAAACTAATCGTCACTTTAATCCGGAAAGTCTAATATTAATAAAGCGGTAATTATTAAAGTACCAATTTTGGGCGGTGTGGGGGTGCTAATCCTTCCCCATCCGTAACCGACTCCCGAACTCAAAGTTTTTTTTGAATCTATGGTTTTATGGTGTCCGACCTACCTAAGTGGCCGGTGGCGACTCCAATTTTTAATAAAATGCGATTTTTAAAAACCCCACGGAATAAACGTTTTATATCCGAAAAATCACAAACACTTCGAAAACTCGTTTTTTAGCGAAAAAGGGACATCGCTACAGATGGCGACTCCGCTGGGGACCGTTTTTGTTTTTCAAAAAAAAATAAGAGAGTCGAGCTTTTTAAATAATTATCGCTTTACTAATATTGGAAATTCCGAATTAAAGTGACTATTAAAGTAACATTCGATTATAATTGCGCGTTTATTTTAACGCATTTAAAATATGGCATATAAACCCATTTTTAAGTGGGGGAAAACGCTAATGCTTTCGTGGAGATATCGTTCTCCCGTATGGGCCTAGCAAGTACCTTCGGGGCTCGAGTACCTTATGCTTTCGTAAGGATATCGTTCCTTCGTGCAGGCATAAGCGAATGGGTCCCCATGAATTGAACCCGGTTTAAAGGAGCCTATAATGGGTGATGACCGGGGGCCTTGCTACTCTTAGTAGAGGACAGCAAGGACAATTTAGGTACCACCTAGAACCAAAACTGCATATAGAGAACACATAGAAACCCACCCTGTTAGAGCCATGCGAATAACCTAGGTGTCTTAGATGGAATGTAAATAGGATTGCCTTGTTTGCTTATTGCATTTAATTTCCCCTTTTATTACGTACTCATCATTTTTGTCTGGTACTGACTTGTTTTCTTTTTGCTTTGTTTTTGCATATCATCGCATTCGCATTACACAGGGCATTGATTCCCGAGTGATTTCTCCCATAATAGAAGATTGTTCATGATGGACCAAATGTTCTTTGACCTAAAGGAAGGGAGTCCAATTCCAGAGTTCCATCCCGAGACTAGGCCAGGGACAGCCAAAGAAGAATCATTCAAGGACTCCAGAACAGATTCGGTAAGCAGTGTCAATTCTGGTGATAAACGATGAAATACAAGAACTAAAGAAGCAGATGTCCGAGATGATGGACCAGATGAATGCTATGACGAAAGGCAAGCAGCATGCCGAACTCAGAAAAGATTCGATCGAGGATCAGAATGTGGAACAGAATGGTCAGAATGTCGAAACAGACAACACCGTTAAATATGACAAATCGAATCCCTTTGTGATCAATCTCAAGAAGCAGACAAGTAGCATATCTGGGGTAGATACCAAGGGAACAGAGGCAAAACCAGGGGAAGTTCGAGAATCTAATGACATTAGAAGGCATTATCCTATACCCATGAGATACACCGAGTTACTTCCGTTGCTTGTCGAAAGGAGCCTTATCATACCAGTGAAGTCTGTATAAAGAAAACCTCCTTATCCGAAGTATTACAACAGTCGTGTCTGGTGCGGCTACCACATAGGCGATTCGAGTCATCACACTGAAAATTGTAGAACCTGAAGAATAAAGTTCAAGGTCTTATCAGAATGGGATTTTTGGGTTTCGAAGACGGACAACCCTGATTCTACAGCGAGCCTACCGTTGCCCGAGGAGCAAAGTCGAAGGAGGGTCAATACCCAGCCCAAGGTTCGGGTAACACAGAAGTGGGTCACTCAAGCGGGATAAATTTAGGAGTCAAGAATAAAAGCGTCTCAGAAGATGAACTTGCACGCAAGTACGGCCAGCTCGAGCATGAGAGGCACGATCTGGGCATAAAATTAAATAATGTACAAGACGAGTACCAGAAGCTGCACTTTGAATTCAAGAGTTTCGGTTTGGGTGACACCGCAGAAGAATGGGTCAATGGTATGATTCAGCTAAAGAACGGTTCAGAACGCTGGAAGCAAAAATGCAAGAATAGTAAGAATAAAGTCAGATCATTATCACAGAAGCTGGAAGAAGTTGAGGGCCAACGCGACATTCTCCAAAGTGAGTTGGAAAGCAGTCTGGCCATGGAAGATATCCTGAAATCAAGTCTGCAGCAGGAAAGGAATGAATCACAAGCCTTTCAAATGGAAAACGCAGCACTCAAAGAATAGGTAGCGAGGCTCGAGACTTCTTTACGTACCAGTGAGATCCGTGCTGGGGCAATGACCGTTCAGCTACAAAAGGTCGAGTAAACAGTACGGGAGAAAGACCAGGACATGAGGATGGTTACGACTCAAGCCCGGCAAGTAGCTCAATAGGTAGCAGATTTAGCCGATGCAGCAGCACCAATAAGTCAGAATATGGATCCAGCATTGGACCGCGAAGGAAAGCTGACAGGACTGTTGAATGAGGTCAAGAAATTAGGTGCCAGGGCTTACCGCTATCTGTAAAACCCTAATACCGGATGTAATGAAACCTTATGGTCTGAATGAAAGATGTCATATAGGGACAAATCACTTGCGGAATAGATGCTTTATTGCATTCATGCATTGCATTTGCGTCACGTCCTTTGCATTGTTTAATAATTTTATCATCGCATGACACTTCATTATTTAACACTTGGGGTTCGATGGCAGAATTAGTTGGAAAATGGAACGAACCGAAGAGTCAAGGCTTGACCAGCTAGAAGAAAAAATTGAGAAAGAGCTTAAAAAAAGATAAATGTTTTCAATACAAGGGAACTCTGCCTAGTCCCTGATTTGGTCATTCCTCTGGATTTCAAGGTTCCCGGATTTGCACAGTATGACGGAACCAGCTGCCCGAAGATTCACTTAACCATGTTCTGTAGAAAAATGGAAGGATACATGAAGAATGAAGAATTATTGATCCACCACTTCCATGATAGCCTGACGGGACCTACAGCAGTGTGGTATAACCGTTTGAACAGAAACCAAGTTAGGTCATGGGGTGACCTCGCTAATGCATTCTTGAGTGAATACAAATATGCTTTAGATTTAGCACCCTGTCGTCAGTTTCTTCAGAATGAGAAAATGAGACCAAATGAAAGCTTCAGGGAATATGCACTAAGGTGGCGATGTTTGGCGACCCAAGTCCAGCCTCCTATAGCAGAAGAAGAGTTAACTCCCATATTCCATGCAACGCTTCCTTCTCCTTTCTTCGATGTGATGTTGGAAAATCGAGAAACAGATTCGAAGATTTCATGACGATTGGAGAAAGGATAGAATACGCAATCAAAGAAGGAAAATTGGGGTCTAAGTCTAAGGACCGAATCGAAAATAAGATAGATGAAGACGGAGAGGTAAATGAGTGTCATTTCCAGGGTTCGCGTGGCCGCAAAAGAGGAAGACAGACTGACACATCGGGGTCATCAAGGAAAATTCCTCGGATGAGCGCAAATTTGGAAGTGTTCGGAACATCTATCTCAGACATTTGGCCTCATTTGGTAGGGGGTCACTATCTTGCTCCTAGGTCGATGAAGATTGCACCTGATCCATCTGCCCATAATTTTGACTCGAGTAGCACGTGCAAATTCCATATGGGGGCACCGGGGCATCCCACCAGAAAATGTAGACCTTTATTGGAGGAAATCAAGAAGCTGATCAATGCTAGAACTCTGACACAAGAGCTGATCAAGCAGTGGAAGACCAAGGATGAGGGGCAAGTCTACATGGTGCTGAGGAAGCCAGAAATATCTCTACATTAAAAGACCTTCCTAAAGTAATACAAGGAATCAACTTTACTATATGTAGCCTCATGTGGTAAAGATCTTTTGTGATGGGGCATGTTTGTTGATTTTTATTCCAATGAAGAACACATTTCGCTTAACATATAATATTTTTGAAAGCACATAGATATTTTCTCGCCGTTGTAGGACACGGGATATCAATTGCAAGATGTGACATTAGATAGATGTCGTGACAACGATGATGTGTGATCTTCCCCACCGGACTCTGGTCAGCAAAGCGAGATTATTACTCTTTCGAGGATGTTCAAGGACGAAAAAGCTCTAAATGTCAACCATGTAGAGTTGCTTGAAATTGAAACTCTAGGCATAATCTTCTAGGTAGTAAAGAAATAATAATAAGAATTAAATGGGGAGAATTGAAGAAAAAGAGAAGAAAGAAAAAGAAAGAAATGAAAAATAAAGAAAGATAAAATAATAATAAAAAAGCACTCATATGTTCGAAACCTGGTAATAGGCTTGTTCGGATAAGAGTGTGGGAATTTTGGGGCACTCCAATGAAGCGATAAGGTGGAGATACATCATCCAATTCAAGAAACCTTAGCTTCATGAGTGATGATAATATTTTCAAATCGTGACTACGCCGAGTAACTTGGGGTAGTGTTGTTTGCTCCATCGTTGTCCTCAAGACAAAGGACTGTGACGAATTGATTTCCTCAAATAATGATAAAAAAAAGAAAGAAAAAAAACAAAAAAAAGGAAGAGAAATATGAAAAAGAAAATAAGAAAGAAAGAGAAAATAAAGAAAAAGAAAAAGAAAAATGAGGAGAAAGAAAGGGGAAAGAAAAGAGAGAAAAATAAAACGATATTATAGGAAAAATTAAGACTCATACCACCCAGAACTCTATTCCTAAAGTAATATTTCTGCGCTCGAGTGGTCATACAAGCCCACCCTTTTCGGGGGCGGAGCAGATAATGAGAATTGAGAAAGAGTAGTGCTCTGCAGCAACGCGATAATTATGAAGATGAACTGAGTCACCAAGGAAGACTTCAAATCCTTGAATTACTGAGTGGTTGAATCTAAGCCGCTCTTGCACTTGATATCCAGAGCTCCTATGCTGTATTTTCAAGATCCTGTATGTTAAGCAAAATGATACCCTTCAGTGGAATACCAATCAACAAATTGACAAGTTAAAGCAACAAAGATTTCCATGTATTACTTCAGGGATAAGATCCAGAACACAAGGTTGCGGATACTATTAGAGCACCTAACCAGAAACGATCCCACAATGCATAGAATGAAGATGATGACAGAAGTATAGGTGTCAGACAGCTCAAGAACAAGAAGCGGATTCCAGCCATGATGCCTTGTTTGGTTCAAGAAAATGAAGGACAAAACAGGACAAGAATGAGCTTACAAAGTGTGGGGACGGTAAAAGGTAAACATTGAGTCTCCAAAGAATTAAAGCACAGAGATCGCTGAATGGTGCCCGTCCAAAGGCAACAAGAAGGTCGAGGTTAAGAAACATTTTGTTCACCCCGATGACGAAACTAAAAATACTCAGAATGTTGGGTCAAAGGAATCGGAAGGTAGCTGAGCTCATGATCGAGTGGGGCAATGCAGAGCAGAAAGAATAGTAAGAATCTCTGCACACGCATGATATAGAGTTTGTTGGTGAAACGGGCAGAAACCCCGAAGAAGAAATGCAAGTGCTCGTGTAAAAGAACGAGAGCGGGTACTCATTCAACAAAAAATTGACAGAAATGAAAATCAAAACTGAGCATACTGCAAAAGGAAATGAAACAGAGAAATCCGAAGAATGACTTTTCATGGTATAGGATTTTAAAACGGGTCTAAAAAGAAAAAGAAATAAGAAAAAGGAAAAAGAGAGTGAGAGAAAATGATGATAAAAAAGAAAGAAAGAAAAACAAAAAAATAATAAAAATAAAAAAATAAAAAAAGGAAGAAGAAGAAGAAAAAAGAAAGAAGAAGAAGAAAAAGAAATAAGAAAAAGAGAAGAAGAAGAAGAAGAAAGCACGACATTGCATGCATCATATAGATAGGGGCATGTCAATTGTGCTTGTTTCTAGATACGTATTTGAATAATTATCGAAGAATTTACCAAAGAAAAGAAAGAGCGGTAGCCATAGCGGCGTGAGACCCAGATGTTAAATCTTTCGGGTCATTGGTAAGTCCTTCGGGCACGATGTGAAGTCCTTCGGGCCACCAATAAGTCTTTCGAGCGTGGTGATAAGTCCTTCGGGCCATCAGTAAGTCCTTCAGGCTTGATGCGGCAGCATGAGTAGCGTGAGTCCCGAAAGAACGGCAACCATAGCGGCGTAAGGCCCAGATGTTAAATCTTTCGGGTCATCGGTAAGTCATTCGGGCACGATGTTAAGTCCTTCGGGCCATCAGTAAGTCTTTCGAGCATGGTGACAAGTCTTTCGGGCCATCAGTAAGTCTTTCGGGCATGATGTGGCAGTATAAGTAGCGTGAGTCCCGAAAGAACGGCAGCCATAACGGCGTGAGACCCAGATGTTAAATCCTTCAGGTCATCGGTAAGTCCTTCGGGCACGATGTTAAGTCCTTCGGGCCACCATTAAGTTTTTCGAGCTTGGTGATAAGTCCTTCGGGCCATCAGTAAGTCCTTCGGGCATGATGCGGCAGCATGAGTAGCGTGAATCCTGAAAGAACGGCAGCCATAGCGGCGTAAGGCCCAAATGTTAAATCCTTCGGGTCATCGGTAAGTCTTTCGGGCACGATGTTAAGTCTTTCGGGCCATCAGTAAGTCTTTCGAGCATGGTGACAAGTCCTTCGGACCATTAGTAAGTCCTTCGGGCAGGATGTGGCAGCATGAGTAACGTGAGTCCCGAAAGAACGGCAGCCATAACGGCGTGAGACCCAGATGTTAAATCCTTTAGGTCATCGGTAAGTCCTTCGGGCACGATGTTAAGTCCTTCGGGCCATCAGTAAGTCTTTCGAGCATGGTGACAAGTCCTTCGGGCCATCAGTAAGTCCTTCGGGCATGATGCGGCAGCATGAGTAGCGTGAGTCACGAAAGAACGGCAGCCATAACGGCGTAAGGCCCAGATGTTAAATCTTTCGGGTCATCGGTAAGTCCTTTGGGCACGATGTTAAGTCCTTCGGGCTATCAATAAGTCTTTCGAGCATAATGATAAGTCCTTCGGGCATGATGTGGCAGCCTTAGTAGCGTAGGTCCAAAAATGGCAACAGCCTTGTAAAAAATAGAAAAAAAAAGAAAATTAGAAAAAAAAGGAAAAGAACAGAGAAAAAAAGAAAAGAAGAAAAAAGAGAAAAAAGAAAATGAAAAAGTAGAAAAAGAAGAAAAAAGAAAAGAACAGAGAAAAAGAAAAAGTAGAATAAGAAGAAAATGAGAAAAAAGGGAAAAAGAACAGAGAAAGAAGGAAACAGAAGAAACGAAAAAGAAGAAAAAGAAAAGAGGAAAGAAAAATCGAAGACAAAGGGTATACAAAGGAGAAGCCTACGTTTTCAAGCCCCAGTAAAAGGTTCCACATAGGAAGAGCCCTAACTCCAGAATCTCAAAAAAGAACCAAAGGTGAAGAAGTTCTATACAGGGAGAACTTACGAGCCTGAAGATTCGGCCGAGGAAAAACGGAGAGTTCCAGAAGAACACGTGATTCTGAAGTCGTGAGCAGGGAAGTCGGATAAAAATGAGTGCTTTCGGTCTTTGCTTTGTTCTCGTTTCACAAGAACAAGCAAAGAGGGGCAACTGTAATCACTCATTTTTATCCGGTTTGTAAATATTGTTAATATATTAGCATAATAATTAACAACGTATTATTATTGCATGTATACATGTTATATTATATGTTTACTATATATGTGATTAATGTGTATAAAATATGTGTGTAATATATGTAAGCGCATGCGTATTATACATACTATGTGCGGTGTATGTGTGTCACATGTCACGTACGTTTTAATAGCTTATATATGTACTAGGGTGTATTTGGTTATACTTATTTTGTGTGCATGTATGTGTGTGTTTGGGTGTATGTGATATATATGTGGTTTGCATATGCATGTACTATGTATGTTTGTAGTATGTATAGTGTTTGTATACTTACATTAATTAAGTGTGTGAGCAAATATATGTATGTGTGTGTTCGAATGTCATATGGTATATGTTAATTTGTATGTATGGTTATATGCACATAAATTATACATGTGTATATGTTATTATTATAGTATTATTATGATTATTATTATTATTATTATTGGGTTCAAAAATATATAACAGATCTAAAGTATAAAACCCATTTATAATATCAGTCCAAGTCTACATAATATTACAAAAAACCCAAAAGATAATATAATTTACAAGGCCCATTTTGGCCTGACCCAATACCTAAAAAAAACCTATCTAATATCCTATCTCTTTCTTACAGCCGTCACCCTCCCAGCCGTTGGATCAAAATTTGATCCAACGGTCCAGATCAGTCCAAGACGTTCCAGCTGGCGCGTGTGTAATTCACCCCGGGACTGCTCGTCTACCACTCGCGCGTGCGTTGCACGCGCGAGACCGTTCGTTACCCCTCTGCCACGCGTCAAGATCAGATGTAGCTTCGCTCATTTCAAGGCTCTATCTAGGCCGCTCATCCCCATGTAATCACAGCCATTGGATCAGATCTGATCCAACGGCCATGAGTGGATCTGGCAGAAGAAACCACCACCATGACTCTCTACACTCCTCCACCATGCCGTTGTACCAACCACCATGCTCAGATGCACAAAAAATGAAAATACAGGGTGTCAGTACCAAATCGAACAAGATATGTAATATGTATTATATTCTACCAAAAAAAACAGAGATCAGAACAAGGATATAGAATCCAACAAAAAGTGTATTATCACCAGTTTTCAGAAATACAAAAAAAAAACAACGCAAGTCCAGTGGTATTTTTCTTTCTACTTTTACTACATGCATATCTTTCAAGGGCATCAACAATATATAAAAAAACGAAAAGAACTCGGTTCTTACCCTCGTCGAAAGAGCCCCCCACCGCCGGTAATAAGCTGTAAGGCTCTTAAGCCAAACACGGTGAACCGGTAAATGGGAGGGGTTGTTTGGTCTTGGTTTACAAAACTTTTTTTAAAAAAAAGGAAAAAGTTTCGGCTTTTGTTTTTTAGATCTAGGAAAATAGGTCTCGTTCTTCTAAAATCTAAGGTCGTAGGTGGGTTTAGAGTGAAAAAATGGGTGTTTTAGGCCCTGGTTCGAGGACCGCCGGCGCCGGCGAACGGCGGTGGTCTGAGGGGGCCGATACGGCGGAAGCTCACTGATTTCTGAGGATTGGGGCGGCCGGTGTAGGTTCATTTGGTTTTGAGTTGAGAGAATAATAAAAGGGGAGGGTTTATTTTTGAAACCAAAATTTTAAAATGCCAAAGAGGCAGATTTCGGGCTGAAATGGTTTATTTATAGACTGGGTCATTTTAAAAATGGTATAACAACGGCTTTAATCCCTCTGCGTTTCTAGATTTTTCGTTTTGAGCTCGCCACTTGGGTCAATTACAATTCTGGTCCTTTTCCTTTTCAGTTTTATTTTGATTTGATCACTAAATTAACCGAAATCAGATTTATAAATGGTGAAATCACATGTTGAACCATCCCGCGTTTTCAAAATTTCCACTTTGAGCTTGCCGCATGGGTTTATTACTCGATAGGTCCTTTGGAGCTTAATTCAGTTTTTAATCAAGTCCCTAATTACGTCTTTTGTCTATTTAACTTCTGTTTTTAGGTTTTGTTTCTTTTCATTTCTGTCATTCTGATGCTTTAAATTTTTATGTCTTTTATCCCTTTTATCTATTTTTTAATGTGTTATATTGCACATCATATTTACGTATGTTTCATTCACGCCTTGTCTATTTATGTTTTATCGTGTATTATATCATTTTTGTGTTTTAATTTGATCGTTCGTATTGCATATGCCTTTTGTTGTTATATTTAACTTAATGTGCATATCATGTTTACACATTAGCTTATTATGTTCGTTTTGTACATTAGGATGTATATTAATTTATGGCGTGTTTGGTCTTACAAATACCATGTTTTTATGTCCATTTCGTTTCTTTGTAGGTTACTTGATAGTATGATATTGTTCGTTATATGTAATGTCTTTGTTGTTATTTTTACATGTTAATTATGTCATTGATAAGGTTGGTTTTAGCACGTTTTTGTGGTGTTGTTGACTCGTTAATTTCATACCCCTTTTTATGTATATGTCATGTATACTATCTATGATTTTTATAGGCGCAAGCGTGATACGATTAGAATTTAATCTTGAAGCACGTTTCTCTCGTTCATGTTTACCTTGTTTTATATTATGATGGGTTATATTTTTACGTATTTCAATACTTTTGTTTAACATTGTAATATTCATATTTTAGTATCATGTCAATGTGGGTATGTTTTTATTGGTTTTTAATGTTGCATAATGGAATATAAATTGTCAATGCGGTGCCCTTTTATCCGAGCGTAAACGGGGCTAGTATCGAGCGTAAACGGGGCCAGTATCAAGCGTAGTGATAGTGGTTGGGCGTTTACTCTCGGCTAACGGGGCCTTTAAAATTTATTCACAATTATAACCGAATTTTAAACTAATCGTCACTTTAATCCGGAAAGTCTAATATTAATAAAGCGGTAATTATTAAAGTACCAATTTTAGGCGGTGTGGGGGTGCTAATCCTTCCCCATCCGTAACCGACTCCCGAACTCAAAATTTTTTTTGAATCTCTGGTTTTATGGTGTCCGGCCTACCTAAGTGGCCGGTGGCAACTCCAATTTTTAATAAAATGCGATTTTTAAAAACTCCACGGAATAAACGTTTTATATCCGAAAAATCACAAACACTTCGAAAACTCGTTTTTAGCGAAAAAAGGGACATCGCTACAATATTATTATTTAAAAAATAAACAAAATTTATTCTTGTTTATCGATTAATTTGTCATTGCTGTTAGTGTCATTATTATTTAAAAATAATACTTATTTCGAAACTTATTATACATAATAATATGTAGTATTAAATTACATTTCAATAAAATCACCACAAATAATGTACATAGGCAACACGACGCTATGTACATAGCAAATGCATTGCAGTGCTCTGGATAGTTATAGAGGCAACTCAATATTTAGTGTGAAGGCGCAACGTTTTATGCATCCTTGATCCGAAGCACCAGTGCATTGTTCTGGTGAACCGAGAGGCCAAAGTTGGGCCCAAGATACTTTCAGCGATACAGTTCACTAAGGGAGTGCGCAAGGAGGAACCCACCTTTCTAGAAGCATTGGTGGAAGATGAGCCTACCATGATCGAGAAGGTCCCCGATGAGGTGGGACAGTTATTGGCAAAATTCCGAGACGTGATGTCTGCTAAATTGCCAAAGAATCTGCCACTGAAAAAGGAGGTAGACCACATAATTAAACTTGTGTCGAATGTGAAGCCACCAGCCAAGGCCCCTTACCGAATGGCTCCGCCCGAGTTAGAGGTTACTCTCCCAATCCAAATTCAAATTTCCTAAAATTTTTCTATTTTTTTCGTATACCGTAAATCTTAACCTAATTTCCTAAACCTTATATATAATAAGCGAAAGGAATAAAATGGTACATATATTAAAATAGAATAACTTAACTTAACCTGATATTTAGAATGATCTAAACTTAATCTAATAGCGAAAATGATTCAACCCGAAGTTCATTTGTACCGGTTAAGACCCGACCTGAAGTTCACCTAAAACTAATAACACTCGACCTGAATTTTATCTGAAATTGATGTGACCCAACCTGAAATTAAACTTTGTCGAATGCGAAGCCACCAACCAAGGCCCCTTACCGAATGGCTCCGCCCGAGTTAGAGGTTACTCTCCCAATTCAAATTCAAATTTCCTAAGTTTTTTCTATTTTTTCGTATACCGTAAATCTTAACCTAATTTCCTAAATCTTATATATGATAAGTGAAAGGAATAAAGCGGTACATATATTACAATAGAATAACTTAACTTAACCCGATATCCAGGATGATCTAAACTTAGTCTGATAGCAAAAATGATTCAACCCAAAGTTCATTTGTACTGGTTAAGACCCGACCTGAAGTTCACCCAAAACTAATAGCACTCGACCTGAATTTTATCTGAAACTGATATGACCCAACCTGAAATTAACTTGATACCCAGAATAACCCCACATGAAGTCTATCCGAATACGAATTAATATGATAATTAACCATTCGAACCCGAAATTAGTATTGACTGGCCTGAAATTTACCAAACCCGAACTTGAACCGAGTCTTAATTAGAATCAACAGTTCGAGTCTTAATTAGAATCAACTCGATGTTACCCCGAGCTTGAATCAACCGAACCTGATTCAACTCGAGTCGAACCATTGACTTGACCCAAAATACTAGAATATAATCTAACCGGGACTAAAACTCGTTCAAATACCCGATTTTAGGTTATAAGTTGCTAAAGTGGTCACTATTTCATCTTTAATTATGCCTCTAATAATTAGAATATGATGCTGATTTGGACTATATTATGTGTTTTTCGTGCAGATTTTTAATTCTGGAAAACACACTGAAAAAAGGCAAAATTCTGCAAATTTTATCTGGAGTCAAGGTTGGGCCAGTGGGCATGAATCTGGGCATGAAAGGATGATTGGACGCCACATCAGCGCTTCTAGAAGATGACGTCAGTAGTGGTGATAGCTTATCAGCCGCATTTTGATAGCTTATCAGACGAATTTAAAATTTAAACTTCGGATTATCTTTTGTATTTAATTTAAATGTTTTAGGATTTATCCTTTATCATCTTTAGGGTTATTTTAGGGTTTTTAGAATGCTATAAATACCCCCTTGGGGTAAGCTAGAAAAATCATCCCTCAATTCTTAGTTTGTTTTTACTTTGGAAGTTTTATAAAATTCTCTTTTCTTTTTATTTTGTTCTTTTAGTTTTTATTTACTTTCTTTAAAATGTTAAGTATGATTTTTATCGTAATCATGCTTAGCTAAATTTTTCGATTAGCTAAAGGCTAAAAGCAAAGCTTCGATTCACTTTGTGAGAATTAAAAAACACTTACCAACTTCGTTTTACATTCTCAATTTTCTGAAAACCTAGATCGACAATCGACCTTTCTATTAAAATCTTTTTGCTTTCACTTCAAAAAGCTAGTGTTGACTTGATTGTTGTTGAGATTTACATTTGGGAGGAAGGATCGACGATAGTCGTGGTTTCAACTTCCTATGAACACACTTAGCGATGGATTTGCTAAGGAAAATTGAGATCGGATTCGATTCTCATCGAGACAACATAGTCTGAGTTGAGTTTTTCCAAATTTTAAAAACTGTTTTATTCTAACGGCGATAGTCATGGTTAGTCTAACTAGAAAACTGGAATCTAAAAATTGATTTTAGATTATCGGTTTACCGGAGAGAAAAACAAGTTACAAGGGTTAGACCTTGTAGACTGTAACCGACATGTATTCAGAGTAAAAATTCTTTTTCAATGATCATTTTGAATTGAAGCGGAGCAAAATCTTGAGGCTAATTAATTTAATCGATTTATTTTTACTTCATTTATTCTCAGATTTTACACTTATTTTCTAGTTTTCTCGATCAAAACCCCCACATTCACTAAATTACCTTGCAACAGTCAGAATCAGAACAACCGTATATCAGGAACTCCTTAGTCCCTGTGGACCGATACCTTCTTTTTTATACTACGTCTTTATTTATTTAATTTGAGATTAAGGCTTAAATTATTTGACAAAATACGACGCTTATCAAATTGGCGCTGTTGCCAGAGACTTCGGTGAAGTTACTAATATTATTTGTTTTGATTTATGACCAAGAAGAATTCAGGTGAATTAGCAGATTTTGAACCAGAAATTGAAGCATTAGCCCAAAGATTACACAGACAAACACTTTGGGAAAACAAGCAAAGACTACAACAACAACAACTCGAACGTGATCTAGAATTATCTTCTGAAGCTAAAACAAATTTCGACTACACAAGCAACAAGCAAACTTCAATGGTGAACGACGACCAAACCATTCGCCAACTTGTCACGACACCGGATAATCTACAGCCTTTGTGCATTACATTCCCGAATGGAGAAACGCCATTCGCACTCAAGACGGGTTTGATACATCTTCTACCAACTTATCATGGCTTGCCCAGTGAAAATCCTCACAAACACCTCAAAGAATTCCAATTGGTTTGCTTAAGCACAAAACCACAGAGAGTATCCGACGATCAAATTAAACTTCGTGATTTTCCTTTTTCTTTAGCTGATATTGCCAAAGATTGGTTATTTGAGTTACCTTCCAACTCGGTTACAACTTGGACTGACATGGCTTGGCTTTTTCTTGACAGGTTCTTCCCTGCGGCCAAGGCGAGCAAATAAGGCGAATCATCTTGAGTATCTGACAAAAGGATATTGAGTCGTTATACGACTACTGGGAGAGATTCAAGAAGTTGTGTGCAAATTGAAATACAATATTTTTACAATAATACGGGCTATCGGAACAAACGCTTCTTCAGTATTTTTACGAAGGCCTATCTCCGATGGAAATGAAGATGATAGATGCAGCAAGTGGGGGGCACTTGTAAAAATGACCCCAACAGCGGCAAGAACTTTAATCTCTACGATGACCGCTAACTTCCAGCAATTTTGCCCTTCTAGTGAACCCTCTCGGCGAGTTCACGAGGTAAGTAACGTTTCATTAGAACATAAAATTAACAAATTTGCTGAAATTATTCAATCCCAATTTGCAGATAAAAAAGTCACGACTAGACTTTGATGGATATGCACGAGTCTAGAACATCCAACAGATTGTTGTCCGATGTTACAAGAGGAGGATGCTACGCAGGTAAATGCCATGGGTAATTTTCCCAAACCTCCCTAGAGACAATACAATCCCAATGCTAATACGTACAACCTAGGATGGAAGGATCATCAAAACTTTAAATACGCACAAAATCGAATAACAAATCCAACATACCAGCAGAGACAACCTTATCAACAGCCGAAGTCATCTTTAGAGTCCATCGTTGAACTTTTGGCGATATCTCAAGAGAAGTTTCAAAACCGCACTGAGGCCCATCTACAAGAGTTGGACAAGCAAATGAGCCAATTGGCCCAGAATGTAGGGCGACTCGAGACTCAAGGTAAACTACCCTCTCAGATTGAGCCAAACCCAAGAGAAAACATCAACACCATCACACTCTAAAGTGGCACTATTGTTAAACTGAAAGCCACGAAGGAAGACGCCCAAAAAAATACAAGGAGAAAACGTAATCCCCCACCAAGCATGGTACATCAGGTTCGTCATCTACCCCTTCTCCCTACGCCATACCACCTCTTTTCCCATCGAGGTTGGTAAAGCGAGACAAACAAGCTGAAGAGAAGGAAATCTTGGATGTGTTCCGAAAGGTGGAAACCAATATCCCACTCCTTGAAGTAATCTGAAAAGTACCAAGGTATGCTAGGTTCCTAAAAGATTTATGCACTAATAAAAGAAGGCATATCAGAATTGAGAAAGTAAATCTGGGAGAACACGTCTCTGTAATTTTTCAGCGAAGGCTACCGCCAAAGTTGAAAGACCAAGGTATGTTTTCCATTCATTGCAAAATTGGTAATGTTGGTATAAAACGTGCAATGTGCGATTTAGGGACTTCTATTAACGTTATGCCCCTTTCTCTATATAACTCATTGTCTACTAAGCCCTTGAAGGATACAAAGGTAAAAATACAACTAGCTGACCGGTCAGTACTATACCTGAAAGGACTCCTCGAGAATATTCTAGTAAAGGTAAATTAACCTCATCTTTCCAGTAGATTTCTATGTAATAGACATGGAAAACGATCGGTCCAACACTTCTTCAAAAATTCTTCTCGGCCGTCCCTTTCTAAGCACTGCACATACGAAAATTGATGTAAGAAGCGAAATTCTTACAATGGAATTCGATGGTGAGGTTGTTAAGTTCGATGTTTACAAAGCAATGAGATACCCTGATAATGTTGCTAGTTTAAACTTTATTAATATTATTGAACCTGCCGTTGAAGAATATTTTGAGACTAACTTCATTATTGATATGTGTAGAGAAACTGAGGAATTTAAAGACGACATCAGGGAGTTCAAAGATATTTTTTTAATTAATAATGAATTAAGCCTTGCGCCATCAAGATCTAAACTTCTACCTTCAATTTTGTAGGCACCAGAAATCAAACTTAAGTAGTTTTCAGATCACCTAAAATATGCATTTTTGGGAGAAAAAGGTACGTTATCGGTAATTATCTCCAATAAGCTGTATAGAGAAGAAGAAGATGACCTGGTAACGGTGTTACGCACACATAAAGAGGCAATCAGATGGACCATCGTAGATATAAAGGGACTTAGTCCCTCGACTTGTATGCACAAGATCAAAACTGAAGAAGGGACGAAACCCTCCAGACAAGGGCAGCGCCAGTTGAACCAACTAATGATTGAGGTAGTGAAAAGGTGATTCAGAAACTCCTTGATGCAGATGTAATCTACCCAATTTTAGATAGTGACCGGGTCATTCCAATCCACGTGGTACCAAAAAAGATTGGAGTTACGGTAATCCAAAACTCAGAAGGTGAGTTAGTTCCAACACGAGTACATAATGGATAGAGAGTCTGCATCGACTACAGGAAGTTGAACTCATTAACCCGAAAGGATCATTTTCCATTACCATTTTATAGATCAAATGATAGAACTTTTAACCGATAAATCTCATTATAGTTGTCTTGATGGATTTTCAGTTTTTTTAGATCCTAATGGCACCAGAAAACCAAGAAAAAACGACTTTTACATGCCCTTTCGGCACTTTCGCCTATCGACGGATGCCCTTTTGTCTTTGTAATGCACCTGCGACATTCTAGAGGTGCATGCTTAGCATCTTTTCAGACTACGTCGAGAAAGAAATCGAGGTTTTTATGGGCGACTTCACCGTATACGGTAGTTCATTCAACGAATACATTTTTAAATTTGACCAATGTACTTCAACGATGCCTAGAATTTAATCTTGTGCTAAATTATGAGAAATGTCATTTTATGGTTGACAAAGGGTTAGTTCTAGGTCATATAGTTTCTTTTAACGGTATTGTAGTCGACAAAGCAAAAACAGATATTATACGCTCACTTCATTACCCCGCAACTATGAGGGATATTCGCTCTTTTCTTGGTCATACTGGATTTTACCGTATGTTCATCAAGGATTTCTCGAAGATAGCATAACTGTTATACAGTTTACTTCAGAATGATCAAGTTTTGATTTCAATGAGAAATGCAAGGAATCATTTGATATACTTAAGGAAAAACTTGTGACGGCACCAATTGTTCAACTGTCGAACTGGGAATATCCATTCGAGCTAATGTGTGACGCGTCAGATACAAGTGTTAGAGCCGTTCTTGGCCAAAATATCAGAAAAGAGCCACATGTCAGAGCTTACGCATCTCGCACCTTAGACCCAGCCCAGAAAAATTATTCAACAACGAAAAAAGAACTGCTTGCTATTATTTTTGCTCTAGAAAAGTTTCGATCATATCTGTTTGGCACTAAAATTACTGTGTTTTCTGATCATGCAGCCTTGCGATATTTGATGAGCAAAAAGGAGGCAAAATTGAGGCTCATCCGGTGGATCTTACTTCTTCAAGAGTTCAATATGGAGATTGAGGATAAAAAGGGATGCGAAAACCTCGTAGCAGATCACTTGAGTCGCATTCCCCTTTCCGCAACCGATCCGCTGGTTAAAGATGAGTTCCCCGAAGAAATTTTGATGATGGTGCAGAGAACTACACCATGGTTCGCGGATATGCCAATTACTTGGCCACAGCTAAGTTACCACTAGATCTACCGAGAGTTGAAATTAACCGACTAAAGCGAGAATCTCGATTTTATATTTGGGACGATCTATACCTTTGGAAGCATTGCTCAGATAAGGTAATTAGGCGATGTATCGCTGAAGACGAGGTAAATTCAATCCTGAACTTTTGTCATTCTTCTCATGTGGCAGTCATTTTGGACCAAAGCGAACTGTGCACAAAATTCTTGAATGTGGTGTCTTCTGGCCTAGCATTTTTCGCGACACGTACTTATTTTGTAAATCATGTGAAAGATGTCAACGTGTAGGAAATTTAAGTCGTAGGAATGAAATGCCACTTAACCCAATTTAAATATGTAAAATATTTGATGTATGGGGAATTGATTATATGGGTCCTTTTGTTTCTTCGTTTGGAAATTTTTACATAATTCTTGTTGTAGATTATGTATCTAGGTGGGTGGAAGATAAGGCTACCCAGAATAATGATGCCAAAACCACAGTTAATTTTCTTAAAAAATTCATTTTTTTTCTAGGTTTAGCACACCGCGAGCGATAATAAGCGATAGGGGAAAACACTTTATTAATCGAGTAATTGATGCTCTCATGAAGAAGTTCGGAGTGACTCAGCGAATTGCAACATCTTACCATCCACAAACCAACGGGCAAGCGGAAGTATCAAACCGTGAGATTAAATTAATACTTGAGAAAATTGTAAAGCTAGATCGTAAAGACTGGAGTGTTAAATTAACCGATGCGTTGTGGGCATACCGAACTGCGTATAAAGGTCCCATAGGAATGTCCCCATATCACCTTATTTTCGGAAAAACAGTGCCATTTTCTGGTTGAATAGGAATATCGCGCGCATTGGGTAGTGCAACAATGTAACATGGAAATGGATGAAGTCGGTGAAGCGCGCAAATTGCACATCTAGGAACTTGAGGAAATCCGTAGAAACGCTTATGATAGCTCCCGGATATTTAAAGAAAAAACTAAGGATTTTCATGATCGTAACATTGCTTTTAAATCTTTTTCTATCGGCCAAAAAGTTTTGTTATTTAATTCCAAACTTAAAATTTTTGCAGGTAAACTACGATCAAAATGCCTTGGACCCTTTACAGTTACTCAAATCTTTTCTTACTATGCGATCGAAATTAAAGATGACTCGGGAGCATAGTTTAAAGTTAACGGTCAGCGTCTAAAACTATATTACGAGAACACTCCGATTGGTTTAGTCAAGGAATTCAATTTGGAGGGACTTGTAGCCTAAACCAGGTCATCGAGCTAAACGACGTTAAATAAAGCATTAAATGGGAGGCAACCCATTTTATTTTATTTTTCTATTCATTTTCAATTTTATTTTATTTGTTTTTGCCTTAGATTTGTTTTATTTGAATTTCCAAGTACCCAACTATTTTGATTCGAACGTACAACAATTCTTAAACCATAGAGACAGTGCATGCATGGATCAGTATTTGGTACGGGAGAAAACATTTTAGGGTGCATGTTAGCAAAACCCATATCTACACGGCACACATTAGCCGAACCATTCCTCTGCTCCAATCCAATCAGCTATCACTTTATCCTAATTTTTCAATTTTCAAACTCTCTTTGGGCCTCACGCCTTTGCCCAACATTTTTTTCCCAACACAAAGTCTTATTCTTTTCTCACCCACATGATTACACAAAACAACAAGACCTAAAAAAACCCTTTCTCCATCAGCCGCACTAACCCAACCTCTTCATTATTTCCCCCACAATGGTGCGAACAAGAGAACAAGCTCACCGGCTTCCACAAACCCAAGAGCCGATCGTGGTCAGTGGTTAACTCCGGCTCGCGCCACCGCGGTTCGTTGCAATCCTCAGTGACTTCGACTCGTAACTAGTCTCGCCACCTCCTTCTCGTGGTTATGCAACGCTGCAGCGGCGAGCAGACACACGACAGCCACTCGAGCTGGAACAAGCCCCAGCCCTGACTGCTGTTGTTCTTTCATCTTCTGTCAGCCGGACCTTTGGGCCATCGGCTAGATGTGCCAATGTCGACCCTTCTACCACTCGATAACCCCGACCAGAATCTTCATCCCCATCTTTTCAGTCCATACCAACCGTCGATTCCTCTGGCTCTTACCGCCACCAAGTGCAGCCATCGGTCCACGATCACAGCAAGGTCCTAGCTCCATTCTGGTTTTAACCTCTTTATTCCATTCGATGCACACTATCGCATCCTCTCAATCCATGGCCGACGTTGCCGCATCGTCTCACTCCATGCACTCAGTGGCCCCAAATCAAACAGACGAGGTAAACTCTGTTTTTTATTCCGTTCAACCCTTGCTAATATTCCACCCTATCTTTGGCTATATAGAAAAATTAAATACCGACTTTATGGGAGAGGAACAGTCGAATATCAACAACGACCAACCAACTTCGTCCTATTCAGACAATGCGCGACCAGCTTCGCCTTCATTTGCAGCCAACACCATGGAAAACACTATACCCACTGAATCACGCAATGATAATAATGAAAACTCTAAACGTTACCGCTGCGGCCGCACCTATTCCGTTCCAATCGAAGAGACTTTGAATAGATACTTAGACTTTGAAATTGAGGAGATAGGGCACTTCAATAACATCCGACATCACAAGTTTCAGGTTTGCAAATACATTCATGATCCTACACTTGATATCCTGCATATGCGTGAATCTGTTATGCATTAATTCGATGCTATAGGTTGGTCTTTATACCCTGCTATCTGATGTAGCACGTATTATGAATTAGTTTTTGAATTTTATGTTACATTCATATTTAGGCAGAAGCGTGTTATTACTGTTAATTCACCTGATGTTATATCTTTCTGTTTGCTAAGACAATATTTTCATATGTCTATTACAAATTTTAATTTTTCTATGGGATTCGTGATGGATGTCACAGATCAAGACTATTTAACTGCGTTACTTGAGATTCCACAAGATTTCGACAGTGATATGGCCTACGAAGCGCTTATTGCCACTGCAGGGGTAACATTCGATGCCCGTACAATGAAAGGGTGGTATATCCATAGTCCGGCTCTCCACTACATCCACCGGTTCTTAGCATACAACTACTCTGGCCGTAACGACACTTCATCATGTTTGAGTAAGGTTGAGCTTTTCTTTTTATGATGTATGCAAGCCGGTATGAAGGTAAACTTAGGGTTTTGGTTCGCTCGTGCTTTTGAGCGTGTTGTGCGAGCTGATCGCTTGCTTATTCTTGGTCCTTATATTACACATCTTGCATCGCAACTTTTTTCATTGACATTTGATGCTTTACAATTTACTTATGCTTTTACAATGGATGCTTTAGATATGCAGTGTTTGGATGCAATGAGACTCTTGGCTGGTACAATTGATGCCCCTTATATTGTTCCTCTAGGGGTCACTACGTCTAGGAATGCTCGCATCTTCCTTCGGAGGCCCGCACCACAAACAGCACAAGGAGATAACCAACAGTCAGACGTGAACGAGCGCCTCAACACAATCGAGACCGACATCGTTGAGATTCTCTCTTACCTTCGCCCGGGCACGTCTCACCGAAGTCGTAATTAGCTCAAAGAGTATTCTATTCCCTTTCTTTTGCTTTATTTTCCATAATGGGACATTATGATTTAAGTGAGAGGGTAGAATTAGCATCAAATTCTTTTTCTGCTTATTCGATTGGTTGACTTTGAGTTCTCTTAATTATACTTTGTTGGAGCCTCTTGTTGCGTGTCCTTTATTTTACCTTGTCTCGTTGATATCCTTATGATTTGAAATCTTGCTTGTATTTGAGCTTAGGATGCATGATAGATAATTTATTGACTAGTAATTTCAAATACATTCTTTTATGACATTCGTTGATTTGTTAGTTGACATGTTACTTACCTTGGTACACATAAAACCTCATGTGAGTTTTGAGCCTGATGAGCATATATTTTATTCTTGCTCTTTGTTAATTTTGAGTGTGCCGACTAATTCTTTGCATTCTAGAACTTGTAGCATAATGCTTGTCGAGACTATACGATTGAATGTGATGCTTTAGTGTGATAGATGCATTAGGATTTAACCCCTTTCTCTTCCCAAAAATGGCCTACCCTCTATTTATTTACCCCTTAGATAACCAATTTTAAGCCTTATCCTTTTCTTTGATTTACCACATTTTTAGCCCGAACCAATTTTGTTGCTTTTTTCCTCCTTTTGTCATCCTTTTCAGGACAAAGTTAAGGTTATTCCGAAGCGAAAAAATGAGAGATTCCAAAAAAAGAAAAAACAGTGCATTTTGGTTTGAACAGTGCAGAAAAATATAGTGTAGAACAGTTTGAATAAATTGTTCGAACAGTAAAAAACCACAAACAGTTTGCTTCATGTAATAGAAAAAAAAACAAAAAAAGAAAAAGTTCGAAAGAAAAAAAGAGAAAGAAAGAGTACATAAGCTTTGATTGTTTGATTTCTTGCTTTCCTTTCTTTCATTTTTACTTCCCTTTGAATAAATCTTTGGAATAATTTTCTCTTTGTCTTGAATTTTTAAACCCGATCTTTGGCCTTTATCCTACTCGAACATTAGCCTCATTACAACCCTTTAAAGACCTCTTGATTATTGCATCATGTTCATACTTAGTAGTGGAGATTAGATTTAGTTACAAGCTTATGGTAATGCTTTGATTAGCTGTGGCTTGAGTGATCATTTACTCTAAACACTTTGAGCGAAATGAGTGAATCCTTGTGAGGGTAATAGGTTTTGTTTCATTGATATTGATAGGTTATTAGAATGTCTAATTTTGCTAAAAACTGTTCCTAGTCTTGCCTATTTTTGATTGCTCCTTAATTTCGATATTTGTCTTGATCTTGGATCATACGGTTATCTTAGATACATCATGAAATAAAGGATGAGGACTTGAGCATTGATATGTTAGTTGAGAGATACTTGAAGGCAAGTATCAAATAAGTGAGAGGAAATTTGATAAGTAGCTAAAGTGGTCACTATTTTATCTTTAATTATGCCTCTAATGGTTAGAATGTGATGTTGATTTGGACTATATTATGTGTTTTTCGTGCAGATCTTTAATTCTAAAAAACACACTGAAAAGAGGAAAAATTCTGCAAATTTTATTTGGAGTCAAAGATAGGCTAGTGGGCATGAAAGGATGACTGGATGCCACGTCAGCATTTCTAGAAGATGACTTCAGCTGTGATGATAGTTTATCAGACGCATTTTGATAGCTTATCAGACGGATTTAAAATTTAAACTTTGGATTATCTTTTGTATTTAATTTAAATATTTTAGGATTTATCATTTATCATCTTTAGGGTTATTTTAGGGTTTTTAGAATGCTATAAATACCCCCTTGGGGTAAGCTAGAAAAATCATCCTTTAATTCTTAGTTTGTTTTTACTTTGGAAGTTTTATAAAATTCTCTTCTCTTTTTATTTTGTTCTTTTAGTTTTTATTTACTTTCTTTAAAATGTTAAGTATGATTTTTACCGTAATCATGCTTAGCTAAATTTTTCGATTAGCCAAAGGCTAAAAGCAAAAATTTGATTCACTTTGTGAGAATTAAAAAACACTTACCAACTTCGTTTTACATTCTCAATTTTCTAAAAACCTAGATCGGCAATCGGCCTTTCTTTTAAAATCTTTCTGCTTTCACTTCAAAAAGCTAGCGTTGTCTTGATTGTTGTTGAGATTTACAGTTGGGAGGAAGGATCGACGATAGTCGTGGTTTCAACTTCCTATGAACACACTTAGCGACGGACTCGCTAAGGGAAATTGAGATCGGATTCAATTCTCATCGAGACAAAATAGTCCGAGTTGGGTTTTTCCAAATTTTAAAAACTATTTTATTCTAACGGCGATAGTCGTGATTAGTCTAACCAGAAAACTGGAATCTAAAAATTGATTTTAGATTATCGGTTTGCTGAAGAGAAAAACAAGTTACAAGGGTTGGGCCTTGTAGACTGTAACCGGCGTGTATCCGGAGTGAAAATTATTTTTCAATGATCATTTTGAATTGAAGCGGAGCAAAAGCTTGAGGCTAATTAATTTAATCTATTTATTTTTACTTCATTTATTCTCAAAGTCATTTTACACTTATTCTCTAGTTTTCTCGATCAAAGCCCCCTCATTCACTAAATTACCTTGCAACAGTCAGAATCAGAACAACCGTATATCAGGAACTCCTTAGTCCCTGTGGACCGACACCTTCTTCTCTATACTACGTCTTTATTTATTTAATTTAAAATTAAAGCTTAAATTATTTGACAAAATACGACGCTTGTCATTAGGTACCTAATCCTATCATAAATTGAAACAAAATTTTTGGGTGTACATCTACAGACTACACATCTATAGTTGAGAGGAATGGATATGGAAGTAGAGAGTGTTAACTGTGGAGTGGATTTGATAATATTTGTTTTTGTTCTACTTTATTATCATCCTTAATTGGGATAGAAAATAACATAATTATTAGAGAACAATAATCATGCTATCATTGACAGCGGCGGAACCATATATACACAGGGATAGGATAACTTTCTAGAATTTTTTTTTTAAAATAACTTTCTAGATTTACATTCCACTTCAATTTTTTAAATTTTTATTAGTTAATTTTTATTTTTAATATTTATAAATTATGTCTACTCTAAAATTTTAAAATTTTATGTGTGTCCACACAAAAATATTTTTAAATTCATCATTGACCCTTAATTGATATTCTTAACATTAAATTTTAGAGATGAACTTTAAAATCTCTAAGATTTCAAAAATTTTAGATCATCAAAACTATTAAGAATTAGATATACGGAAAAATAACAAAATATAACAATATAAGATAAGACATGTACAAGAGATGAGCTTTGACATGTTTGACCTTGCCTACTTCTACAAATGAGAGAAACGAACAATCTACCATCAACGTAAAGAACACGAAAAGTATAAATACAAGATATCTCATGTAATCAAATAAGTTGGTATAACCAAAGCACTCTTTCCAACGTCCCTACAATACTCATCTCTACAATATAACCGCTATAGTTCTATATATCCTAAAAGTAGTTACATCTCTTCAAAATAATTATCTTTCATGTAATTCTAAAGGTTAAACCCTATTATGTATTTATAGACTCAAATATTTGGTCACAAAAATATCTTATTTGAGAGATAGATATATTATTCTAAAAAGAAATAATGAACATTTGAAAAAAAATTATAATATGTTACAGGTTAACCTGTAACCGAACCGTTAAGAAACAATTAACTACTTTGACGAGTAACCGTTAGAAAATTTAACAGTTATCTATTTGTTAATAATTAAATTACAGTTAATAACCGTTTGAACAGTTAACTAATCATCTAAGATAAACGATACGATTAAACTATCTTACACCTATAATATGAATGTCATAGAAGCAACAGCTGGTTAGCAACAATTTTTTGAAGTCATTGTTGACCAATTACGACTTTCATTACACCGTTTTAATGGGAGCACGTGATTGATGAGGCACAAATTTCACACATGAACATATCATGTCACTCACATGGATTCCAGATGCAACAAAGTTCTAAAACGTTTTTGTCTGGAGAAAAAGAACTAATTCGAAAGAATTTAAAACCCATTTTTATAAAATCTCCCTTCACCAAACCTAGAACAAGTGGTAGAAGGTTCCAAGAAATTCATCTGGTCTCGATACTTTGAGTGCAAGAATGATGAAAATTGCTTCTTTAATTTCGTATTCCGCCACTTCTTTGCAGAGATCTTTGTTCATATCGTTTGAAATTACTTTCGGAATATAGTTCATCACACATCTGACTCATTTGCCAGAGAATTTTTTTTGTTGTTTTTCCGATTCTTCATGACTTTACTCTTATTAATTTTGATTGACTCGCGCCATATATTTAATTTTAGTGTATGAGTCTTCCAGCAAATATTTTCTACATACACAAAACTTCGAACTTGAGACATGTTTAAACGATATCAAACTGCTTATCACTTTGTCCAACTCGTTAGTTGCAAGAATTCTTTGAATAGCTGATTTTTTATTTTGCAAAATTCCTCTACTATTATTCATAAAAACTTAGGGTAAAGTACACAAATGGTTACCGAACTTTCAAAAGTTACATAATAGACATTAAACTTTAGTTTTTGTTATAAAATGGTCACTGAGCTGTTAATTGTTGTTAACTGGGTGACATGACAGTTTTGAAAATTTGTATAACAACACATTTAATCTTCAATATTTACATATCTAATCAATTTGGACATCAATAATGAGGGTTAAATTAGGACTAAATTGATTGAATGTGTAAATATGGAGGATTAAATGTATTATTATTATTATTCAAATTTTATTAACTGTCACGTCATTAACTTAATGACAATTAATAGCTCAGTGACCATTTTATAACAAAAACTAAAATTTAATTTCCCATTGTGTAACTTATAAAAGTTTTGTGACCATTTTGTATTTTTTGAGATAATTTGGCGACCATTTGTGTACTTTACCCAAAAACTTAACCCACTTGATATAATGAGCAATAAAAGTTTGCACAATAATAAAGAATAGAAATTCTCTATTTTTTTTGTTGCTCCTATTTGTGCACTCACACTAAAAATATGATTTAATGTTTAGGGTTTAAAGTTAAGATTTATGGTCAGAATATATGAAATCAGGGTATGATATATGTTTTAAGGTGTAGGATTTAGGATTTAAAATTTAGGGTTAGAGTTAGGGCTTAGAATTTAAATTTTTAATATTTTTATGTTGAGGCAACGGAAGGAGAGGAGAATTTTTGCCCAATAATAAAAACACAAAAAGACAGAAGAAAAATGAGAAAAATAAGACATGATTCAATTCATGGACAATTAAGCTTTGACAAATAGATAATTCTGTCAACGATAGTAAAAGCCATGATTTCATCTACGAAATTGATAAAATTATAAATAATAAAATTAGATGTATTAATATACAAATTTACTTAACTATCATACCAATAATTACATTAATAATTAATAATCAATGTCTCAGATGATGTTAAATTAAATGTTTAATGATTAAATTGATTAAAAAATAATTCAATGGTCAAAATAGAATCGGAACAATAATTTAATGACCTTAAGATAAGTACCCAAATTGTTATTATAATAACAGATTAGTAGGATTTTTTAATAATAAAAAAAATTTAGAAGAAAATAGTATTTGTATAATGAAAGCCAAAAAGAACAACAATTTTGAAATATAACACAAACTTCTTTTTGTAGTAACACATTATAATATTTATATAACAAAAATCCGATTGGAAAAAGTTCGAATTTGAAAAAAGGTCTGTCCTAATAGGAGACAGAATGGATATAGATATTGTTAGGATTCGATCTCAATCCGATCCAAGTCCATGTCTGATCTGAGCTCGATCCATATCCAAGTTCGAATAAAAACATAACTAAACTTTTAATTCTTTAAAACAAAATATCATTTATAATATTTATATTAAAATAATAACACAACATATATAAAGTAAAAACGTTAACCTAAATACGTTAAAAGAAATATAAATATATATTAGTTAACATAGAATAATGGTAAAAAAATTATCTTATATATATATATATATATATCCATTTTAAAAGTGATAATAAAAATATAAAAAAATAAAAAAATACAAGTTAAATAATAATATTTACTATATTTTATATCTATTAACTAAACTTAATATAATGTAATATATGTATGTATATCATGTGCAATTATGCACATATACATAAATATATATTCAAAAAATATATATATAAATATGAAAAATGTAAGATAAAACTGTAGACAAACAAAAAAATAAATATAATAAATAAATAAATGTAAAATACAATGAATTGCTGAAAATTAAGAAAATTAGTTAATAAAATAGTAAATAATTTGAAATTGCAAGATAGAGTTGAGATATATTAGGTTAAAATTATGAATTAAAATAGGATCCAAATTAAAAGCATAAATAATAAGCACACAAATTTAAGTGTAATCAACAAACAATGACGAAATGAATAAATATAGAATTAAATGACATAATTTTAAAACGCAAAAAATTAAATACACAAAATTATGGACTGATTTGCATTAAGATAAAAAAAATAAGAGGGTCGAAACACAATATACCCTAAATACGCTAAAACTCGCGGATCTACCCCTCATACTCAGGTCCACACTAGAGATGGCAATTTAATCTGAACCCGAAAAAATGTCTAAGTCCGATTGCAATCGGGTTTGGACTTGGACTCTATATAGTCTAATCCATTACCATCCCTAGATGAGATTAGACATTCCTATATTTCTCTCTTAAAAAATGTCCTTATTTTTAACTTTTAATCACATCCAGAGAGAGGGAATCCTCTTACACTATGTAAAACTTGAAAGTTTGACACCTATTTTGGACCGTTGGATGAAGGTAAATGGATGTAAGAGATTAACAATAGAGAATGTGAAAATAATCACTTGGAGAAAAAAGATAAGTAAATAATCTTAGTCATTTATTACTATCTTCTAATGGTACAAAAAAGGTTAAAGGTTTCAAGTTTTACACAATATAAGTGGATCCTAACACACACACACATAGATAGATAGATAGATAGATAGATAGATAGATAGATAGATAGATAGATAGATAGATAGATAGATAGATAGATAGATAGATAGATAGATAGATAGATAGATAGATAGATAGATAGATAGATAGATAAATAGATAGATAGATAGGTAGGTAGGTAGGTAGGTAGGTAGGTAGGTAGGTAGGTAGGTAGAGGATCCTCTTTCACTATGTAAAATTTTAAAAAAAAATTACACCTTTTTTGGACTGTTAGATAACGGTAAATGGATGGTTGAAATTAATAATAAAAATGTGAAGATTATCACAGGAAAAAAAATAAAGAAATAATCTTAATCATTTATTATCCTCGTCCAATGGTCCCAAAAATGTGTAAAAATAATTGAATTTTACATAGTGTAAGTAGATCATAACCTTATATATATATGTGTGTGTGTGTGGATGAGATTCAGTTACACGGTGTAAAACTCATTTAGTTTTACACTAATCCATGATCATTGGATGAGTAAAATGGATGGATAAGGTTAACAGTAAAAAATGTGAAGATTATCACTTGGAAAAAATAAAGAAACAATCTTAGCCATTAATTACCATCATCCAACGGTCCAAAAAATGTGTAAAAGTAATTGAGTTTTACACCATGTAAGTGGATCTTAACCCATATAAGTGGATCCTAACATATATATATATATACTTTGATACACAAACTTGTGTACACATGCCTTTCAATTTTAGGGTTTAAGATTTTAGGTTATGGTTTAGGGTTTAGGGGTATAATGTGTAGAATTTAAAATTTATGGTTAAAATTTAGAGTTTAGGGATTTTAAGTTTAGGTTTTAGGGTGTTAGGATTTGTAATTTAAGTTTTAAATTTTATAAAAAATTATGTAAATTTTTTTATATAGCTTGTGTATATTTATATATATATATATATATATATATATATATATATATATATATATATATATATATATATATATATATATATATATATATATATATATATATATATATATATATATATATATACAGTGATCATTATTATGATACCCAACCCAATGTGATGCTCTTAAAATTGGGTTTCATCAATTGAGAAATGGGCTACATATTCCATTTTATTTTCAGGGATATACAGGGCCTTGTAAATAGATTTTATAAATTGTGCTTCATGTGTACAGAAGTACAGAACTACACATCATTAGACTTTATATAAAAAATCAACGGTTAATATATCCGAATATATTAGGATCTTTTTATAACTTAGGTTTGAATTTTTAGTTTAAATATCTTTGTTTGGCTAATTTGAATTACGTTTTATAAATATTTAAAATGAATTAAACTTACTTAGGGAATCTAATGTTTTATCTGCAAAACCAACTGAATGTTAGTATTTAGGATTGAATTTAAAAATATAATATATTTTATTATTACACCTATCATTTGTGGAATTTAAAGGACTAAGAAACTCTTACAATCCAAGATTACCCTTTCATTTGCGTGGAGAAATCCAATATTCCCTTATTTATCTTTGCATTTCTCAGACCATTATCTTTCGGTCATTTCGGCCTTTTCCCAAATATTCTTTCTTTTACCGGAAAACGAGCTATATTCTTAATATTTCAGGAAGTTCTTGCTATATGCTCATAACACGTGTTATATATATAGGGTTCAGATCTACTTAAATTGTGTAAAACTCAATTAATTTTACATAATTTTTGGACCGTTGGATGAGGGTAATAAATGACTCAGATTATTCCTTATCTTTTCTTTTTCAAGTGATAATTTTTACATTTTCTACTGTTAATCTCATCCATCTATTTCACTCGTCCAATGGTCATGAATTAGTGTAGAACTAAATGAGTTTTACACCATGCAGCTGGATCCCATATATATATATATATGCATTGTTTGGTAAACAACTTTTTGAGCTAAAATTAGATGTTTGAAGCATTTTTAGAAGTTTGACAAGTCAAATCAGCTAATTTAGATGTTTGGTAAATAGATGATTGTAATAGCGGATTGAGGTGAAATCTCTCATTTTGAAAAAATTATTTTAGAAGATTTTTGAGTTAGATAAAAGAATTGCAAAGGCTATTTTGTCCTTGATAATTATAAAAAATTTATCTAAATAACATAAATTTAGTTAACTAATAAAATAAAAAAATAATTTCATAAATAATAAATTAATATATAAATTAATAAATACATATAAATTTAATAATCAATAAAATTATATTCAAAATATAATTTCATAAATAAGAATTTAATATATACATCTAAATTTAATAATTATTAAAATTATATTAAAAAGATAATTTCACAAATAAAAAATTAATATGTAATTTCTCATATATGCTCATTAATGATATTAAAAAATTAATTTTCATAATCTAATTAATATTAATAGATACAAAATGTTAATAACTAATAGATTATTCAAACAAGTATAAATATAATCATGTCCTTATATGTCATTTTGCTTGTTCAAATAATAAAACAACTATCAGCTATTAGTTAATTTTACCAAACACTTCTATACAATCAACTAATGTAATTCGCTAGTCAAATCAGCTAATGCAATCAGCTATCTGCTACCAGTTAATGTAATCCGCTATCAACTATCCGCTAATTGGCAAACATATAGTTTTTAAAACAAAATACATACTAATTGTTTAAAGATAATAGAATACATGTACCCACAAAAAACTTTTAATTAAGCCACAAAAATATGTTTAGTTTCAATCTATTTATATAATTAATGAGATAGAATTGTTTTTGATCAACACGTATGATTTTATTAGAGATAAAAGCCATACAATAGTTAGCATGTGCCTCGTTGAAAACCTTTCTAAACCTAGTCGGGAGAAAAGAGTACAACATGCTAACTTTATCCAAAGCACGAACAACAAAAACATGCCAAAGAAATAATAAAAATGCCAACCAAAATACTTACCGCAACAATCTATACCAAAATACATGACCCCGCTACCACAAAGTAGGCAACAAATGCAATCTAGAAGCCAACAAGCCGACCAAAAGCACCAGCGTCCCACATATCATCCCCTCATTCAAGGATTCAAAAAATCAAACTTCGATCAACGCCACCCTTCCCTAACACATCAGTAAAACCATTGGCCTTGCAAAATATATGCGTGAAACACATATTAGCTAACCTCTTCATCCACTGAAGTCATCGATGTGTTTACAAAGAGTATATACAAACGTGTATATATGTGTAGCCTTCTTTCCTCAGGATTCTAGCTAACCTTTTTATCCACTGAAGTCATCGATGTGTTTACAAAGAGTATATACATATGTGTATATATGTGTAGCCTTCTTTCCTCAGGATTCTAATAAGTGTACTAGAAAAACGGCCAATATTTTCCATAGAATGTGGCTAACCATTCTCACTTACATAGGTTATTTCATCAAGTCTGTCTCTCTAGAACCATCCAAAGCATGGGCTATGGAATGATTAAGAGCTTTTATAACAGCTCAACCTCACAAAAGTTAAGGTGAATTTCTTCAAGTTCATCTTAAAATGAACCACCTAAACTCTGGGATAAAAAATCATTAAGAATAAATATTCAACCGCATAATCGTTGAATTCAATATGTTTTTCTCACTAGGAGCACTCAAACTATTAGGTTTGAATTCATTAAAAGTTTTAAGAAAACTCATCCTCTTTGGCGGTAAGTTCACCTAGTCCTTCACGATTAGGACTACCCACTTAACACTAGGTTATGAACTTATTAAGAATAGATATTCAACTAAAAATTGGTAAATTCATCAAGTCTTTCTCACTAAGACCACCCAAAGCCTGATCTATGAATTTATTAAGAGCAATTAAGCTCATCTTGTGTATGTACGTTATTCATCATAGGGATAGGCAAGTGAAATGTACACTATGAGTTCTTCTATGGCTTCGTTTGACCATATTGAACTTAGATAACTAAGTTGAGTATCCACCATGAATTCCTCAACCAACGGGCTTTATACCTATCACCCTCGATGAATCTAGAACCAATTTCTGACTTAACCCTTTGGTAAGGGGATTAGCAAGGTTCCTCTCCAACTTCACATACTCTAAAGAAAGTACTATGTTCCTTATTAACTGTCTTACATATTCATGTCTCTTACGAATATGTCTCTTCTTACCATTGTAAGCTTGGTTTTGAGTCACACATATCGTAGCTTGTGAATAACACAATAAGGACACTGGAGGAGTTGGTTTTCCCCACAGAGGTATTTCTGCCAACAAATTTTTGAGCCACTCAGCTTCTTTTCCAGTTAAGTGAAGAGCAATAAACTCTGACTCCACGGTAGAACGAGTGATACAAGTCTGCTTAGAAGACTTCTACGAGATCGTCGTGCCATCTAAGGTAAAACATAACCACTCGTAGAGTTTAATTCATCATTATTGGTAACCCAGTTGGCGTCACAATATCCTTCTAAAACTGAATAACAGCCAACAAACTCAAGTTTCCAATCCATAGTACCCTTAAAATACTTAAATAAGCATCTTAGAGCAATCTAGTGTTCACCACTAAGATTATGAGTATATCTACTCAACATACTCACAATATAAGAAATATCAGGTTGAGTATAGTTCATTAAGAACATAAGGCTTCCGATAATTTTGGCATACTCTAGTTGGGAAACACTACTTCCTTTATTTTAAGGGGTCGTATACTAGAATCATAAGGAGTTCTAATAGGGATGACATCAAAATTGTCAAATTTCTTTAACACTTTCTCAATATAGTGTGTTTGATTCAAAGAAAATCCTTTTTTATTTTTGGTAACTTTAATTCCTAATATCACATCAACCTCTCATAAGTTTATCATCTCAAATTTAGTGGACAAGAAAGTTTTTGTTTTGTTAATGGATTCAATGTTTGTACTGAATATCAACATGCCATCAACATACAAGCTTATGATGACACAATTAGTACCAAACATATTCGAATACACGCATGTATCTGCTCCATTTATAGTAAAACCAAAACTTAGAATGGTTTTGTGAAATTTCTTGTACCATTGTTTTGGAGCTTGTATAAGACCATAATAGGGCTGTCTAAGTCTACATACTTTGTCTTCCATTCCAAGTGTCTCAAAACCCGGTGATTGCTTTATATAGGTATCCTCGTCTAGATCTCTATTCAAAAATGCAGTCTTTACATCCGTTTGATGTATGCGCAACTTATAAATGGATGCTATCACAAACAAGGTACGGATCGTTAAGATTTTCGTGATAAGAGAGTATGTGTCAAAAAAGTCTATACCAAACTTCTAAGTGAACCCTTTGGCTACTAGTCTTGCCTTATATTTTGGATTGACCCATTGAGTCTAAGTTTCTTTCTGAAGACACACTTAGAATTAATAGGTCTAAAACCTCTAGGCAATTCAACCAACTCCTACGTGTGATTAGACATTATTGACTCTAGTTCATCATTTATTACAGTTTTCTAGAAACTAGCATCGATTGAACTTATAGCCTCATCATATGACTTTGGATCCTCATCTAAAAGGAAAGTATGAGCTATAGGAACAGAGATTGAGTTTACATCACTTATTTTAGAGATAAAGGAAGTTAGGAAATCTGGACCAAAGGTAGAGACTACCCTTTGTCTTTTACTTCTTCTAGGCTCTAATTCTATCTTTAGAGAATCCTTGGCGGGATCATAAAAAGTAGAGGAACGAATTTCTACTCGTGTTTTAATTAGGTTTCTTTAAAGGAAATATATCTTCAAAGAACACAACATCCTTAGTTTCACAAATAGAGAAGTCATGCAGAAACATGAATCTGTCTGCGACCCTATCTGAAGCATACCCGATAAACATTGCATCAACAGTTTTGGGACCGATGGTAGACTTCTTAAAATTAAACAAACCAACTTTTTCCAGACACCCCCACACTTTCAGGTATTGCAAATTGGGTGCATAACATTTCCACAACTCGTATGGGTACAATATAATTTTTACGAGGTACTCAATTTAATATGTGATTTACTAATAGAATGGCTCCCCCACATGTTATCGGATAACCCAGAACTTAACAATGAGTTTATCATCTCCTTTAAATTTCTATTTTCCCTCTCAGATATGCCATTATGTTAAGGAAAATAGGGGCAGAGGTTTCATGAATTATACCATTCTTTTCACACACCTCTTTAAGAAAACTATACCCGTATTCACAACCTCTATCAAATCTAAGCCATTTTATTCTCCTATCAAGCTGATTTTCAACTTTTGCCTTATAAATAAGAAAGAAGTTTTCAGCTTCAACTTAGTTCTAAGGAGATAGACCTTTGTATATCTTGAGAAGTCATCTACAAAGGTTATTTAGTAGTGTTTACCTCCCTTACTTTCAGAGTTTCTAAAGTCTGCTAGATCAGAATGAATAAGTTCTAACAATTCTACTTTCCTCTTAGAAATTGTCTTAAAAGAAGGTTTAGCATGCTTGGCTTCTATACAAATCTCACATTTGTTAAGGCTTTTCCTGTCTATATTAGGGAGTACATTTATTTTTATGAGTTTCTTTAAAGAATGAATGTTTACATGTCCTAATCTATCATGCTACATATCCAAAGTCTCAACAATATAAATATAAGTGATGGTTTTATCACTAATTTTAGAAATCCATTCCCAACGAAATCACTATTTTGGGAAAGTACTGTAATCACTAATTTTATCCAGAGTATTAACCTGTTTTATATTTAAGCTAATAATGGGCTTCTTTGTCTATTTACCATATGTTTCTTTGTTACTATCTATTTAAAAACCCAAAAATATTATACTATAGCACATGTTGGTCTAATTCGAAAAAGAAAAAAAGAAAAATTATTATTGCATCATTATTAGTTTTAACTACAAAGAGTTTTGATTAATCAAAGTGATTGCATTACCATATCATTATTACCTTATTATAAAATAAAAAACAAAAAAGCCCAAAAGATAAGTTATAATAATTAAGAAAGCCTAAATGTTTGTTTAAAGAAGTCCATTTACATTTATTTAAAACCCAAAAATATTACATCAGCCCAGCTAATAAGGTCCAAACCCAATAGCCCTAACAAAACCCTAATGACCCATCATCTTTGCGCAGCTAAATCTGGACTGTTAGATATGGCTGTTGATCAAATGGTCTAGATCAGATCTGGGAGGGAAGCCCTAACGCCTCATCCATAGTAGCCGTTAGATCAAGATCTGATCAGAAGGCCCCATTCATCTCCTGGGTGCGTGTAGATCACTCCCGACCGTCCACCTCCACTCACGCGCGCATGCAGCGATGACTCCCCGACTGTTCTGGTCCTGACTCATGCCCACGCACCTGACTCCTCGGTAGCCTCAGCTCCTAAGTCGATAGTAGCTCATCTGCCCCCCTCTCGACCAGCAACACCACATGCAACACACAAAATGGCAAAGGTTCAGAATGCAAAGATAAAAAAATAGAAAGTTGCATATACACATAAACAACGAAGTCAAACCAACATGGTAGAGAGGCATATGAGTTCAAACAAAATACTCAGAGCAACCAATAACATATTTAGGGTTTTTTTTCTTTTTTTAAACAATTGTAAACTTATTCTGGGATTTTGATGCAATAGAGAACAGAAAGAAAAGCAGAAAATCTTCGGAGGTATACTCATCTCTTTGCATTTTGAAGCATAAATAAAGAAAAGGGTTAGGGTTCCAGGCTTTTACCTCCGCGGCTGCCGGTCCTTCTGTCGCCATTCAGTTCTGTCCATGCTGGTGATAAGCCTCTTGGCCTCCCTGAGGCCATGCATGGTGAACCGGTTGAGAATTCAAGGTTTTGTTTTAAAAAAGAGAAAGGTTCAGTTTCTCCCAGATTTAACCAAAACAATGCTTTGTTTTTAAAATCGAAAGTCAGATCCAGGTTTTACGAAGAAAATGAAGGCTTTTTGGTTTGTTTTTGAGTTTGCCGGCCGACGCGGTAGGGTACGACAGACGACCATTGGAACCTGGGTTTTGGCCTTCGATAAGCGGCAGTTTCTAGGCGTTTTAGAGAAAGAAGGAGAGAGTGAGAGAGTTTGATTTTTAGGGGCTTTGGCTATTTTTGGTAAAAAAATAACTTTTATACCTATTTTAAAAAGAATAAATGGGTTATTACGTTTTTAAATACCTCCATCCTTTTTAATTACACATGTGGAAATTTCGCCTTTTTAAACCATGATCGCAATCCCTTGAATTTTAAAATCTTTGCCATTTCACCCCTGTCTTCATGCATTTTATATTTTTACCCTATAATTTATTTTTCATTTTATTTCAGTCATTTCGTTGTTTATGTTTGTCATTTTCCTTGCATTATTATGTTGTATATATGTTTAATGTGGCCTTGGTGCATATATACTATGTCATGTATACTTTTTGTATAATATATAGTTTTTTCTAGTATATACTATGTGTTCCATATATAATATAATATATAGTTTTCACACGTATGTGTTACGTGCATATCTACTATAATATATAGTTTTTTTATGTAGTGTATAATTTATAGTTTTGATGTATATATGTTATATTAATATGGTATATATTTTATATTATATATATAGATTCTCATGTATAATAGGTGCTCCTTATCATATATGTTTTTTACAATATATATCGTGCACTTTTATAGGTACATAATATAGTTTATATGGCGTGGTACATAGTTTTTGCTTGGTTCATATAATATAGGGTTGATATATGTATATATTATATAGTATGCGTGTATAGCTTTGATATGTATATATATGGCCAAAGTAGAAGCTATGGTTGGTTTTTTAATGTATATAGGTGCATATGTATATTCGTATGGAATGTTATATATGTTATACGACATATATATGTGCATGTATGTCCTATCACAGTTCGAAATTCCATGTCTAATTTGCATGAATATGCTCACATGTATGATATTTATTTGGATATGTGGATCTTTATTTCGTTCTGTGCTTATTTACCATGTTATCGCATGTCGCATTCGGGATATAAACTGTCAATGTGGTGCCCTTTTATTTGGAAATAAACGTGGCTAGTATCAGTTGTAGTGGTGGTAGTTTTCCGTTTATTCTCGAATAACGGGCCCCTTAAAATTTACTTGTATGTATAACCAAATTTTGGTTTAATCGTCACTTTAACTCGCAAAATCTAATATTAACAAAGTGGTAATTAATTAGGTACCGATTTCCGGGCGTGGTGTGGGTGTGAAACCTTCCACACTCGTAACCGACTCCCAAACCTTTTCGAATATCTGGTTTTATTTTTGGTGTCCAGTCTACCTAATCCAAGTGACTGGTGTCAACTCCAAATTTTATTGTTTTCAAAAACAAAAATTTTTAAAGGAAACCTATTACTCCTTTTTTAGCGACTATTTCAAATTTCAAAACTTTGAATTTTAAAAGGAAATCTCACAAAAAAACACAAAAGGGTGGAGTTAAAAAAAAAAACGTCGCTACAAGTACAAGTTTATATACTTCAAAAAACCAGTTTAATGCTTGTCTAGTTGAGTAATCCACCACTAATCAAATTTCTATGTAGGGTAGGTACATACAGAACATTTTTCAAAGCTAAAATTTTACCGGATGTCAGATTTAGTAAAACCTTCCCTTTGTCTAGCACTTCTGAACTACTGGAGTTCCCTATGTACACTTGTTCACCATTCTTCACATCTTCGAACTCGGTGAAAAGCTCTCGTTTGGTGGAAAAATGTTAGGAAGTGCCAGTGTCTACAACCCAATCAACATTGTTCTCCACCAGGTTGATTTCAAGAACCACTGCTGCTTTGATGTCTTTAGCATTCTTAGCAATGTTAAGCTGTAGTTTGTTTTCATTATGGCGGTCTGAATGTTGTTGGCACTAGTAAACTTTGTGTCCAGCTCGTCCCCACACATAATAATTGACAAGGCCTTTGTGGAGCCTTATCCTTCGCAGGCTTCTTGAAGTTGACAATCTTTTGGATTTTGACCTTCTACTTTTGGCCACCTCGTCTTATGGGCTTATTAAACTTGGACCTTGAGGTAGACCCAAATTCAACCAGATTAGCCTTAAAAGAAAGATTATTAGAAGAAATCAACTTATCCTTAATTTGGTTGGCTTCTTCTATCTTCATGTGGCTTACAATCTCTTCAATTATAAACACCCTCTTCTTGTGTTTCAGAGAGTTGTGGTAGTCGGACCAAGACTTGGGCAAATTCTCTATGAGGACATTTGCTTGCAAGACTTCGCACATCTTTATGCCCTCGGCCAGGATGTCAGAAACTAGCTTCTTGTAATCATGGACCTTATCCATGATTGGCTTGTCATCGGAGATCTAGAATTTGAGCCACTTGCTGACCACATAATTTTTTATTCCGGCATCATCAGCTCCATACTTCTTTTCCAGTGTGTCCCAAATAGCCTTTGCACTTCTTTCCTTAAGAAACATATCAAACAATTTGTTCGACATGTGACTTAAGAGAAAGCCACAAACAGTTTGTTGTCCTTCTGATATTTGTCGATGGACGCTTGAGTAGGAGCATTTGTACACTGTTGGACTGCACTTGTAGGGGTAGGAGTGCCATTGCCACCAGCAGCATCGAAAGCATCGTCTAAGGATGATAGAATCATTGATGACCGAGGCATCAAGATTTGACATTTTACGGTATAGAAAACGTTTCTAAATTGTTGGTAATATTACTGCAAATCAAACTGTTAGCACTGACTACATAATAATAAACTAAAATAAAGGGCATATAAAGAAACCGTGTCGTGGTATGGATCATTGCCTTAGAAACAATTTTGCTTTGATGTGTGTAATCGCTGTTGTAGGCGGTCGTCCCCTGAGGTTAACACGGTAGCTCTGAATAATCGTACACCCGAAGACCATAGTGGATAATGGTGGAATTGCTCTTCTCAGAAAGATTAAAGAATAACTTTGGAAATCGAAAAACTGTATATTTAGAATTCTGAAAACCCTCTCTATTTATAGGCATTATATAGAAGTTAAAAATGACAAATTGAATCAGTCTTAAACATTGATTTTCGAGTTTAACGGCTGGTCAAGCTTCTAGAATTCATTCACTCGTTAATTGGGTGATACAAATTAGGAATTAATCAACATATTGATTATGATTTTATTCTAATTAATAGACTAATTTTCTCCTATAAATTAAGTTCAAGAATTTAAATTTTTAGAGAACAATTCTAAAAAAAGTATTCCAATTTTTTTCCAAAAAGATAGAACGCGTGGGGACATGTCAAAGACACGTGTTACCACAACCACGCCGGCCGGCGGCGGCACGCGTGTGTGAGAAAGTTGTTTAACCACATTCAACAATGGACGGTAAGGAAGAATATTTAAATAACTATCCCAAAGGATGTACCCTCCCAATGTAGGATATAACTAGTAGAACCATCATGAGGGACCAAATTAGGATTGATCAATAAAATAACCAAATAAATCTCAATGGAGAGACAACATCAAATGCAACCCTAAGAGGGGGGAAAGTACTACGATAGCAGAAAAAATTCATCCTTTTCATTGGAAAAGGAGGAATACTAATTAAAAAATAACACAAAATTCAAATATACTAAAATAATAGATGAAAAATACAAGGAAAAATATATTAAAGATAATGATAAATATGGGTGACAGTCACTTAGTCAAAAATCAATGGCCTTATTATCCTAAGAAATTAAAGAGAAAAAAAAAGAAAATGAAGAAAGAAAGAAAAAAAATTCTATATGACGAGTAATTAAAAATTAATTGGGTTCGTACCAAAGTTATATTTAAAAGAAATGAAAAAGAATAAACAAAAAAATTTGTCATTTTTCGGTGCTCTATATATGTCTCAACACTAAAAAAATAAACCTTGCACTCTAACCCAAATTACTAAATCCTAAATCATAAACTCAAAACCCTAAAAACTAAATTCTACACATTCAACCATAAACCTAATTTTTTAGTGTACATGATTTCTATTCTAAAAGAATAAGTATAGTACTTGTCCAAAAGAAGAACCGAAATCATTTTTCACTTTTCGGTGCGCATATATATGCCCTAACAATAAAAAATTAAACCATATACTCTAACCTTAAATTTCAAATCCTAAACCTTAAAAATTAAATAATACACCATAAACCCTAAGCCCTAAACACTAAACTTAAACCTTAATTATAAACCTTTAAATCAATTTTTTAGTATTGAGACACATATAGGCACATCGAAAAGGGTCGAGAATTTCTATTCTCCAAAAAAGCATAATAATAAAATGTGTTGGATTAATGAATTGAGAACAACAGTGAAGAGAAAAGAAAATAAATAATAACAAAATAAAAGGAAATCTTATGGTATATTTGGTTCTAGAGAATATATAGATGTTGTTTTCATTTTTATTTTCTTGAAAAATAAAAAATATGTTGGTTGTAAAATTAGAAAACGATTTATAGAAAATAAAAAAGAGTGACATTTTCAAAACCTAAGAAACATATTTTCACTATTTTTATGAAAATATTTAAAAAATTGGAAAAATGAAAAAATAGTATTTTTATGAGTTCAACATGGATTATGCAAAAGAGAAGGGCTACAAGATGATGGTATACAATGCTTCTTCCACTTGGAACAACACAAGATGGGTTAAGATCGTAAATGCTTCGTACATGGTCACTCCCGAGTACGAAGCGTGGTAATTTAATCATTTCAACGACAACATTCCCCACTTGAATCCCAATGGAAAGAGATTTATAGAGGAGAGATTGGCCATACTTCCTACTGAGGCTGATTTGATGAGAAAACAACTTGAAGAAGAGCGAAAGAGGTACCTCAAGATCGAGGATAGAGCCCATCAAGAAAAGTTCAACATCGAGTTAGAGAAGACGTAGTTTGTAGGAGTGGTTAAAGATTTACAAAGGAAAAGAGATGAGTTGGAACTCGAACTCAAGATGGAGAAGGAAGAGATTCAGAAGCTTAAAAGGTTAAATAAGAGTAAGAGATTCACGGAAGGCAGACTAAGCGAATGGTTAGATCTACGATTGAAGGAAGAGAAAGTGAGAGCCGGGAATTACAAAAGAATGTTTTACGAGCATAAAGATCAAGTTCTCGCTTTAACCGAAAAAGTGAAGAATCTACAAATATCCCACTCGAGATAGATCGAGAAGGAACAACACCAAAATGAAGCCTTGAAAGATCAAGTGAAGTGTTTGGAAAAATCTATTTTAAAGCATAAGGGTTCAACCAACAAGCTGAATGCCAGCAGGTTGGAGAATCAAGTCTTGATGACTCACGTCGATGAGTTGGAAACTGAGGTTCAACAGCTCAATAATCATGTGGCAAGCCTTAGGGGAGCGATTCAAGTACACCCGATACCGAGTTTGGAGCAACTTCACTTTGCCGCATGTTGCGCGTAATAAGTGCTACGCAATTGTGCAAGTATACACGTCGCAAGTTATAGTATAAAAGATATCGTCTCCACAGGGATTGGTGCTACTTCAAGAATCTAGTCTCTTGCACTGTAAAAAGTAAAAACACAAATAAAATATTATAGAAGTTTAACTAATCTAGAAAGCAAATAAGTAAAAGAAAAGATGAATTCAATTGAGAGAGATAGGCTAGGTTATTGTGAGTTGAGATGTGATAGCCGATTGGATTGTCTTGGTAAAAGAGTGCACGGGCAACTCAGTTGCCGTGGCAACTTGCACGACGGGGTTGCCTTGGCAACTAATTGATGGTTGCCTGAGCGACTAGTTGGGCAACTACTTGGGCGACTGGGCAGCAACTTCAAGGTTCGGCGGAGCGTTCTTCAATGGTTTCTTCTTATCCCTAAGTCGAAACTCTAGCTACTTGTGCATGCCTTGATAATACATCCCTGCGTGAATCAAGGGTGAACAACAACCAATCTTGCGCTCCTCTTAGCCGTTGAAATCCTTAACTTATTCCTAAGCCGGATTAATCTTCACCATCATTGGATTGAATAAAGATCATATTCGTTCGTTTCTTGAATCTAACTCTCCCGATATTAGATAAATGGATGAAATCACGAGATCCTCTCCCAATTCACTCGCAAACAATAATAAGAACCAAGAATGAATAAACCTTGAAATAGAAAAGTGCAAACTCTTATTACCTAAACAAAAACCAATAGTTTCTCACAACCACAAAACACAATAACCATAGCCAAGTAAATTTAGTTCATGGCTAGGTTCCAAAGAAACACAAGATAAACAATCCCTAGCATGAACCCAATCGAACAAGAAAGAAAAGATGAAGCTTGTCGAAAATTCCCCTTTGCTTCCTCTCTTGGTCTTGTCGAAATTCCCTCTTGCTCTCTCTTCTTCATCTTGTCGAAATTTCCTTGATATTTATAGGGCTAGGCCAAAGTCCTTCTTTGAGGAGGAGTTTGAGTTGGAATTAAATTATCTTTATAGAATATAATTTTTTATTATAATTTTATTCCTATTAGAACTTCTCCTATCCTCTTGGAATTTAATTCTTCTTTAATCTCTGCATGGCAATCAAATTCCTTTGGGCTTGGGCCTTGCTCCATGTCATCTTGGGCTTGTAAAATCATGAATTTCGACATCCCTATTGTATTTTGTCTTTGTCGACAAATGCCATGGCAACTGGCTCAGCGTCTCCTTCATGCATTGCCCTGGCAACTAGCTCGGCATATCCTTCATGTATTGCCCTGGCAACTAGCTCGGCATTGCTTTGGCAAGTGATCCTGCACATACACACACAAAAACACACCAAAGCAGCATCTATTTCCACAAAAATCACCAAGTTATGTAATCAAGCTCAACGATTGAAGGAAACATGGATTAATGCATGAATGGCTAACTATGCAACTAATATGAGCCTAAGTCTAACAATAATATGAGTAGAAAGGGTAAGAAAATAGTACTTTTGGACACTTATCACACCCTCAAACTCGAACTATTGCTTGTCCTCAAGCAATGCAAACTCATAATTACTTGCCAAGACTTCAATTTTCACAAACTCAGCCTTGAACTTGATTTCAATTCTCTGAACCGGGGCACAAAGTATGATTGGCTTTTTATTTTTCGGAAAACTGAGGAGTTACTCGGAATCAAACTATAATGCTTGTGAGTGTGTGCGGAGTTGTGTGCAAGTTGATTTTTCGGATTCTATGCAAACAATAGGTTTTCAAATTACTTCATTGGGTTCTTTTTAACATGTTTTAACTAGAGACAATTTCGGGCACCTCTAGTGTTTTATTTTTAGTTTTCTTAAGTTAATTTAATTGACTAGAGCTGGTTTCGGGCACCTCTAGTTAAAAAAATTTTAACGCCTCCTAGAGCCAGTTTCGGGCACCTCTAGTGATCAATTTTTTAGCATATGCTAGAGCCAATTTCGGGCACCTCTAGCATTCATCCAATTTTTATTCTAATCCCCCAATTAGTTAATTATCAACCTAAGTTTACTAGAACTCCTTAAATCAATCAAACCACAACAGTGTTTCATCAAATTTAGCATCATAGTAAAAATCTAAGTTTTTTCCATGGTTATCCTAGAATAAAAATTCTATCAATTAAGTGCATTGGCAAAGTCATCATTGAATATTCATCAAATCTAAGCAATTCTTGTTCTAATTAAAGGCATGGCAAGCAGTTTATGTATCCTAAATGTAATGCTTAAGATTAATGTAACTAAACATGGTAATTACTAATAACAATCCCCCCCAAACTCGAGTGAGGCATTGTCCTCAATGCATGCATAAAAATAACGAAAAATAAAAATGCATACGAGGACTTACTCCGAGAGTTCGTCATCGTAGATGATTAGTTTCCTTCTAGTTGGCGTCTTGATTTTCTTGCTTGAACGCGATGGTTGTTTTCTTGTTGCCGGTGGTGGAATCGATCCTCGTACGGGGTTGTCCTCATCATCCTCTTCATCAGTGTCAATGGTTTTTCGTTTGGAGGATTCAATTGGTGCGGTCTTTATTGGTTCAATGGAGGACTCGTCCGAATATGAAAAATCAGAAAATGATTCCGTAGGAGTTGATTCGAGCATAGGTGCTTTACCTTTGGCTTTTGCAGTGGTTGCCGGGGCATCGTCAGGGTTGGTTGCCGTGGCGTCAGCTTCCTTGGTTGCCGTGGCAAGGATATCGGCGGAAAAGATTGGGAACAACACGCGATTGTCCGGGTACTTTTCTAGGATGACTTGGGTGATGGCATTGTTGTGCTCCTTCATGTACCACATGAACATTAGTTGCCGATCTTCAATTTGCCTTAGGCGGCTTGTCAATGGGTTCAAAAGTGCTTCAAAGTGTCCCGGGATTAATGACCGAGTTGCCCTGGCGTTAGGTGTTTGGGCATTAGGGATTGCCGCTGCGGCAGGAGTTGCCGTGGCAATTAGAGGCCTTGAAGAATCTCCCCGTGCCTCTCCCATTAGCTTTCGGATTAGTGCTTGATTCCAACCAGACTTGGGTAGGGCTTTTTCATCGGTAGATTCACTCGGGACATGCATCTCCTTGCAAAGATTAGAAATTAAGCAAGGGAAGAAAAGATAACCCTTATCTTTTGAGATGCATACAAAAATCTCATCACAAATAATTTTTCCAATGTTAATGATGCGATTATGCAAAATAGAATGTATGAGCAAAAGACGTGGTATATCAACGGTAGTATTGTGTGTGGAGGGAATTAAAGAAGTTTTAACAAACTTATTCCATAGTTTTGCCTCGGGTTTAAGCCGAAGGCGATTTACCATGCCCTTGTATTTACCGTCGTTCCAATGAGTTCCCGGTTGAGTGAGTTCTTGAAGCACCTTGTCGAGTTGCTTGGGATTGATTTGGTCAACGAAGGCTTGATGCTCGTCCTTCTCAATGTAAAGTCCGTAAAAGGTGTTGATGCTTTCGGGACTTATAAGTATGGCCTTGTCACGAACAAAAACATAAGGATTATCCGGGTTAGGTGAGTGAGCATAGAATTCTCTTACCCATGAGATGTTACCCGGTTCCGGTTGATGGCAAAAGATTTGCCACTTTTGATGTTCAATCCTCTTGAAGATGAATGGTTCAAGGCCGAAATCTTGAGAGCTGGAGTATTCAAAGCCTTGTTCTTCATGAATCTTCCGGCTTTCGAACTTGGATTGAAATCTTTCTTGAACCGCCGGTGTAGCAAACTTCTTGTATATTGGTTCTTTGGAGGAACTTGGATGAACTAAAAGTTTAATCTTGGATGCCATGTATGATCTTGGTTGTGAGTAAAAACAAAGAAAAGAAAAGAAAAGAAAAGAAACTAAAAAGTTGCAAGATAGAAAGTATGAATAGGTTAAGGGTGATGGGTTTTATAGAAAAGATAGGTGGGTGGGATTAGGGGAAATCGACAAAGGGGTTAGGGTTTGGTAGGATTTTTCGACAAAGGGGTTTTGGTTAGGATGAATTGGAGGCTTTATATAAGCCTTAGATTCAGCCCATTAGTTTCCTTGTTGAAGATGTTTTCCTACTTGGTTTAGAATTCCTTCTTTCTCTTGAACTTCCTTTCCTACAATTCAAAAACAAATCAAATAAGGATTAAAATTAAAGATAAACTAATAAAGAAAATAAATAAAGATGTGTAATAGGATTCTTAGACTTGAATAAAAAAATCTATCCTAAAACTACTAATAATCGGCAAAATAATAAAATAAAATAAAAAAAATTGAAAAAATGAAAAATAAATAAAATAATAAAATAATCGACAAAAAAACAAAAATAAAAATAAATAAAAATATCAAAAGGGAGAGGATGCTCATGCATCTCCTAAATTGACCACTTCCTTGTTACGTTCCACATGGGCACCATTGTAGTGCTTCAATCTTTGTCCATTAACTTTGAATTCATGGTTGTCAGAGATGGACTTGATTATCACGACACCGTGAGAGAATGGTTTGACGACTTCGAATGGTCCCGACCATCTTGATTTCAGCTTTCCCGGGAAAAGTTTTAGCCGAGAATTGAATAGGAGAACTAGTTACCCTGGCGTGAATTGCCGTGGCAATAGTTTCTTGTCGTGCCATCGCTTTGTTTTCTCCTTGTAGATTCGTGCATTGTTATAGGCGAGTGCACAGAATTCTTCTATCTCATTGAGATCCATCAAACGCTTTTGTCCGGCACTTTCCCAATCCATATTCACGGTCTTGATTGCCCAGTACGCCTTGTGCTCGATTTCCACCGGTAGATGACATGTTTTACCATAGACAAGTCGGAAGGGGGACATACCTAAGGGTGTTTTGAATGCAATGCGATATGCCCAAAGTGCGTCATCTAGTCTTAATGACCAATCCTTCCTTGAGGGATTTACGACTTTCTCGAGTATTCCCTTCAACTCCCAGTTGGAAATTTCTGCTTGCCCGTTGGTTTGTGGGTGATATGCCGTGGTGATCTTGTGTGATATGCCGAAGCATTGCAACATCTTGGCAATTAGTCTGTTGTCAAAATGCTTGCCCCCGTCGCTGATAATTGCTCTCGGCATCCCAAACCGTGTAAATATGTTTTTCTGCAGGAATCGTTGCACGGTCTTGGAATCGTTGTTGGGAACTGCAGCTGCCTCTACCCATTTAGACACATAGTCGACGGCGAGTAAGATGTAGAGGTTGTCGAGGCAAGCTTTTTCTTTAGGGTTTCAAATGCTTGAGTGCAAGAATCATCAAAATCGAAGACTTTATCCTGTTCAAGCAGATTACACAAAGGTTTAGTGATTTTAGAAAAATTATGAATGAACCTCCTATAAAAACCTGCATGTCCGAGAAAACTTCGAATTCCTTTGACCGAATTTGGTGGGGGTAATCTCTCGATCACGTCCACCTTGGCTTTGTCTACTTCAATTCCCTTGGATGAAATCTTGTGGCCGAGTACTATTCCTTTATCTACCATAAAGTGGCATTTCTCCCAATTGAGGACTAAATCCGTGTCTTCGCATCTTGCCAACACCCTCTCTAAATTGCCGAGACAACCGTCGAAGTCATTACCAAAAACCGAAAAATCATCCATGAAGATCTCAAGGAAGTCTTCGACCATGTCTGAAAAGAGCGCCATCATGCATCTTTGGAAGGTTGCCGGGGCGTTACACAATCCGAACGGCATCCTTCGAAAGGCATAAGTACCGTATGGGCATGTGAAGGTTGTCTTTTCTTGATCTTCTGGTGCTATGGTAATCTGATTGTAACCTGAATAACCATTAAGAAAACAATAAAAGGGTTTACCTGCAAGACGGTCAAGCATTTGATCAATAAAGGGTAATGGGAAGTGATCTTTCCTAGTGGCTTTGTTTAGCTTTCGATAGTCCATACAAACCCTCCAACCGATCACAGTCCTGGTTGGGATAAGTTCATTATTTTCATTGCTTACCACTGTTATACCTCCTTTTTTTGGTACACATTGTACCGGACTTACCCACGTACTATCGAAGATAGGGTATATAATGCCGGCGTCAAGCCACTTGATGATTTCTTTCATTACAACCCATTTTATGGCATGATTCAGTCTCCTCTGGGCCTCAATTGAAGGTTTGTGATCATCTTCCAACAAGATCTTGTGCATGCACACCACCGGGCTAATTCCCTTCAAGTCGGCAATTGTCCACCCTATTGCCTTTTTATGTAGCTTCAACATGTTGATCAGCTTCTTTTCTTGCTCAGGCTGTAACTTAGAAGAAATAATTACAGGTAATGTATTATCGATCCCTAAGTATACATATTTCAGTTGCTCTGGCAATTGTTTCAACTCAAGAATTGGTGGATTTTCGATAGAGGGTTTTTCGAGCTTACCTTCCTTACCTGAGTAGTCCAGTGGTTCAAAGTATGTACCTGGTCGATTGACTAGCCAATTTGTCTCTTCTGGTTGTTCCTCATCGACCGGTTCTTCATACTCCTCATGTTCCTCGTGTTCGGCAATGTAGTTGCCGAGGCAACTAAATTCCTCATTGAAGTTAAACTCTGCCGTGGCATGAAGTAGTTGGCATTCTTCTGGATCATCGGCATGCCTTAGTGTTTGGAACACATTTAGTTTTACCTGCTGGTCATTCACCCTCATTGTGAGTTCTCCCTTTTCAACATCAATCAAGGTTCTCCCCATCCGCTAGGAATGGTCTCCCGAGAATGATAGGTGCATGCTCATCTGCTTCACAATCCAAAACAATAAAGTCAGCGGGAAAAATGAATTTATCAACTTTTACCAGTATGTCCTCGATTTTTCCCTCTGGATGCACATAGGATCTGTCGGCTAGCTGCAGCATGACTGTTGTAGGTCTTGCCTTCCCGATTCCTAGTTTTTGGAAAACCGATTTAGGCATCAAGTTTATGCTAGCCCCAAGGTCGCATAATGCTTTCCCGACATAGTGATTTCCAATGGAACAGGTATTGTGAAACTTCCGGGATCCTTCAACTTGGGTGGCATACGATTGTGCAACATTGCCATGCAATCTCTCTGTCATGCCACCAACTGTTTCAAACTCTCCTAGCCTTGTTCTCTTGGACACAATGTCTTTAAGAAACTTGGCATAGTTTGGAATTTGTTCAATTGCTTCCACCAATGGCAAGTTGATGTGGACTTGCTTTAGGATATCAAGAAACTTCTTGAATTGGTATTCTTGCTTTTGTCGCTTCAACCTTTGTGGGAATGGTGGTGGAAGTCGGATATCTTCGATCCTTTCATTGGTTGCCGATGCGTTATCAACTGGGGTTGCCGAGGCATGCTTATCACAGGAAGCCGAGGCGTCATCGATTACCGAGGCATGTTTATTGCCGGTTGCCGCAGCAATTCCTAGTTAAGCATCTGAGGCTTTGCCGCTAGGTTCGTCTTGATCTTTTTGTGGAGTTTTGTTTGACGAGAGGGTTTGAACCTCTCTAAGTTGGCCACTTCTGGTGGTGATTGCCTTACATTGCTCATGGCCAGTTCCTCTTGCGACTTCAGTATCGCTAGGTAAACCTCCTTGTGGTCTAGTGTTCAGATTTTGAGCAAACTGTCCGACTTGATTTTCCAATGATTTGATTGCCGCCTCTTGGTTTTGCAATCTCATCTCAGTCCTGTTAATAAAAGCATCAGTTCTTTTTATGAAATTACTATTCTCAGCCATATAAGATTCAGTTTTCATCATAAAAGCATTTAGAGAATTTTCCAAAGAACTAGATGTCGCGGGTTGTTGCTTTGCGGCATCATCTGCTGTCGTGGCATATTCTCGCTAGAATCCCGATGCTTGTGCATTCGATTGTTCTGGTTTAGAGCATTGTTGGGATTACTCCATGAAAAATTCGGATGCTTCTTCCAAGCTGGATTGTATGTATTTGACATCATGTTGTTGTTCGATTGTAATTCCCCACATAGAAGCTAGATTTGGATTCGTGCATACATTGAAGAATTATGGTTATCGCCACATAACTCACAAAAAGAATCCATTACCTTGACTTCATATGTGTTGTTTGGTTTTTGCATGTTACGGACCATCTTGGTTAAAGCGGCCAATTGTGCGAAATTGAATCGATGATCCTAGTTCATGTATTGTGGCTTGGCGTCTAACTCCTCCTCTTCTAGTAGATGGGAATTGATAATCATTCTTGGCCATCCTGTTTAAAATTTGCATTGCTTCTTCCGCGACTTATCTAGGAGTATGCCGTTTGCCGAGGCATCTAGCATCATCCTTGTTGGTGTATTCACGGCGTTGTAAAACATTGTTACTTGAGTCCACACCGAATCCGTGTAAAGGGCATTTGTGTAGAAGTTCTCTATATCGCTCCCAAGCCTCGTACATGGATTCATCATCCGCTGCCGAAAAGAAGTAATGTCGTTACGAAGCTTATCAGTCAAATTTGTAGGATTAAATCTAGCAAGGAAATCTCGACAAAGATCAGTCCAAGATGCTATGGATCCGGCAGGAATGCTATTCAGCCATACTTTCGCCCTATCCCTTAGTGAATAGGGGAATAATCTTAATTGTAGGACATCGGGGGTGACTCCGTGTATCTTGAACGAGTTGCAAATCTCGAGGAAAGATTTCAGATGTTGGCGTGCATCTTCAGTTGCTGAGCCGCCAAATTGACCAATTGTGTTGATCATATTAAACATTACCGGTTTCAACTCAAAGTGGTCGGCTTCAATTTCAGGTGCGACAACTCTTGGGTTAAGTCCATCAAGATCTTCTTCAAGATAGTCTCGAATAGTTCTGTTTCGTGCAAGAATCACTCCTCCACCTGCTCGAACATCTTGATTCATATTGCCGTCTTGATTTGCCATTGCTTCTCTTATCCTTCGTCTAAGTCTTTGTAAGGTTCGTTCGATTTCTGGATCAAAGGGATATTCGGTGAAGTCGGTCTCATACTGGTCATATACCAATGCAAAACCAAAGTTTGTTAGCCCTTTGAATTTTAAACAAGAAAAATAAAAAGAAAGTGCAAGAAAGTAAAAACAAAGTCGCTATTGCCAATCCCCGGCAACAGCGCCAAAAACTTGTTGCGCGTAATAAGTGCTACGCAATTGTGCAAGTATACACGTCGCAAGTTATAGTATAAAAGATATCGTCTCCACAGGGATTGGTGCTACTTCAAGAATCTAGTCTCTTGCACTGTAAAAAGTAAAAACACAAATAAAAGATTATAGAAGTTTAACTAATCTAGAAAGCAAATAAGTAAAAGAAAAGATGAATTCAATTGAGAGAGATAGGCTAGGTTATCGTGAGTTGAGATGTGATAGCCGATTGGATTGTCTTGGTAAAAGAGTGCACGGGCAACTCAGTTGCCGTGGCAACTTGCACGACGGGGTTGCCTTGGCAACTAATTGATGGTTGCCTGGGCGACTAGTTGGGCGACTGGGCAGCAACTTCAAGGTTCGGCGGAGCGTTCTTCAATGGTTTCTTCTTATCCCTAAGTCGAAACTCTAGCTACTTGTGCATGCCTTGATAATACATCCCTGCGTGAATCAAGGGTGAACAACAACCAATCTTGCGCTCCTCTTAGCCGTTGAAATCCTTAACTTATTCCTAAGCCGGATTAATCTTCACCATCATTGGATTGAATAAAGATCATATTCATTCGTTTCTTGAATCTAACTCTCCCGATATTAGATAAATGGATGAAATCACGAGATCCTCTCCCAATTCACTCGCAAACAATAATAAGAACCAAGAATGAATAAACCTTGAAATAGAAAAGTGCAAACTCTTATTACCTAAACAAAAACCAATAGTTTCTCACAACCACAAAACACAATAACCATAGCCAAGTAAATTTAGTTCATGGCTAGGTTCCAAAGAAACACAAGATAAACAATCCCTAGCATGAACCCAATCGAATAAGAAAGAAAAGATGAAGCTTGTCGAAAATTCCCCTTTGCTTCCTCTCTTGGTCTTGTCGAAATTCCCTCTTGCTCTCTCTTCTTCATCTTGTCGAAATCTCCTTGATATTTATAGGGCTAGGCCAAAGTCCTTCTTTGAGGAGGAGTTTGAGTTGGAATTAAATTATCTTTAAAGAATATAATTCTTTATTATAATTTTATTCCTATTAGAACTTCTTCTATCCTCTTGGAATTTAATTCTTCTTTAATCTCTGCATGGCAATCAAATTCCTTTGGGCTTGGGCCTTGCTCCATGTCATCTTGGGCTTGTAAAATCATGAATTTCGACATCCCTATTGTATTTTGTCTTTGTCGACAAATGTCATGGCAACTGGCTCGGCGTCTCCTTCATGCATTGCCCTGGCAACTAGCTCGGCATTGCTTTGGCAAGTGATCATGCACATACACGCACAAAAACACACCAAAGCAGCATCTATTTCCACAAAAATCACCAAGTTATGTAATCAAGCTCAACGATTGAAGGAAACATGGATTAATGCATGAATGGCTAACTATGCAACTAATATGAGCCTAAGTCTAACAATAATATGAGTAGAAAGGGTAAGAAAAATAGTACTTTTGGACACTTATCACCGCCTACACGATTTGGAGGCAAGAACAAGAGTTGGCTCATTGGATGACTCAAATGCAAGAGGTTGCCCAAAAAGAACAAATTTTGGATGAAGACGCTACCGAACTTCATGACCGTGTGGACGATGATTCTGAGGAAGAAGAGAGGATTGTTTGGATTCTGAGGGAGATCTTGAACTTGATACTACCTTGAAGCCATGTGTGTAGCTGGTTCTCTTTAAGTTATTGTAACAAGATAATGTTTCCATTAATGAAAGTCGTTTAACGATGATATTTTCCAAACTTAGTGTTGCTCTTTGCATTCATGCATGATTCTTTCATTTGCATTATTTGATTAAATGCTAATAATCATCTAATTAGTACATTTGTTTGCATTTTTGATTAACTGCCATTTATTAATTAAAAAGCTTCTATTTCAGAAAGATTGCATTTTGCTTCTTAAAATTATCATCATTCCACATCCATATTCACTCGCTCATGGTCAAAGCAAATAGAGGAGAGCTTTGCCAAGTTGGAAGCCGACCTACGTGGCCAGATAGAATGAGCACAACAAGAGTTAAGGGACACCATCATCAAGTCCCAGTAGGACATGATGGAGGAAATATCCCAGTTGCTGCAAGCTTGGCTAGGTCTAGATCCGAGGGGCAAGAGTACCATTGAGAATCCTACCCAAAACTCGGGGGACCACCCTCATGCCTAGATCGTCTAGAACCATCTGCTTGTTGATCCCTCTCTTAATGCTCCACAAGGGGCATCTTCCTTTCATATCGTCTCGCTCTTCAAACTCAACCAGGGGTGACATTCGAGAATCCTAAAATTGTCGGGGATAACATCCCAGATTTTGATGAGCTGGAAAAGTTGAACCAAATGAAAGTAGAATTCACTAAGCAATTAGAGGATACTCGAAAAGGCCTAGAAGAAAAGTTTTGGGTGAAGGAAGACGAGGATGGTACCTATGGGTTAAGTGCTAGGGAACTCAGTTTGGTCCTCGATGTGGAAATCCCATATAAGTTCAAGACCCCCAAATTTGAAAAGTTTGATGGAACCACATGCCCTACTGCTCATATAATGATGTTTTACCAAAAAATGGTTGGGTTTACCAACAACGAGAAGCTCCTAATTCACTATTTTTAGGACAACTTAGTGGGATCTACTTCGAGGTGGTACAATCAGCTAACAAGGGCTCAAATTAAGTCGTGGAGGGATCCGGAAAAAACTTTTACTGATTAATATAAGCATATAACCGATATGGTTCCCAACCGACTGCTGTTGCAAGGTATGGAACAAAAGTGCAACAAGACCCTTCATGAATACGCTCAAAGATGGCTTGATGTGGCAGCACAAGTTCAACCGCTGCTTCACGAGCACAAGATCTCCCTAATATTTGTAGACACGTTAAAAGGGACAATCTATGTACGATTTATCAGCAACCATTGAAGCAGCCATTAAGAGTGGAAGAATTGATAGAGGGGATCATTCACACAAACAATACAAGAAAAATAACCATGAGGTGAACAATACAACCACCTTCGAGGCAACCAAGAACTTCACTATCTCCCAGCCCTAAGCCACAACGGGGAATTCCTGAAACTTCAATAAGAGAGAAGATAGGGGACCCAAGAAGGAAAGAGATGAGAGATCCTTCACTCATTTACCATTCTCTTACAAGGAGCTATACTCACAATTGTATAAGACTGATTTAGTTCGTCCTTATCATGTTACTCCTTACAACCCACCGTACCCAGCATGGTATGACCCCAAGGTTCATTGTGAATACATGCTGATGTTCCGGGGTATTCGATTGAAAATTGTATGGCATTCAATAAGTTATTTCAGAACTTAATTCAGACCAGAGTGTTACAATTGGGAGAACCGAGCACGGCCAACAACCCCCAACCAAATCATGGAGGTCAAGGCGTGAATGTTATCAAAGACGAAAATGCCAAGAAACTAGGGAGAACGTGTCTGAAGTTCAATCACCGTTAAGGTGGGTTTTATAATGTTTATGTATGGCACGCCTCATTAACCGGGGAATGGTAATTGTGGAAGAAGGTTGTGGCCCATATTGTGAATACCATCAATTGGGAGATCATGAGATTCAAGATTGTGAGGGGTTCCGTCAGCCGATACAAGCTATGATGGATAAAAAGGAGATTGAGTTTTTTTGAAGAAGAGAGAGGAATGAAGAAAGTGGAAGTTTGTGCATCAGAAAGCCAGGAGACCAAGTATAGTGCCAAGAGACCACTCGTTCTTGGTTCCAAGTCAAGTGAGACAAGGGCAACGAAGGCAGCTCCCAAGATGATAATTGCTTCTCCAAGGTTATTTCCTTTCAAGGATACAAAGATGGTTCCATGGAACTACACTGCAAGCATCACAATGCCGGGTTCCTCTAGTTTACACGGAGAATGAGACGTGGAAATAGCGATAAAACCCATTCAAGAAGAGCCTTTAGAACCAAAGGCTGAAGAGGTAAAGGATGTGGGACATCTCACAAGGAGTGGCCTCTAGGAAGAGTTGATCAGTGAGGTTTTCCAAGAGATGAATGTGGATATGATCGGCGACAAGGGCGAGTCTAATTAGTTTCTGGACAAGATTCGCCATTACCTTCCAGGAGAAGAGCTCAACAATTGGACCTTTGGGGGCATACCAGCTTTTTTAGGGACCAATCAAAGTAATGCTCAGAACAAACCCGTTACTTTTGCCCGAAAGTAATGGACATCCTTTGTAAAAAGAACAACTATGTCATATCTACCTGTTTTAAATGAAATCGACTATTACGTATTTATTCCATTCCCTTTCATTTATTACGTATTTATTTATATATTTATTTGTTTATTTATGTATTTGTTTATTCATATCATGAGCTATACCTTTCTTTTCCCAATACGCACTTTCAAAATCGTGCAGGCCTCTTAATATAAAACTGTATGAATGATGTGGAACCTAATCCTGAAGTGGATTTTGAACGACCCACGTACTTGGCGGAGGTAGAAGAGGAGGATGATTGGATTCCCGATGAGCTGCTAAGAATGATGGCCAGTGAGGAAAGGCAAATCCTCTCACGCCAAGAGAAGATAGAGCTTTTAAATTTGAGGACTAACGAAGAAAGGAAATAAGTAAAGATCAGAGGTACCCTGGCACCAAAAGTCAAACAAGAGTTGGTGGGATTGCTTGTAGAATTAAGGATGTGCTTGCATGGTCATACCAGGATATGTCAAGCCTAAACACAGATATTGTAACACATAAGCTCCCCATTAGGCCGGAATACAAGCATGTCTAGCAAAATCTTCGAAGAATGATGACAGACATGTTATCGAAAATAAGAGAAGAGGTAAAGAAATAGTTTGAGGCTGGATTTTTGGAAGTTTCTAAGTACTCAAAATGGGTGGCTAACATAGTGTTGGTACCGAAAAAGGATGTGAGGGTGCATATGTGTGTAGATTATAGGGAACTTAATAAGGCGAGCCCCAAAGACAATTTCTCTTCGCCTTATATTGATACTCTGGTTGACAATACTACGGGGCATGCTTGGTTTTCCTTTATGGATGGCTTCTCGGGGTACAATCAGATCAAAATGTATCCCGAGAATATAGAGAAGACCACTTTCGTGACCATTTGAGGCACATTTTGCTACAAGGTGATGTCTTTTGGGTTGAAGAACGTTGGGATAACATATCAAAGAGCCATGGTGACCTTGTTCCATGATATGATGCATAAAAAGGTTAAGGTGTACGTGGATGACATGATAGCCAAGTCTCGGACCGAGGAGGAACACCTCCAAAATTTGCAAAAACTCTTCTAGAGACTAAGAAAGTATCAACTGAAGCTCAATCCCACTAAATGTACCTTTGTGGTAACATCCAAGAAGCTCATGGGTTTTGTGGTAAGTTAGAAAGGCATCGAGATTGATCCTGAAAAGGTGAAGGCAATCCAAGATCTTTCGCCACCTCAAACTCAAAAGGAAGTCCGAGGATTTTTAGGAAGGTTGAATTACATCTCCCAGGTTTATATCTTAGTTGACCGATAAGTGTAACCCCGTCTCTAGACTACTCCTGAAGAATAAACTAAGAATTTGGGAAGAATGTCAAGAAGCACTAGAAAATATCAAGAAGTATCTAACCAATCCTCCAATCTTAGTGGCACCAGTACCAAATAGGCCATTGATTTTGTACTTGGTAGTTTTTTGAAAACTATATGGGATGTGTGTTGGGGTAACACGATAACTCAGGCAAGAAGAAAAGGGCGATCTATTACTTGAGCAAGAAATTCACTGAGTGTGAGACGCGATATCCATTGATCCAAAGGTTATGTTGTGCCTTGGTATGGGATGCTAAGCGGCTCAGGCAGTACATGTTGTATCATACCATTTACTTGATTTCTCGAATTGATCCGTTGAAATTTTTGATGGAAACACCAGCTTTGACCAGGAAAGTGGCCCGTTGGCAAATGTTTTTGTCAGAATTCGACATCGTTTATGTGAATCAGAATGCGGTAAAAAGAAGTGTGGTGTCAGATCTTTTGGCAAGCTGTGCCTTAGACAACTATAAGCCATTGGATTTCATTTTCCCGAATGAATAGTTGATTTGTAATCTATCTGAAGGGACGTCCACCAACGTGAAAGAAGGATTGAAGCTTTATTTTGATGGGGCATCGAATGCCCTAGGCCATGGAATATGGGCAGTTTTGTTCTCCCCCGACAACATCTACTACCCTTCCACGAGTAGGTTAGAATTCTTTTGCACCAACAATATAGCCGAGTATGAGGCCTATGCCATGGGAATTTGAGCGGCCATAGAGAGAAAGGTCATGGTGCTCTAGGTTTTCAGAGATTCTTCTTTAGTAATCTATCAGCTTTAGAAAGAATGGGAGACTAAAGATCCAAAGTTGGTCCAAGATTTGGTCAAGGATTTTGAAGAAGTCAGTTTCACCTACTTGCCAAGAGAGAATAATCAGATGGCCGACGCCTTAGCAAATTTGGCTGTCGTACTCGAAGCAAGCGGGGCAGCCGAAATGGGGCTAATCGAAATACAAGCCTTCGAGGTACCATCCCATTGCTATAGTTTGGAAGAAGGGGGTGGTAATCCATGGTATTTTGACATCCTCCAATACATCAAGTTCTAGACTTATCCAAAGGGGGCTGATGATAATAACAAAATGACTATCAGAAGGTTAGCATCGGAATACGTCCTTGACAGGGAAATCTTGTACAAAAGAAGCAAGGATCAGATACTGTTGAGGTATGTCGGTGCTTGAGAGGCTGAAACCATTTTAGCAGAGGTCCATGTGGGCTTATGTGGAACCCATGCCAGCAGAGGTGTGTCAGTGTTCGGGAACCAACGCTAATATCACAAGAGCGACGGTTTGTAAGTTTCTTAAGAAGGAAATTATGTGTCGATATGGTCTGCCCAAAAGAATCATCACCAATAATGCTTCCAATTTGAACAATAGATGATGACCTAGGTGTGTGAACAATTCAAGATTATGCACCATAATTCTATCGTTTATCACCCCAAGATGAACAGAGCGGTAGAGACGACAAATAAGAATATTAAGAAGATCATAGCAAAAACTACGAAGACATTTAAGGATTGGCATGAGAGGTTCCATTTTGATTTGTTTTCCTATCGGACGTTCGTGAGAACTTCCACTAGGGCAATGTCGTATTCCTTTGTATACGGCACTAAAACAGTACTACCCATCGAAGTGGAAATCCCGTCACTTCAAATTTTGAACGAAGTATAGTTGGGTGAAGCCGAATGGATGCAAGCCAGGTTTGACCACTTGAACCTTATTGACGAGAAAAGGTTGAAAGCTATTTCCCATAATCAGATGTATTAGAAGCGAATGATGCAAGCTTATAACAAGAAAGTTCGCCCAATGGAGTTTTAGGAGGGAGATATAATGCTCAAAAAGGTCTTGTTGAATCAAAAGGACTTCTAGGGAAAATGGATGCCAAATTGGGAAGGGCCCTATGTCATGAAAAATGCATTCTCTAGGGGAGCGTTAATTCTAACAGAGATGGATGGGAAAGAATTGAGCAACCTAATAAACTCGGACTCCGTCAAGAACTATTACGCGTAAGAAGAAAAAAAGAAAAAGGAAAAAAAAGAAAAGAAAAAAAAGAAGAAAAAAAGGAGGGTTTAAGGTGAAAACCCAGAAATAGGTGCCTTAAAACCAAATGAGGGTCTGAATTGAAAATCCGAAAAGGACAGTTCAGATAGACTTGAATTTCGGCATCCAACTGACGAGCCCTAGTTTGATTGAGAGTCTATGCTTCGGTCTTCATATCATCAGGGGAAAGGTCCAAGGGTGGCCAGCGAGAAATCTATCGAGGTTGATGGATTCTCTCATCATTCATCCAGTCGATATTATCTACATCTTTTTCTTTTTTCATTTTCTCATGTTTGCCAAGACTTTCAAATTTATCCTAATATTCCTTCAATATTCAATAAAGTAGTATTTTAGTCCCTATTGTCTGTTTCACAGATAGATTGACATAGAATAAGAAAAGCAAAGAATTTCTTGGCATTACTATGATCTAACCTATTAAGTGCATGTTTATTCCTAAATAGGGAAGGGGTTCGCCAAGATTGCGACAAGAGGACATCAGAGGCAAAGTTGATAAAATCTATCGTGGAAAGGCATCGAATGTTCTTCATGTTGAAGTCCGAGAGACTAGAGGTGAAAACCCGCAAAGGCGCCCAGGAAAAAAAGAAAGAAAAAAGAGAGAAAGAAAATAAAGAAAGAAAAAGAAAAGAAAATAAAATAAAAAATTCTCTAAAGTGAAAACCTGAAAAGGCACTTTAGAAAAAAAAGTTCGAGAACTCAAAAATAGGGCATGAAGGGTGAACCCGAGTGAGGGAGGAAGCACCGCCATTACGAAGAAGAAAAAAAGGAGGACGCGAGTAAAATGGGGGCAAGAAGAGAAATTGCCCAAGAAAGTTTAAAATTGTTATCATTCATGCATCATGTCTAGTTAGGTATCCCTAGGTTAGGAGCATGCTAACTCATATCATCACAGTTTTTCATGACTTCTCACAGATATCCAAAGGAAGATCGAGCACCTTTTGAGAAGAGGATTCGATGACAAAGTAAAATGCAGAAAGGATTTTAGGCGCAATAGTAAAAACTCGTCATACCAAGATTTCAGAGCAAATGAGGCAAATACTTACAGCTCAAGGATTTAATACGGAGGATTCCAAACTCACCACATCAGGATTCCAAAGCGAAGGAGGCAAATGATCATAGTTCAGGAAAATCAGAAGGCCCATTTATATAGGTCCAAGAAGAATGGAACCTTCGTGTCAAGAATTGTCATTTTCTCTCTACTGTTTCGGAGGTACGCACCAACACACTTTGTCTCTACTACTTCAGGAATTGAGTTCACCTACCATTTGAGTACATTTGGATTCATTCACTGCCATTTCGAAAGAATGAGTCATTTGATGGTTAGTTGGCTCATCTACTGCCATTTCAGAAAGACATGTCAGCACCACCCCGTTTACTTCATGCCGTTTCGGGAAAGTAAAGTTATTTGGATTCATTCACTACCATTTCGGAAGAATGAGTCGTTTAAAGGTTAGTTGGCTCGTCTACTGCCGTTTCGGAAGGATATGCCAGTACCACCCCATTTGTTTTCTGCCATTTTGGGAAAGCAAGGCTATTTTGATTCATTCACTGCCATTTCGGAAGAATGAGTCGTTTGAAGGTTAGTTGGCTCGTCTGCTGCCGTTTTGAAAGGATATACCAGCACCACCCCGTTTACTTTATGCCATTTCGGGAAAGCAAGGCTATTTGGATTCATTCACAGCTATTTTAGAAGAATGAGTCGTTTGAAGGCTAGTTGGCTCGTCTGCTGCCATTTTAGAAGGACATGACAGCACCACCTCGTTCACTTTCTTTCGTTTTGGGAAAACGAAGTTATTTGGATTCGTTCGCTACCACTCCGGAGGAATGAGTCATTTGCTAACTCGTATGTTCATTACCATTTTGGGAGGACCCGCCAGTATTACCAGTTTATTTTCACCGCTCTAGAAAAACAAATTATTTGGATGTGTTCACTGGCATTCCAGAAGAGCAAATCGTCCAACAGGGAAGTGGGACAAAATTAGTGCTTATGGTCTTTGCTTTATTCTTGTTCCATAAGTATAAGTAAAGAGGGGCAGCTGTAATCACTAATTTTGTCCATGATGGACCTTTTATTTTTTATTTTACAATAATGGGCTTATATATATGTTACTACTCTAAATATTGCACTATGGGCTTTGTTTAAATTTAATTATCTATATATGTAAATGTGATTACCATTAAAATAAAAAAAAATCCAAAAAATATTACTCTTTTTATTCATTAATAGTCTTATATTATATGTCATGTTTTTAAAACCAAAAAAACATTAATAGTATTATCGGTTCATTATACTTAAGGGCTATTGGAATTGAAGTTCAATTTAGTTTGATACACGTTGCTATTCATTATCATATTGTTGTTACTATTTATTATTCTATTACCCAAACGAAAAACCCCAAAGTTATTGGTATATTATATTATGTTATCTATATGTTATCATATTGTTTTATTATTGCTAGTATTATTATTATTTGTGTTATTAAACCAAACTAAACAGAATCAAAAAGACTTAATAAAATAGATGCAGTTCAGTATATATATAACAAGTAAATAAAAGGCCCAAGTTTACAAGGTCCAATTACATTTCAAAACCCATGAAAATGTATACATATTATATCAGGAGGCCCGATAAGGCCCAAGATTAATTAAACCCCTAAAAACCTTAATCCTCTTTTATCCCTTGTGCGGCTGGCTCCCAGCCGTTAGATCTGGGAGAGATCTAGCGGCCCAATATCAAGGCAGAGAATGTTATGGAGTCCCCACGCGCCTGTCGCATCGGCTCCCCCACTCACGTGTGTGATCCACACGCGACTCTTCAGCTTCCACGCGCACCGGCCTTCCATCTCCAGTTCCAGCTTGTCCTCCACGTCAGCCGAAAGAACGTCAGCCAAAAGAGCCAACGACCATACACCACATCACCATTGCTCTGCCACGTCGACTTGGGTCACCAGAATTTTTTTGATCACGACATTTCTCTTTTTGGTCCCCAATTCCCCAACACTCAATTACATGCAAAGGAATCAAAGTATTAGAGAATTCAAAGGGATTAGGAGACATACTTAGAAACGCACCAACAATAACAGAAAACAGATGAATCTGGCCAAAAAATATAGTAGCTAATGGGAAATTTCAGAAGGTTTTTCTTTTATTCTAAAGCATGTAATATTTGGGGTATATAAACAAAACCATAACTATTTGTAAAGGATTCTAGATTTCATTGAGGCAATAGAGAACAGAGTAAAAAGAAAAGCTTTCTAAGGTATTCTTTCTCGTTTCTCTTTATTTTTTTCAGCATTTACGTTCATAGGAGTTAGGGTTTAGAGTATGCTACCTTCGGTATCGTTTCGTCTCCCCCTACGTCGTCGCCTTTCTCCACCAGTAATAAGCCTCTTGGCCCCCTTATGGCCGTGCATGGTGAACCGGTGAAGGTGCGAGCGTCGAATGAGGTTTTTTTCTTAAAACCATGCTCAACGTTTCGAGTTTGTCTTTGGTGTTTCAAAAAGAAAAGAGGTTGAGTTTGTAAAAAAGGGGGTTAGATTCAAGTTTAGAGTAAACGAGTGAGTCGTTTGTAGGGTTTTTTAAGTTCCCCAGCCACCGACGAACAGCAGTCGATGCGGCGAAAAACAGTGTTTTTTTGGGTTTCCTAGGCCGATGAGCGGGGAATTTTTAGAACTTTTTTGAAGGATAATAATAAAAATTCTATTTTCAGTAAAAATTATATTTTATACTATTTTTAAAAAAATGGGATAATTTTGTTTTAAGGACCTCCGTGTTCTCTTAATTGCGCCCTTTAGTCCTTCTGCCTCTCTATTTTCCTCCTTTGATCCCTCTGCGTTTGTAAATCATGCTGTGAGGGCTTCTGTCTTTTTTAATCCTGTCCCAGGTCCCTCAAGCTTTCAAAAGCTTTCAATCTCGTCAGTATTTTGAGACACTAGCAAATCCTCTTTTGGTCCTTTAAGCTTTAGATTTTGTTAAATCTGGTCCCAAATCCAGACTTGAAACCCCTTTTGAAACTCCTTTTATCATGCATATTTGTTTGTGGTCTTGTATCTTTTATTTTCGGCCCTTATTGCTTAATGTTTATTTATGATTGATTTGTATGATGTTTATGCATAATATGATTTAATGTGGTTTTGGTATAATATGTGATTATTGTAATGTCCCCTTCTATGTGTATATGATATATGCTTATAATATATAGCTTGGTTATAGTATACAATTTTGTACATAGTAGATGTTTTCATATAATATATGCATATAGTATAATGTTTTATTCAACATACGATAATTGTTTCGTAAAAATATATGACGCATATGTTCATATAATATGTGTATAATATGTTTATATATGTAATGTATGTATATATATACTAAGGTTTTTTATATAATATAATGTAAGTTTTTATAATGTATATAACACAGCTAAAAATATATATGTATAATATAGTTTCAAATATATGTAATATGTCTTTATATATATAGTATATGGTTTATAGTATTCAAGTATATATGTGTTAGGGTTGCTTAGTTTAGTTGTTTGGGCCTTTTTGCGTTTTGGGCCTAGGTTTAGCTTTAGCTTAGTGGGCCTTGGGCTTAGCTTAGGTGGGCTTTGTGTTTGTTAAGGCCTTTAGATTAGTTTAGGAATTAATTTAATTAATTTAAGTCACATGCTCGTCTCATAGGGGCACGGTTTTAAATTAATTAGATTAATTTAGGATTAGCCTTTTAGAGCCTTAGTTAGATTAGAGCTCGAATTGATTTAGTGAATTTAAATTTACCCTTGGCTTATTGGGATAAATGTTAAGTTCATAAAATTAGTTGGACGTTTCTTAATTACTTCTAAGATAAAATTAACGTGGAGATTGGATTGACGTTTAAATTAAAACCATGATTAATTAATTTGATTTACTCTAAATACTATTTTTTGGCTTATTGGAATAGTAGTTTAAAATTTATCGAATTAATTATCATGTTACAAGATAAATCATAATTTTTTTTAGTTTTTAGTCTTTTAGGGCTAATTAATTTAGAGTTAATATTAGATTCACCTAATTGATAACTAGATCACTAATTGAACTTTTATAACTTTGGCCTTTTAGGGTAGACCTTAGGTGGGCTTTTGTGTGTTTTTTTTAAAGCTTTTTGTTTGACATTCATATTAATTGTCATTCATGTGACCCAAATATTTTGAATTAATCTAAATCATAAAAGGGAGGAATTTATTAATTTCGATATTTCTGTCATAACAGTCTGAGCTTAAAGGATGTTGACAAAAATATTTGGATTAATCCTTACCGTCCCAAGGTAAAGTTAAAAGTTGATAAAATCATTATATCATATTTTAGCTGGTTGTACCGCACATAAAGGTGACATGAGAGATTCAAACCATAAATTAACACGACAGTCAGGCTTATATGATGTCGGTTTCATCTATGGTCAGATGTATCGTCAACCTTATTAATTAAATGTCCAATTAATTTGAACCCACCAATTTGATAAAGCTCGTTCAATTAAAGTTAATTTTCAATTAAGTACGCAGAGTTAAATTCAATTCCAACTCCAACAAATTCCATCAATTTTAAAGACAAAAATATTATGGTGCCAATTTTCTGGCGTGACGGGGTGCTAATCTTTCTCCGCGCGTAACCAACTCCTGAACCCTTTCGTAATGAATCTCCGATGAGAATCGAATCCAATCTCAATGAGAATCAAATCCGATCTCAAATTCCCTTAGCGAATCCTTCGCTAAGTGTGTTCATAGGAAGTCAAATATGCTACAAGCTGATCCTTCCTCCCAACTTTAAATCAGAACAACATTCAAATCAACGTGCATTTTTTGAGATAAAAGTGTAAAGATTTTTAAAAGAAAGGCCGATTGCCGATCTAAGCTTTCAGAAAATTGAGAATGTTATTCGAAGATATTAAGTGCTTTTCAATTCTCACAAAATGAATTGAGGCATAGCTTTAAGCCTTTGGCTAATTGGGAAATTAGCTAAGCATAATTATGGTAGAAATCATAATTAGCGTTTTAAAAACAAATAAAAAACTTAAAAACAATGACGTAAAGAACAAGGAATTTTATAGAACTTCAAAAGCAAGAACAAAATTAAGAATGACAGATGATTTTCTAGCTTACCCCGAGGGGGTATTTATAGTATTCTAAAACTCAAAAAATAACCTAGAAATGATAAAAAAAATCTTAAAAATATTCAAATTTAAATCCTAAAAACAAAGATGTTTGAAATTCGAAACGCAGCTAATCCTGCTTATTTGTTCTTGCTGACTAGACCTTCTGAAAGCTGCTGACTAAATCTTCTAGAAGTTGCTGACTGGATGTCACGTCAGACTTCATGCCCAGAGTCATGCCCACTAGCCCAGCCTTGATTCTAGAAAATAAAATTGCAGAACTTTGCCTTTTAAGTGTAATTTCCAGAATTCAAGTCATGCATAGAAAATGTACAAAAACATCCAAATCAGCACCATGAACTAGCCATTAAAGGCATAATTAAAGATAAAAAGGTAATCATTTAAACTACTTATCAACTTCCCATGGCATGCTGCTCAACACCTCCAACACGCTCATCTGCATATAAGAGCATATTAAAATCACCCCTAACATCCAAGGAGTACTCGCACCAGGATTGATACTCTCAAGCTGTCTCTACATGTGTTTACATTTTGAACTAGATGGACTAGCATAAAACACTGCAAGTTGAAATTGGAAAACACCCACCGCATCATATAGTCCACACATAATAAACTAATTAGAAATTTGGACCACATCAATAGAATCATTCCAGAGTAACCACAAACCACCATTGAAACCATGCGACTCCACCCGAAAAGAATTGGTAAACCCAAGTTTAGCAATGACTTTATCCGCCCCAATGTCACTTACTCTAGGTTTGAACAACGCCGCCAAACAAAGGTTATTTTCACAAAAACAAGTTTTGAAGTGTCGTCAGAAGGTCAGACTAGCAGCACCCTGACAATTCCATAGCATAAATTTTATCATCATAACAACAGAAAAAATGGGAGCAAACTTACTAAGACTCGGTAAGATCCCTAACATCTTACTCGCCTTCTTCTCTTGTATCCACTGGCTGAAACTCAGCTAAATACTCAACATCATCATCCGATGAGTGCACCATGGATGAGTTGTGATCTAAATCAACGGTAGAATCCCCAAGGGGTTCGCCGATGTCCAACTACTCTGGCAAATGTCGCACCAATTCAGCCTGTGACATCTTGGTCAAACTACGGGGATTCTAGCTTTTTTGAACCTTCAAACCCCGACGCATAACATCACCCAAGCCCCTACTTATCAACCCCTTACCAAGCTGACCTTTCGACCTTGCATAAACTGTCCTATTGTAATACCCCAAAATATGGCTCAGAATTATTGATAATAATTTGAATGTGACTCAATTGATTTAGGTGTCTCTTAGAATAACCAATTAAGAGAATTAGGACCAAATTATAATAATAAATAAGTCGAGAACCTTATTAAAATGGCTCAATTGAATTCATGTTAGAGTTTGATGTTTGCATGTAAGAAAATAGATTTTTGGAGGGTATTTACACTTGTCCAATTAAGGACAAGCAAGGTGTTGGGGATTTAGGGAAGCATGGCATTTGATGGAAAATAGTGAAATGAACAAGAGTTTGTTCATCCTTTTTTTGTTCTTCTACCTAATCAATAGCCGAATGTTTTTGAGAGAAAGCTTAGAGTGGGTCAACATAATTCAAATTTAGCTCTTTTTCAAGGTGGGAGTCTTCTTAGGGAGGTAATTGCTTTGATCCTTTTTCTTGTAAAGTTAGGAGAACATGAACAAAGATTTAGGGAGCTTTCGAATGATATTTGAAGGGTGTTAGATATGTTTGAAATTTGAATTTTAAGGTTGTTTAAGCATATAGAATTTTCAATTGGACCTTGATGCTTGTATTGTTGTGATTAGAACCAATTGGTGCTTACATTGCTTGGTAAGAAAAGTTAGGAGGGGTCGTTTGAATGTTTTATATGTATATGTATGTTGCTGCCCTGTTTTGAATGCACATGAATGCTATAGGGATTGTTTTGCTACAAAGTTAAATGGTAATGAATTTTTGAACATGTATAAACAAGATTATATGCAAATTAAAACTGTTTCGAGATTATGGGAAAAATTTTGGACTGTTTAGATTAGTTTGAAACAGAGGAAGGGCTTCTAGTGTTCAATTGGGACTGGTTTGAATGTGTACAACTATAACAAGGGTTGTTTGAGTGTATATAAGCATGTATGAGGAAACAAGGATTGTTTCGAATATTTGTACATGTGAATGTTTGAATAATATAACAGTTTTGCATATAGGTAAGTTTTGGTAGATTGGTTTGATGACTATATAAGTGAGAATGGGTGTATTAGAGACTGTTTTGGAATGTTATACATGTTAGTGGACTGTTATGCATCTATACTAATGTATGGACTGTTTTGAAAACATGTAAATGAATCTATGTGTGATAAGGGCTGTTTTGTGTAAATTATATGTACACTTGAATGTTGAATTGTTTGCAACTAAATGACCATTAGAGAATTGCCCTAATATATGATTGTATTTTTTAAAAACTAGACCAAGAAGGATTTAAAACAATAAGGGTTAAGATAGATCCAGTTGTAGACAAACAAATAGGGGATCGTGATCCGGGAGCAAAGCTAGCTCGGAACAAACTGTGAGTGTAGTTTAAAGTCTCGGGATAGGCTCAAAACCTTCTCGAGCATTTCTTGTTGTTTAATTTCTATACTATATATATATATATGCATATGCTCGAATGATATGTGCACGCATAAGATGGATCATGAGGTAAGTACTTAATTGTAAAGTACTATGTGACATGAGTTACTTGACTAATAGAAACTTTGTATGTGTTCATGAATATGTTTGATAAGATATGATATAAGTATTAGATATGATGATGCAAACTTGATGTTATGTTCCTATTGTTATAAACAAGCCATGCCATTCGAGCACACTAATAAGATAAGGAGCTAAGCTCACTTCCGACTTTGATATGATAAGTTAAAATGAACTGCTTACTAGTCTTGAAAGTTATATGTGAATATATGTGTTCAAGAAACTAAGAAATGCATATTGTATTCGAAAGATTTCATGTAATTGAACTTGTGAATATGCTTCGAAATAAGCCTTGATTGCATGATTGCAATATTATGGAGCAATGCTCATCTTTAACAAGATTATGACATGTTACATGATTAAACAAACATGGAGCTAAGCTCAACCTTGATTCTGTTAAGATAAGAATATGTGAAAAGCCTTGGTTTCGAGTCAGTCACAGGTCTAGTTGGAATGCCATAGAGTCCATAGAGCTCGTGTTTGGGGTGGACTACGGTCCTTATTTGGCGACATTAGGAGGGAAGTTTTGTGGTCACTTGGCGACAGTATGAGGGATTGACCGGTACTGCGAGTACCATTTTGTTTGGCGACAATTGGTTGGGGATTCGTGTACCTAGGTTGTTACTTGATTCTCAAGGCTATGTTAAAGACAAATAATGAAATTTGCAACTAAGTTAATGAATAATTCTAATACCTTTTTGTAACAAGAAATATATGCCCATAAAATGTTATGGTTGCTATTTTATATGACAAGAAACCCTTGAACATGATATGTAATGTTAGATAACTTGTTTGAGTAGTAATATACATGTAATGTACCTATGGATAGGCTTTATTAAAGAGAAATTTTAAAATTTATAAGTTATATCAATGAATTATCGTGATGAACTTAATAACAAGTAATATAAATCTATAGATTAAAGAATATCTTTTGGGTGATTAGATATGCTTTATTGGAATGCCTACATATCTAAGTTTACTATGAATGTTTGTATGCTTAAGTCTTGTTCGAATATCAAATGTAATTTGAAACTGTTTTGAGTATAAAAAGGGTATACATAAGTAGCTTGGATTGTTTTGAACTTGTATAAATATATATGGGACTGTTTATAGTATGTATATGTGTACATATGTAATTTGAAACTGTTTTGAGTATAAAAAAAGGTATACAAAAGTATTTTGGACTGTTTTGTACTTGTTTAAATATATATATGACTTTTTAGTATATATATATGTGTACGTATGTAATTTGAAACTGTTTTGAGTATAAAAAGGGTATACATAAGTAGGTTGGACTGTTTTGTACTTTATAAAAATATATTGAAATGTTTTGTACTTTATAAAAATATATGGGACTGTTTTTAGTATGTATATGTGTACATGTGTAATTTGAAACTGTTTTGAGTATAAAAAGGATATACATAAGTAGTTTGGACTGTTTTGTACTTGTATATATATATGGGATTGTTTTTAGTATGCATATGTGTACATATGTATTTCGGAATTGTTTTGAGTATAAAAGTATGCACATGAATGTTGGGTTGTTTTTGGATACGTTTTAATAAATGCTAGGTAGTTTTGATCATATATAAGTAAATACATGAAAATTGGGTCGTTTTGAGTACATTTAAATACATGCTAGATTATTTTGATCACATATTTATATGTTATGCCCATGATATGTTCGATGTTTTAGGAGACAAGTAGTTCGTGTAATACCCCAAATCATGGCCTACTAACATGCCACAAACTAATTATAACTTAATTGTACAAACATTCTATAAATTAGAAGAATTGATTAAATCTAGTGACCAAATTAGATGGATTTGATAACTAAATAGCCGAATCATGAAGGATCAAATAGTAACAATATGTAACTGTTGATTTGCATGCAACTAGGATGTGTAATTAAGGAGTTATGAAGCAATTAGACCTTTAGTTGCCATGTTGAGGCATTCAGCCAAGCCAAGTGATAACAACTTGGATAGGTGTCCATCTACCTATCATCTTCTCCACTCAACCTTTCTCCTACCTTGGCCGAAACTCTCTCAACCATCTAGGAAAAGAAAGCCACCATTGTAGATGATGGAAGCTTGCATGTGATCATATTTTCATGTACTTGGATAAGCTAGGAAGATTGTAAGTGAATTCTAAGTCCTTCCTCCCTAGCAACTTGTTCGAATAGATGTTTGATGATTGAAATTGAACTTGAATTCATAGAATTGTATGTTAGATGTTATGCTTAAAACTAACTTGAATTGTAGCTTGAATGTGGTTGAAATTCTATTGAAATTAGGATGAAATTATGCTTGATCGAATGGAATATGTACATGAACGAAACCATTGCTTGATTGATCATGTAACTTGATAAGGTGATTCGAATTGTATGAATTAGGACTTGAATTGAGTAAAAAGCTTGCTGGAAATTTAGAACATGTTAAATTGAGATTTTAATAAATTGAAAATCATGATTGGATAGTGAAAATTGAGCTTAAAGATGAAACTAGTCACATTTGATTGTTAAATGGCTAACTAGGGACTGTTTTGAAAGAATTGATAAATGCTGGACTGTTTTGACAGAATTGAGGGCTGGAATTTATGAGTTTAAAACAGGGGAAGGTCAATTTAAATGCTTGCTAGATTGAATTGTTTGAATAATGATCAATTGGACTGCTATAAGATGCTTGTTGAGATGTATGTGGAATAGGGACTAGAATCAAAACCATGAATGATCTAGGGACTGAATTGTATGAATTAGGGGTTGGAGATAGTGACTTAAAACAGGGGAAGTTGATTAAAAGTTTGTTAACATGAATTGTATAAGATAATCACAAATTGGACTCTTTTGTAGAACAAAGAGAAGGGTGAAATTGCAAATTGTTTTAGTGGACTGTTTTAGCAAAAAATAGGACTGTTAGGGACTGTTTTGTATAGCATTGTAAATATATTAAAATGGGACTGTTTTGGACGGTTTAAGAACAGGGAAAAACTGTTTTAATTGATTGAAAGGATAAAATTGTTAGATTGTTGGAATACAACGTGACTCTAGTTCTTGTGAACTTGAATTGCTTGAAATATATTGATGGTTGTTGATTTTGATTTCCATTATATTGGATGTATGTTAGAACAAGGAGTGGATCTTGTGGAAGAAGATAGAGTTGGGCAACCTAGTAACAAGCAAAAAGGGATTTGGATCAAGGATCAAAACTAGCTTGTATTGTGAGTGTAGCTTTTACATAGGGTTAGGACTTGGGTCCTAACCTATTATGCACAATTTTTATTCCATTGATATGTTTACGTTATGAAATTAATCTAAACTATGCTTGGAAATGAATTAAGGGAAGAATGGCTTAAACGGAAACTTGTATTAATACATGCTTAATATATGATTTGGTAATGCAAATGGATCATGTAAACAAATGGATTGATCTTCTATGGTTTCTTGTATTGACTTATTCGAATGAATCAAGAATGCTTAGACATGATCTTGCTTGATGCTAATGATGACATGAAATGCAAACTTGCTTGAATTAAAATGAATGCATAACAAAATGAGCTAAGGCTCGAATGGCCTAAGGGCTATCTTGATCTTGATAGATAAATACTTGAAAGGGATGCTTAAATAAGCTACTAACTTGCCATGATCTTGTTGTGTACTTGCCCTGACTTGAAATCTTGAACTTACTTAATTGACAAGTAAATCAAACAAAGCCTTGGTTACTAGTTGGTCATAGGTAGGATGGAATGCCATAGAATCTAGAGCTCATTGTGATTGGGTGGACTACGGTCCTGGGCCAAGGCCCTTATTTGGCGACAGTATGAGGAATATGTGTTATGGTCACTAGCGACAGTATGAGGGTGATATGACTAGTTTCTTGTTTTGTCGAAAGTTGGTTGGTGACTCGATTACCTACACATAACTATGTACCAATGCCTAATCTAAAATGAATGAGCAAGAAAGAAATGCATGGCTTAAAGCTTGGAATGATACTTGACTTGATACCTTGAAATTGCTTGCTTACATGATACTTGAAAAGTGATCATACTCGAATTAATATGCTTAAACATGCCTCTTGTCTTGATATAGTACTCGATCCAACTTGAAATGGAAACAACCTTCTTGTTAATTGTTGTTCGAATGGTATTGAAGCATGAATTAGTGTATATTACTTGAGATTGAGGCCTAATTATATGTTCTTGTGCTTGTGATGATATATATATAATAACGGCAATAGCTATACATGATTACTTGACTCCCTACTTGTCTTGAAACACTTGAAACCTTAAGTTAGACTTAACTTTACATGCTTAAACCTTAGCTAGGTTGTACTTGATTTAAGACTACCTAAACTTGATAATTGGCTAGTAATAGTTACTACCTCACTAAGTACATTATGTACTTATCACTCTTGTTTCCATACTTCCCAAACCACAAGTTTAAAGAGATCTTAAAGCTATCTTCCTTGAGCTTGAAGCAAGATACAAGCAGAGCTAGAAGTATGACTTCGAATCTATTTTGTAACTCTCCTAGTTGGTGGCACTTAGATATGTACATAATTAAGCTAGAACGTGCATTTTGTTCATGTTGAAGTTTGTATATAAATTGCCTTGACCTTTAGAAGCTTGTAAATACTTATTTGGCAATGTTTGATTCCATGATATCTAGATGCTATGTGAATGAATTAAGCATGACTTGTTGAATGTGGAGAATGGAACTTGGTTACATGATCTAGTTATATTTGAATGTGTTTAACAATGGGACACTATGTGCTTAACTCTTGTATGTACTATTCGAATTGATCACTTGGATGATTAGGTTGCTTCTAGTTTAAGTAATTAAGGTCATGATAAGTTAGACATGATTGCTAGTTGATGTTAAGCTTGCTTGAAGGCATGTTGATGGTGTTAAGATTCGAATGAGTACAATGGTGACCATGTCTAGTAACCAACATTATATGTAACCCTGTCTTGAATGTAAATTGCTAGAATATTATGCTTAGTGAACTTGACATGAATATGACATTGTAACCATGTTTAACATTGTCTTGAATTTAGATCAAAGTTGCGCATATTTGAATAAACTTGAAATGAAATTGAGTCTTGCCTTGAGTGTATTCGATTGCCTACATGTATAAGGGACTATGTTATACCTCCTTGATTGATACTTGGAGGCCTATATCTATATTTGGTAGGCCATAATGTTTGTAAAGCATGATCTTGATGATTGTTTAGCTTTCTTGTTAGGCAAGCAACTCATCTAATAGGATGGTTCAAAAGTTTTAAATAGCTTGTATTCTTGTGTGAATTATTGTTTGCTTGTTTTAACACTCCTTGGCCGGGTTTGTAATACTCCAAAATTTACTAAGTTGATTAAGGGTCATTTAGTACTAAAATAATAGCTTAAAAGCTAACTTAGTAACTAAAATGACAAAAATGCGAAAGTTGGAATTTCTTTAATTATGGGTTTTGGAAAGGAAATTTCTAAGGTTTAAAGGTCTCATGTGATAGATAGTAAATTGAATAAGGTATTCTTAAAGTTTGGTTGAATTCCAAGGAAAATTGGAATGAGAATTGAAGTTTAAAAAGGTAGTGACCAAAATGTAAATTTTGAAAATTTTATGGCTAAAGTATAAACTTTGGAAAAGTTTGGGGATTAAAGTTGTAATTTTCCAAAAGTTGAGGGTTTTTATTTCATAAATAAATGGATCATCTAAGGGTGTGAATCGAATGCGGAATTATTGGTTCGATATGATACTTCGATTATTGGGAAAATCACAGTTAAAGTTTAAGTGGAATTCATATACCCGGATTGAACTGGAAAATTTTAAAATTTTTCCATATGATAGAGAAAGGTTATAAAAGTCATTTCCAAGTGTTGGAAATATTTTTAGTTTGATTCAAGATGAATCCTATAGTTTATTTTTGAGTAAAGGATTATTTATCGGTATATTGGATCGAATGAAAATTTTGGAGACTGATCCAAAAGCTATGGAAAAGTCATAAAATGTTATTTTATGAATATTTTATTATGGTTGGTTGAATTCTAACTAGATTTAGTTAGATTGTAATGGAATGACAATTTGGAAACAAACTAGTAAATAAAGACTAGTTGGAGGGCAAATTGGTTATTTGGCCCCAATGGCAATTTTGAAATATTTAAAAAGTTATAAGGGAAATTTTGGAAAGAGAAAATGGAAGATTAAATCTTCGCCCTTGATTGATGATAAAATCAATCTCAACCATTGGATAAAAAGGGCAAAATTGTAATTTCACTATTAAATAAATTTAATATTCATTTAATAGATATATATGTAAAGTAATGGTGCAAGCAACAAACGTGAGGTCTAGGGAAAGAAAGAGAAATTTTTCCAAGCTCGATTCAAGCCCCAAAACACAATTTTCAGGTAATCTCTTCAACTACAAAGTTGTTCTACTCTTCAAGCCCTATCTTTTGATATCAATAATTCATGGAATCCATGCTTGATTGATGAGAATTTACATGAGAAAGAAATTAGGGTTTATGGATCAAATTGGGGCTTTTGAGATTTTATGATTCCATGATTGAATTCAAGTTGAAATCAAGCTAGTATGATGTTAAAATCATGATATTGAGTTTGGATTTAAGTTTTACATGTTTTGATTATTATGAAGATGATTAAGGTTTATGGATTCAAGTTTAATTTAGGGTTTGTGATGTTGAAATAATGATCTAGTAAGCTTGAATTGTTGTTTAGAAGCAAAACCCTAAGTTAAATTGGGTAGGGACCATTTTGGCAACTAGAAAAGTTGAAGGACCAAATCTAAATTTTTAGAATTTGGAGTGTATTTATGTTATTAATGAGGTTAGAGATAAGAAAATGAAGTTAGAATGCCAAATTGAGGTTGAATTGAATTAGTGACTATTTTGACAATTTGTCAAAGTTAAGTGACCAAATCGAAATTGAAGTTTTGTATGGGGGTTAAATCTGATTTTTAGTTGTAATGATGGAATTAAGGTAGTAATGTTGAATTGAGGACTAAATTGCAAAGTTAAGAAACTTGAATCCTTATCTTTGCATTTAGTGACTATTTCGGTAAATAAGAAAAATTAGGGAGAATTATTGTGAATAATTATTTGGTGAAGAATGTGATGAGTTGGTGGTTTAAAGCTAGTGATTGAACTAAATTGAAAAGTAGAGAAATAAGGAGAAGTTAGTATAAAAGTTGAAGTTGTTTATGGAAGCTGTGTAGGAAAACTGGTTTATGGCAGTAAATTTGAAAATTCACCATATATTCTAAAAAAATGATTAGAAGGTGAATTTTATACCGATGTAAAGATTTGTTCGTCTAGTTTCGTGTCCAACAAACGGAAACTGATTTCGAGTTCCGAGTAAAAAGATATGAATTTTTAAGTGGTGAAAGGTTAGAAAACAGTATAGCAGGTTGTTCCGAAATTCAATACTGGAAATTGACTTTGAATATTCTCCATAAATCGTACAAGTTGAATTTGGGCTATTAATTTATATGGATGAAAATCTTATTGAATCTAGTTTCTATCAGAACAAAAAGAATCGATTTCTGAGTTGTAGATTATTTTATAAAAATATTTCTTTGGAGGTACTACAAACTACCAGAAAATGAGAATTGATACACTTTGTATCTAAGGTTGATTAGTAGGCTTAAAAAGGGTTAATGGAAGTTCAAATTGGTCACTAAGGACCATAATGAGTTTTTGAACAATACAAGGAAGAAAAGAAAATGTTTGGAGATTTTGTACTCAAATGATTATATTGGACAATATGTCTAAAATATTGTTAGATTGGGATCTAACAAATATTTTACTTATTTGAATTATGAAGTTAAGTTCGAATCAAGGGAGGTTTGAGGTACAATGAAGGAAAGGATCAAAGAGGACTTAGTGAGGCATACTAATACATGGCCCAGATGAGTGCAATGCATACATAACATTATACATGGATGTTTCATACATCACCGGTAGGACTTGCGATGAGTCTACCTGATTTATATATTGTCATGATAATTATATTATTGATCATATATTTGACATATTTTAAATATGTCAAAGGTTGAAAATAAATGCACTGATCACTAGTTATTGATGATGGTATAATATGAATGTTATTTTGGTTATGAACTGTTAAATGTTGATATATATTGATATATGTTGCCATTGATGACTAAATGATGAAATAAAGCCCAATGTATGATATAGAGGTTCAAAGGTATAGTTGGCTAGCCATAGGGTCATAAAAAGCTGTATAAATATTCTAAGCACTTCGGTGCAATATTCATAAATACTCATTGAGGGTATACTCATGCAAGGTTTGGGTATACGGAAACACTTAGGGTGTTAAGCACTACGGTGCAATTTTAATAATACTCAATGAGGGTATACTCATGCAAGGTTTGGGTATACGGAAGCACTTAGGGTGCTAAGCACTACGGTGCAAATAATATGCATACTCAAGAAAGGTTGGGTATGGGGGGATGACTCGTGTAGATAGAATCTCTTAAATTCGATACCTTGGGTAAAATAAATTGAAAAGAATAAAAAAAACATGAAGATAAGCTTGAAAGCTTGCAGATAGAAATGGAAAAAAGGTATCGGTAAGCATTGAAAGCTTACGGATGGAAATGGCAACAGTATTGGTAAGATCTAATCTTATCACTTTGATATACATATTTTATTTATGTTAACAAGCATGTAATGGTAAAGTGATCATATGCATTGTTAATCATTAATATTGATATTATGACTATTGCACTTGAATTTGAATTATTGCCTCACTAAGTAAATACTTAGCGTGTAACTGTTTTACACGTAGGAAAGAAGAAATGGTTGGAGTAAGGAGCATATACAGACATCATCAATTAATAACATGTACATCAGTATCAGTAAGATATCTTTCGACACTGTTTGATATTTACTAGATGGCATGTATATTAAAAGGATATGTCTGCTCTGATATAATTTGTATTTTATTTGGTATCTGGATGATTTTAAATCAGGTAGTTTTTAGGCAGTTTTATTAATTATATCAAGACAAATTAAATTAATAAGTTGCTGCATGAAAATAAACTCGATTTGAAGATGAAAATATTATTTTTAAATTTCACGCGAATAACTAGATTTGTAAGTAAAAATGAAATACATTGTAATATTTTTAAAGAAACAAAATTTTATCGAATTACAAATGTAGGGGGTTTTACGAATTTCTTGTGATACCTCTAACTCATATTCAGTGATGGATACCGAAAATGGGTGTTACAAGGTTACTCCTAACCTGGATGAGGGGTGTTACTGTAACACCCTAAAATTGGCCTAGAAATGTTACCACAATCTAAACTATAGGCTAACTGAATTCATAAGTTGATCAATTTAAAAGAAGAATGAACATTGGCCATCCTTAAAATCTAATAACTGAAATTGAACCAAATTGAATTGAAATTAAAACTAGAAGGCATAAATGAAATGATGAAAATGTGAACATGCAAAATCCTATAGATTGCATGTAAAATAGAAATTAGATCAAGACCTTGACACATGTCCTCATTGGAGGAGAACATGTGCCATTTAGGATGATGACTCATGCTAGTGGAGGAAAAATAACCAAAAATATTGCCATCTTCCTCCCCATTGTCATCCATTGTGGCCGAAACATAGAGAGAGAAAGGGGAGAGAAATTTGCATTCAAACACCTTCAATTCAAGCTTCTTGATTCATCTATTGATCAAATCTAGCTTGGAGAAGGTATAATACTTGATTCTAACTTGTTATAGATTGATTGAACTTTGAATTGATGATGTTCTTGTTGTCTTGATGAAATTGGATGAATGTTATAAATGTTAGGGACATGATATCTTTGATGTAAACTTGAAATCTTGATTTCTAATAACCCAATTTGATATAGGATATATGTATAGTTGCTGGAAATTTGAGGTATATGAACATGGTTCAAAATAGTCTTGATTAGGGACTATTTTGATTGAGAAATTGTGTAAACATGTTAAATGAACTTAGAACCCTATTTTGATCATGTTTCTAGGTAAAAAGAAGAGTGAATTGAATACATATGTTGCTGGAAATGTGACTACACCTAATTGAACTAGTTAAATTAGGTAATGGACTGCCTAATTGATTAATTGGATGTGCAAATGTGATCAAATAGATCAAACTAGGTTCAACATGATTATGTCCTGTTTTAAGAACATTGCTAGGTGAATTATGATGACCTAGACATGTATGAACATGAACATGAATGTAATTGCCATGTTAGGACCTTGCTAAAATGAGTTAAGAAGCTAGAAATCCAACCTAGTGTAATCTGCCCAGAATGCTCTGTTCTGGGCAGTAATTTTGAAAATTCACTAAAACTTGTATATAATGAATTTAAGGCTGAAATTTTTATGGACAACACCTTAGTATGTATAAATTCACTATGAGAAAACAGAACTGAACTCTGGGTTATATGCTGAAATGTAGAGAAGAAATACTAGGGACAGTGCAAACTGTCCAATAAAGCAAAATGCCCTGTCTTTAAGTTAAAAACTGTATTAATTGGCAAATAAATAAAATGCAAGCTTTATATGGTCATAAAGACAATTGTTTTAGCTTTCCAATGGTATAAACCAATTGAAATTCCGACGTACGGAATGAAAGTTATGCATGATTTAGTGATTAGAGTGCAAGCTGCCTGGCAGCAGCTGTATAGGCAAATGCACATTGTTTTGTGGCATTTTGCAAACTGTCTTGTAAACAGTTTTAGGCCTTTGATTATGCCTTATTTTATATGAACTAGAATGTAGAAAAGTGTAGTTAAGTGTAATGGAAAATACACATGAGCATGCTGCCCAATATGTGGGTGTTATATGCTTGTAGCATTTCTTGATTTAATGACCTTGTCTTGAATTGAATGACTTTGTGAACTTGTCTTGATATTTTTTTTCTTGTAATGTGTTAGAACCAGGATTGAACTTGGTGGAAGAGGAAAGATTGGAACAATCTAAAGCCAAGAACAAAGGAGTGTGGATCCAAGACTAGCTAGCTTGGAGTATTGTGAGTGTAGTTACCTTTAGGGTTAGGACTAGGTCCTAACCAATGTATTCTTGTTACATTCTTGACATGTTAAATGAACCTAATCATGGACTTGACCTAATAAAATAAGAATGACTAGTAATGCATGAAACTAGATCACATCTTGATATACATGATCAATTCGAATGCTAGCATGTTTGTATGGTATATTGAAGCTTGTATGTGCTATGATGCAATGTGATTGAATGATTAAAGACTTTCTTGAGACATATTCTCATCTTGATGAAATGAACATGAAACTACTTGACATGTGAGCTATGGCTCAATGTCCTAAGGGCCTAACATGAAATGAACTTGCTTGATATGATCTTGATCTTGAAACACATGAATAAATGGTAAATTAAGCAACCTTGGTAGCTAGTTGGACTAGGTAGAAGGGCATGCCTTAGAGTCTAGAGCTCATTGTGTAAGGGTAGACTACGGTCCAGGGCTAAAGCCCCTATTCAACGACAGACGAAGGGTACGTATGTGGTCTTTGGCGACAGTAGGAGGGTTGACCAACACTACGGTGAATCTTGTGGCGACAGTTGGTTGGAGACTCGATTACCTATACAAACTAAGTACCAAGGGGTTTGTTTAATGAATAACATCTGAAATAACAATCCTACATCATATGCTACTTATCTTGAATGCCATGAAATTGTATGTTACTTGACTTGAAAGCATGACTCCTTGGTTTCTTGTTTTGCAAGCATATGTGCTTGATTCATGAAGTATGACTTCTTGTTGCTTGTACCTTGTGGTCGAATTCTTAATATCCTTAGATAGGATAATCTTGATGCTTGAAAGTCTAGCTATGATCACTCTAATGCATGAAAGCCTTAGCTAGGTCTACACTTGATTAAAAGACATGAAACTTGAAATAACAAATGGATAGACTAGTTACTACCTCACTAAGTACATTCTTGTACTTATCACTCTTATTTCATTCTTCCCAACCTGTAATATAAAGGATACGAGGTTGCTTGATCTTGAAGCCTATTACCTTGAGCAAGAAGCGAGTCACAGAAGTTTGCTTAAGTATGATTTCATACTTGTTTGTATATCTCCTAGAATGGTTGCACTAGAATGTACATAGTTAGCTTGAACATGCATCTTGAAGCTTGTATATAATGTTTGATGGGCCTACAATGTTTTGTATCTAGTAACAAGTATGTAATGAACTTAGATAACATGTAATGTATGATATTTTGCTGTGCATTTGATAATGGAATGAAATGATCATATGTTGATCTAATTTTCTATGAAACAATTTGATAGACTTGTCATGTTCATGTGTATGTTTGAATTGAAAGTAGAATATGATGAATCATGTTGCTTAGGTTCCATTCGAATTGCTATAGAAAGTATAGGATCCTATTGTGTGTGTTCATGCCTTGATTATAAGTGTAATGTGTACTTATTTGATGCATGGCCGAATGGTCTAATGTGAGTATATGATGATTGCCGATTGCTTAGGGATAGTGTAAGACTTGAATGGAAGCTAATTACATGTAATTAGAAGCTCAAGAATCATGCTTAGTAAGTATAGAATTGAGATGTCTAAATGTATACAAACTAAAGTTCAATGAATTGAATAGAAGCTTGTTATACCTAGGAATCATTCGAATGATATAGTATAAGATGAAGTAAATTGAAATGTGGGTAGTAACCTATAATGTAAACATGAAGAAGATAGTTTGGTGTCTAGTTCGAATGACTTAGATGATTTGAAATTTAACATGAGTTGCTTGTAAGATAAGTAAGTATGAATGTATTGTTGTTCTTGAATTGCTTGTATTGTTCTTGCCTTGTCTATGTTCTTGCCTTGCTTGCTTCTTAAGTAACGCTTCCGATCCGGGTTACTACTAGCCTGGGTAGGGGGTATTACAGTTACAGTTCGGGTCTAGGATAACATTTGTGATAAGTAGTTATGTTAAGAAATAGCACCTTATTCAAAATAGCATAGTTAAGATGACTTGAAATCGATCAATCTTGTTACTTACCCAGATCTGTAAGACTTGAAGAGAGAATAGAGTTATATTATATGTCTTTTGATTCTTGTTTTGGCTATTTAAACTACCTCACTAAGCTTATGTTTATTCTATTCTTTCAATATATTTCAGGGTATGGTGCTTTTAGTTTCCCGACCTTGGACGTGATCACAAGGATCTAAGTATGATTCGAATTAACATCTTTAGAACTCATAGATGGTGGCACATAAGTATTAAGTTGCATAATGCATTTAGATCCCATCTTGGCTTATATGTATATAAGCTTGCTAAGTATTCAAAGTTCTGTAATGGGTCTTTAATTGCTTCGTGGTTGCTTGCTATTTAAGTTATGTAGTTATGTTGTTTATCTGATAGATGGATTTTTTAAGTGCCTTAAGTAGCTAGATCACTTTGTGATATGCATATATGTAGGTTTAAAAGTATTTGTTATCATGTGTTTTACCCTAACAAAAGGTGTAGTTAGAACAGTTAGTTTGATGTCTAGAGTATGCAATTTGAAGTTTGTTAAATAAAATGCATGTGGCATTGTTATGAAAAAGGATATAAATAACTGTGACATGACTATTTTAATCTTTGAATTAACTTTGACCTTAGTATTCGGATGTATCTATCACCTAGTAACAGTATATTATGTCGCATGGTTGTATGTTGGTTAAAATAGGATAGATATGACGTTTGAAGGTTTGCATGATGGCTAAGCTAAGAAAGTTGGATGGTTGGCTGCATTTTAATGATCATAGTTGAAAGTAGATAATCTAGTAAATGTTTGGAAGTATGAATTTTGGTATCTTGTTATATTCGAATGGATAACTTATTTGCTTGTGATTTAAGTAAGGTATGATATAAAAATGCTTGGTTTTGAATGTTTAGGTAAAGATTTAGATAAAATGGCTAAATTTAAATATGTAGTATCATACCTTAAGTTAAACTTTTTTCTTACAATGAAGTTAATCTCATAAGGCTTAGATCACTTATTTTCTAATCTAAAGAGATAAGTTATATGAAGATCGAATATTTAGGAAATTTTATCTTTTGTCCTGAATTTGTTCGAATGATAACTTGTGATGCAAGTTAGATTCTTAAATTGTTCAAATGTTAACTTGAATATCAAGTTGGTGTGAAAGATCCTAAACATGGAACGGTAAGTCTTAAAAATGGTAGAGATACACAAGTTATAATCAAGTCAAAATTAATGATGTGTATGAATCAAAAGAAAAACCTTATGTGTTATTAGAGTTTTCATATTAAACTTTGGAATTTGAGGAGCATAGAAAACAAAGTCATGCTATGAATTATAAATTGGTGAATTAAGTATAATGTGTGAATTCACTTGTTTGAATATGAAGATTTTTAAAAAGTTTTAATTTACCCTATTTTCGGATCACGTGTTTAGTTGAGAAGTGCTAAAGCATCATACATTTGTTTGAGTGTTTGTTCAGTAAAACTTCTTATACTGATCTATCTCCTACACTGAGTAAGGGGTGTTACATTTATTGGTATCAGAGTATAGGTTTAGTCGATTTTTGGACTAAACTAAAAGTTATTGCATTATTATAAGTTAGTGTGCCACCTAGGAGTTAAATTTGATAAGTACTTGTGATCATCGTCTGATAAAAGGCTCTCCTTTATACGTTGTTAGTCTTTAGAAATGTTGGCATGCCTTGAATATGTTATGAGAGCTCAATCAGCCCCTCCAAAAGAGGAGGAAGTGTGAGAATGATCTAGGAACGATAAAATCCTCAAAAAATGTGTAAAATTGAATTGTACTCGATTCCTAGATATGCTTGTTTGACTCTAAATCAATCTGTCCTTTTTACTTATGATCCTCAATAAGAAGTCTGGTTTGAGTTTTGAGCTTACCAATGGTATTTCAGTTTCCATAAATTCTCACGAGTTAGAGCTGTAATAAACAGAATATGTTGGAATTGTTTTTGTTTACATAAGAAACCCTCAGAATTGGATATTGTGTCAGCTGTTATATCAGGAGTTGATAAGACTAAAATTCATCCCTGGATCTAACTTAACTGTTTCCAAATTCTTTGATGTATTTCTTCCTAAGACTACATTTAGGACTCGGTATGGTCACTATGAGGCTCTTGTAATGCCTTTCAGCTCAATAATTGTTTCAATCGCATTCATGAACTTCGTGTATTGAATTTATAACCACACTTGAACAAATATATAATTGTTTCCCAGCAATGGTATACTCATCTATTCTAAGGATATGGAAGAGCATTCAACTCATTTACGAATTTCTATAAAACCTTGTGAGACAAGAAACTTCATACTAAGTTCAGTAATTAGAAATTTTGGTTAACTGAAAACTTCTTTTCCAGGTTATACGATATTTACATGAGAAACAAAGAATAATCTTGAGAAGATTAAACTATTTTTAGTTGGGTATCTTCGAGAAACGATAGTGAAATTAGAGGTATCCTGGAGATTAAATGGATATTATCTAAGAAAGATTAAAGGGTTTTCCAGTCTTGCCACCCTTTTAACTAAACTCCTTCGGAAGAATATGACTTTTGTTAGGTTGAAAAGCTAACGATAAAGTCGTGATCAGCTGGGGTAAGTCTTTGCTTATACTTCATTTCAGAAACAAAAGAATCGACAACCTTTAGATGAGTTACAAGCTCAACTTAATTCTATCTTGATGACCAAGAATAAAGTCTAATATCGTAAAATATGTTCAAGTGTATGAACCGTCAGAAGGTAGAAGCCAGATTTTCAGTGAAAGTGTTTTTGAAGAATAACAAGTTGAAGAAACTACTTGGATACTTGAAACAGTTATAAAGGATCAATACCCTCATTCATTCATTTCAGGTAAAATTCAAGGACGAATTTCTTTTGAGGGGGGAGAATTGTAATACCCAAAATATGGCTTAGAATTATTGATAATAACTCAATTGATTTAGGTGTCTCTTAGAATAACCAATTAAGAGAATTAGGACCAAATTATAGTAATAAATAAGTCGAGAACCTTAATAAAAGGACTCAATTGAATTCATGTTAAAGTTTGATGTTTGCATGTAAGAAAATAGATTTTTGGAGGGTATTTACACTTGTCCAATTAAGGACAAGCAAGGTGTTGAGGATCTAGGGAAGCATGGCATTTGATGGAAAATAGTGAAATGAACAAGAGTTTGTTCATCCTTTTCCTTTGTTCTTCTTCCTAATCCATAGCCGAATGTTTTTGAGAGAAAGCTTAGAGTGGGTCAACATAATTCGAATTTAGCTCTTTTTTAAGGTGGAAGTCTTCTTAGGGAGGTAATTGCTTTGATCCTTTTTCTTGTAATGTTAGGAGAACATGAACAAAGCTTTAGGTAGCTTTCGAATGATATTTGAAGGGTGTTAGATATGTTTGAAATTTGAATTTTAAGGTTGTTTAAGCATATAGAATTTTCAATTGGACCTTGATGCTTGTATTGTTGTGATTATAACCAATTGGTGCTTACATTGCTTGGTAAGAAAAGTTAGGAGGGGTCGTTTGAATGTTTTATATGTATATATATGTTGCTGCCCTGTTTTGAATGCACATGAATGCTATATAGACTGTTTTGCTACAAAGTTAAATGGTAATGAATTATTGAACATGTATAACAAGATTATATGCAAATTTAAACTGTTTTGAGCTTATGGGAAAAATTTTGGACTATTTAGATTAGATCGAAATAGAGGAAGGGCTTCTAGTGTTCAATTGGGACTGGTTTGAATGTGTACAACTATAACAAGGGTTGTTTCGATGTATATAAGCATGTATGAGGAAACAAGGACTGTTTTGGATATTTTTACATGTGAATGTTTGAATAATAGAACTGTTTTGCATATAGGTAAGTTTTGGTGGATTGATTTTGATGACTATATAAGTAAGAATGGGTGTATTAGAGACTGTTTTGGAATGATATACATGTTAGTGGACTGTTATGCATCTATACCAATGTAAGGACTATTTTGCAAACATGTAAATGAATCTATGTGTAATAAGGGATGTTTTGTGTAAATTATATGTACACTTGAATGCTGAATTGTTTGCAACTAAATGATCATTAGAGAATCGCCCTAATATATGATTGTATTTTGTTAAACTAAACCAAGAAGGATTTAAAACAATAAGGGTTAAGATAGATCCAGTTGTAGACAAACAAATGGGGGATCGTGATCCGGGAGTAAAGCTAGCTCGGAACAAACTGTGAGTGTACTTTAAAGTCTCGAGATAGGCTAAAAACCTTCCGAGCATTTCTTGTTGTTTAATTTCTATACTATATATATATATATATATATATATGCATATGCTCGAATGATATGTGCAAGCATAAGATGGATCATGAGGTAAGTACTTAATTGTAAAGTACTATGTGACATGAGTTACTTGACTAATAGAAACTTTGTATGTGTTCATGTATATGTTTGATAAGATATGATATAAGTAATAGATATGATGATGCAAACTTGATGTTATGCTCCTATTGTTATAAACAAGCCATGCCATTCGAACACACTAATAAGATAAGGAGCTAAGCTCACTTCCGACTTTGATATGATAAGATAAAATGAAATGCTTACTAGTCTTGAAAGTTATATGTGAATATATGTGTTCAAGAAACTAAGAAATGCATACTTTATTCGAAAGATTTCATGTAATTGAACTTGTGAATATGCTTCGAGATAAGCCTTGATTGCATGATTGCAATATTATGGAGCAATGCTCATCTTTAACAAGATTATGACATGTTACATGATTAAACGAACATGGAGCTAAGCTCAACCTTGATTCTGTTAAGATAAGAATATGTGAAAAGCCTTGGTTTTGAGTCAGTCATAGGTATAGTTGGCATGCCATAGAGTCCATAGAGCTCGTGTTTTGGGTGGACTATGGTCCTGGACTACGGTCCTTATTTGGCGACAGTAGGAGGAAAGTTTTGTGGTCACTTGGCGACAGTAGGAGGGATTGACCGGTCCTGCGAGTACCATTTTGTTTGGCGACAGTTGGTTGGGGATTCGTGTACCTAGGCTGTTACTTGATTCTCAAGGCTATGTTAAAGACAAATAATGAAATTTGCAACTAAGTTAATGAATAATTCTAATTCCTTTTTGTAACAAGAAATCTATTCCCATAAAATGTTATGTTTGCTATTTTATATGACAAGAAACCCTTGAACATGATATGTAATGTTAGATAACTTGTTTGAGTAGTAATAGACAAGTAATGTACGTATGGATAGGCTTTATTAAAGAGAAATTTTAAAAGTTATAAGTTATATCAATGAATTATCGTGATGACCTTAATAACAAGTAATATAAATCTATAGATTAAAGAATATCTTTTGGGTGATTAGATATGCTTTATTGGAATGCCTACATATCTAAGTTTACTATGAATGTTTGTATGCTTAAGTCTTGTTCGAATATCAAATGTAATTTGAAACTGTTTTGAGTATAAAACGGTATACATAAGTAGCTTGGACTGTTTTGTACTCGTATAAATATATATGGGACTGTTTTTAGTATGTATATGTGTACATATGTAATTTGAAACTGTTTTCAGTATAAAAAGGGTATACAAAAAGTAGTTTGGACTGTTTTGTACTTGTATAAATATATATGGGACTGTTTTTAGTATGTATATGTGTACATATGTAATTTGAAACTGTTTTGAGTATAAAAAGGGTATACATAAGTAGTTTGGACTGTTCTGTACTTTATAAAAATATATGGGACTGTTTTGTACTTTATAAAAATATATGGGATTGTTTTTAGTATGTATATGTGTACATGTGTAATTTGAAACTGTTTTGAGTATAAAAAAGATATACATAAGTAGTTTGGACTGTTTTGTACTTGTATATATATATGGGATTGTTTTTAGTATGCATATGTGTACATATGTATTTCGGAATTGTTTTGAGTATAAAAGTATGCACATGAATGTTGGGTTGTTTTTGGATAAATTTGAATAAATGCTAGGCAGTTTTGATCATATATAAGTAAATACATGAAAGTTGGGTTGTTTTGAGTACATTTAAATACATGCTAGATTATTTTGATCAAATATTTATATGTTATGCCCATGATATGTTCGATGTTTTAGGAGACAAGTAGTTCGGGTCTAGGATAACATTTGCGATAAGTAGTTATGTTAAGAAATAGCACCTTATTCAAAATATCATAGTTAAGATGACTTGAAATCGATCAATCTTGTTACTTACCCAGATTCGTAAGACTTGAAGAGAGATTAGAGTTATATCATGTCTTTTGATTCTTGTTTTGGCTATTTAAACTACCTCACTAAGCTTATGCTTACTTTATTCTTTCAATATATTTCAGGGTATGGTGCTTTTAGTTTCCCGAGCTTGGACGTGATCACAAGGATCTAAGTATGATTCCAATTAACATCTTTAGAACTCATAGATGGTGGCACATAGGTATTAAGTTGCAAAATGCATTTAGATCCCATCTTGGCTTATATGTATATAAGCTTGCTAAGTATTCAAAGTTCCGTAATGGGTCTTTAATTGCTTCGTGGTTGCTTGCTATTTAAGTTATGTAGTTATGTTGTTTATCTAATTGATGGATTTTTTTTAAGTGCCTTAAGTAACTAGATCACTTTGTGATATGCATATATGTAGGTTTAAAAGTATTTGTTATCATGTGTTTTACCCTAACAAAAGGTGTAGTTAGAATGGTTAGTTTAATGTCTAGAGTATGCAATTTGAAGTTTGTGAAATAAAATGCATGTGGCATTGTTATGAAAAAGGATATAAATAACTGTGACATGACTATTTTAATCTTTGAATTAACTTTGACCTTAGTATTCGGATGTATCTATCACCTGGTAACAGTCTATTATGTTGCATGGTTGTATGTTGGTTAAAATAGGATAGATATGACGTTTGAAGGTTTGCATGATGGCTAAGCTAAGAAAGTTGGATGGTTGGCTGCATTTTAATGATCATAGTTGAAAGTAGATAATCTAGTAAATGTTTGGAAGTATGAATTTTGGTATCTTGTTACATTCGAATGGATAACTTCTTTGCTTGTGATTTAAGTAAGGTATGATATAAAAATGATTGGTTTGGAATGTTTAGGTAAAGATTTAGATAAAATGGCTAAATTTAAATATGTAATATCATACCTTATGTTAAACTTTTTTCTTACAATGAAGTTAATCTCATAAGGCTTAGATCACTTATTTTCTAATCTAAAGAGATAAGTTATATGAAGATCGAATATTTAGGAAATTTTATTTTTTGTCCTGAATTTGTTCGAATGATAACTTGTGATGCAAGTTAGATTCTTAAATTGATCGAATGTTACCTTGAATATCAAGTTGGTGTGAAAGATCCTAAACATGGAACGGTAAGTCTTAAAAATGGTAAAGATACACAAGTTATAATCAAGTCAAAATTAATGATGTGTATGAATCACAAGAAAAACCTTATGTGTTATTAGAGTTTTCATATTAAACTTTGGAATTTGAGGAGCATAGAAAACAAAGTCATGCTATGAGTTATAAATTGGTGAATTAAGTATAATGTGTGAATTAACTTGTTTGAATATGAAGATTTTTAAAAAGTTTTAATTTACCCTGTTTTTGGATAGCATGTTTAGTTGAGAAGTGCTAAAGTGTCATACATTTGTTTGAGTGTTTGTTCAGTAAAACTCCTTATATTGGTCTATCTCCTACACAGGGTGAGGAGTGTTACACCTACTTTCCCCACCTTCAACAATAGTAACCACCTGGTGAGACCTAGTTGGAACTGCCACGCGATGAGAAACCGCACGATCTCCGTGCCCATCCACCAACAGGACAACATCCACTACTTTGCTATTTTTTTTCATCGCCTTACTCTTCTTATCCGGATTAGAAGCCAAGTAAGCTTCGGTTCGCTGAAACTCCTGCACCTCAACCTACTTCAGAAGACTAGTGTGAGTCTGATGTTGCACTATTTTCGGACCAGGAGCCCTACCCAAAGACGATCTGTCACCCCTCGAGAATCCTCAACTCCCTCCAGCGCAGCAAACTGAGACCCCTCAGCATCATTAGGAGATCGCTTAGCCCTGCAACATTCTACCCTACACGGCGACGCCGAGTATCGACCACCATCCAAGGTCCAAAGAAATTGGATTCTGAGACCTCCTCTTCCTTTGGTACATTCATAGTCACACTATCATCTACAGCAGCCCTAGGAACCTCCGAAGTAGCCTTCCCAACATTACAGGACTCCTTAGAATGCCCATACACCCAACATGTTTAGCAAACTTGTAACCCCTCATACTCTAACTTTTGAATAGTCCCTTCAATACGAATACAGGATAACAACAGTTTGTTTAATTCGACAAGAACTGCAAGACGAGAAAATTTTCCTCTTCCGCCAATTTCCGTATTGTAGTCGATCTTGACCACCCGTCCGATGAGAATGACAATACGATGAAATAAAGCCTTCGAGTAGTACCTGTACGGCAAACCAGGTAATCTAATCCACACTATCACCTGTGTCAGATGCTTATCGGATGTTGTGAACGTTCTACTACACGATTGTACTGTCAAGGAGCTCCCGTAAATAGTCCAAGGACCCTGCGTAAGAACTTTCGTGTAATCACATTCATTAGAGAAACGAACAATGTAATAATTATTATCAAGATCAATAAATTAGAGTTGACCCACCGGTTTCCATAGAGCATCGATTCGAGACTCCAAGACTTTGAATCCAATTGACTGTCCCAAGAGACTTACTATGATCGCATTATGCATGTTATGATCTATTTGGTCATGCACACGATCCGAGAACTGTATAGAAGGAATGGTAGCTTCTCGGTTCATGATAATATCTTCGGCCATAATCACAACTTCACATTCCACAAAGCTTGCAGCTGTACCCGACTCCACTGATTTCTTACCCTTAGCAACCATGTTAGCATAAGAAACTTTGGGCGTACCCGTATGCGTTGACACTTAGCAGCACCTTCCTAACCAGCCTGCACCCCATCGGGCTGCTCTACTACTTCAGCATTCACTTCATCTGCTTCCATCGCAGAATTCTCCGGCTGCCCATCTCCTTCCACTTCACTTCTCTCTTGTTCGCCATGTGTCGCACATCCAACAAGGTAGGAGATGTTGGCCGCTCCCTTGGCAGAGCGACTAGAATAGATGAAACAATCTCCGACGGCCGGCCACTGGTGTTTTCATAAGGGGTATGCCCTAACGGCACTACTGGGTTACTAGACATTGAGAGCATTAGGGTTAGGGTTAAACCATACACTCTAACCTTAAATTTTAAATCTTAAACCCTAAAAATTAAACCATACACCTTAAACCTTAAGTTCTAAACATTAACCTTAAATTCTAATTATAAACCTTAAAATCAAATTTTTAGTGCTAAGACTTATATAGGAACATCGAAAAGGACTGAGAATTTCTATTCTCTAGAAAAGCATAATAATAAAATGTGTTGGATTAATGAATTGAGAACAGTAAAGAGAAAAGAAAAGAAATAATAACAAAATAAAAGGAAATTTTATGGTATATTTGGTTCTAGAGAATATATAGATATTGTTTTTGTTTTTTTTTTCTTGAAAAATAAAAAATGTGTTGGTCATAAAATTAGAAAATGAGAAAAAGAGTGACATTTTAAAAACAAAGATATTTTCACTATTTTTATTGAAAATATTTTTAAAAAGTAGAAAAATGAAAAAGAAATTAATTTAATTTAATTATTTGATAATTACTTGTTTCTTTATTTTTTAAAAATTAGATATTAAACACAGTTTCACAATTTTTATTTTTGAAAATAAGTTTTCATTTCTATTAATCAAATGCGTTTTTTAATTTTTGAAAAATTGAAATAAAAAATAAAAATATTTTCTAAATTAAATGGACAATTAATTATTATAATAAAAATAAACACCATAAACATATATAATATTGAATTAAACAATGACAAATAGAAATATCACCAAATAAAAGAAAATAATAAACAAACAAATGAAGAAATTATTAAAATAAAATTATTGAACTACTAACGAGCCTCAAAGCCAATGCAGTATCACTCTCACTAAAACTGTCACATGTTTGATATTTTTCTAGTCTATTTTTTTAACTTTAACTATAATTTATTTAAATATTTTGATTAATTAAACTTTACAAAAAATATATATTTAAAAACCACTTGATTGAAAGTTTTTAAAATATATTTTTCATATTTTATCAATAATAAATTTTAAATTATAAGAAGTCAAAATTAAAAAAATTTGACCAAAACAATATCAACATGTGACAGTTTTAGTAAGACAAAGGGAATACTTATTTTAAATCATTAGAAATATATTAGTGAATTACTTCAATCCATCTTTAAAAATAAATGCACTCTATTGTATTAAATATATGAATGAATTTAAAATATAAACTAAATAAAGTCAAAATAACTAAATAGGAGACACACGACATTCATTATTAAGGGTGTACATATATCAAAAAGATAAACTGTCCAACACAAGATTGCTTCTTAAAATGTTTGTGTATTTTTTTTTAAATTACAGATATTTAATTTATTGATTGACTAATTTAAATCGAGTATTATAAAGGCAGTAATTTTTTCAATCCAATTGCTTCATGTACAATGTCAACATTATAATTCAAAGCTCTAACTTCGTTTGAGGCTAAATTTTTTAGCTTAAAACGTTTGTGTACTTTAGAATGTATGTATAATCAGGTTTTTGACATGTTCGATTCATTTAACTTTCTATTAATTTTTGTCAATTTAAAATTTAGCGCAATAACGGATAAAGTTTTAATTGACACTAAACCTTAGATTGAATCCTTAACAACTTACATATAAAATAAACCTCGCATTTATTCATTTGTTTTTGATAATATATTAAGCTTTATTTAATGAGTGTGCTTTATATGAATGATAAAGATTACTCAGCTCTTCTGGCTTTATTTCTCTCAAGCTGCTACTCTACTTTCTATGGGAGAGAGACAGATCAATAATGAAGTTGGGGAAAAGAAATGGTCATTAAATTAAAAGAACTGACCACAGGCAGGGACGAACACATGATTTTATGTTGAGGGACGAATCTATAAAATTTTAAAGGGACGAATTTATAAAATTTTAGGAAGAAAGAAAATAGATTTCTAATAAAAAATACATAGAAATTTTCTAAATCATATGAATTTTAAAATTTTAAGGGGTGATTGTCCCTCCAGCCCCTTCTGGATCCATCCCTAACCAGAAGAGAAGTGTGGACACAACATAGATTTTCACCACACAGGAATCTGGAAAAGGACCTTCATTAACTAGGAAAATTGGTTTATAGTTGTGGGTCATATTCTTGGTATCAATATTTTTTATCGACAAGTATCATTTTATTAGTTATAAAACTCATTCAAATAATATATTATTATATGGCTCGTTAAAAACTTTGCTAAACTTATAATGTAAAAAAAGAGTATGATAATATTAGAAAAACAGAAATAACACCAAAACCAAAGGATCAAAACACCAAAACGAATCAACTCCATCAACTAAACCCAAACTTGCATACACCCAACGAGCCACTGCAAAGGCAAACAAAACAGAACCAAGCAACATAATAACTTGTTTGGTTTTGTATTCCCAGTTGCCTGAATGTGTTGCCAGACAGTACAATCATGTTCCACGAAGAGCAAGGGAATGCCCCACTCTCCAAATCCACGACCATGGCAGCTCATCTCAACCATCGGTGGTTGCAGTCGAAGCAGACAGATGTAACTTAACCATCCCATTAATCCTCAATGAGAAGTGACAACAACCATAGCTTAAGAATGTAGGGTCAAAACGATTCATTCAAGATCACATAATAATAAAAGCAGCAGCTAAAGTCGGCAACGCATGTTATTGGAATGGGTACTTGTTTGGAGGGAATAAAGAAGATCCTACACCATTTCTGGTTTGGACCACATGAATATTCCGACCCATATAATGTCTCTGTGATATGATTATCTACATATATATTCATGAATGTGGGACACCAGAAACATGACAAAACGTCAGCAATATTGCAGACCAAGAGAGGGGCATGTATGGGAAAGAAGTTGTTTTTATTTGGAGTTGGAAACGTGGGCTAGCTACCACACTTTGTGTGATGGGAAAAAGAGGTAACAGGAACATGCAAAATGAGATGTAATGACTATCAGCAAAGTGGTTGTTTCTTTCATTGGTCTCCAGTTTTAAGCTCCATTATGTGGTCTTTCTTTTTCCTTTTTGTTCTTTGTTGTGAATTATTCTAGATCATGGTCCATGGTCATAGATGTTCACCTCACCTTTGTTTGAACTTTACAGGCTCCTTCTTGTTGGAGGCTACTGAGATTCTAGCCAAGTCAAATGTATTATTATCGTCTGGTCTCGAGTTTTGGTTAGGGAAATAAAGTTTATAAGGATACATGACATTGGGAATAATCTGAGGGGATGAATCTCTGCTTTCAAGGCTATCAGAAAAGCTAACCAGATGCTTAGGTTATACATATATTGCTTTGCATCTTTTAAAAAATAATTTGATCAGTAACTTATGTGTACTTCATCTTGATATTGGATGCCAACAAATAATTTAAAAATCATAAAATAATTCAAAAAATATTTAAAGTTGAAAAATTAGCATGAAGTACACATGAGTTGTCATGTCATCGTCGTTAAAATTTTTAATATTTTAATCAACATTTTCAATTACTTAAATTATTCAACTCTTTTTAAAAGATTGTGTTTATTAAATGGAAAGGGTTAATATCAACTCAAAAAAATAATAAAGATTAATCGATATAATGTATAAATATTAATGTCTAAATTTATCATTGTACTAAAAAATATGTAAAGAATTATGTAGCAAAGTTTATAAATACATCATTTTATTTGTTCAATTCTTCAAATGATGTCAAAACCAAACGCAAGATGCAATTGATCATCTATACCACAATTTAGAAGAAGTGCATTCATAAAATAAATGAAGAGAATCTCTCCTTCATAAGCTCCCTTGACTGTGTGAGGCATTTTTTTTCCTTTTTAATAGTAAAAGATAGAGTATAGTTTGTTCTTTGGAACTTTATATGTATTATTTTTTGTTCAATTTATCAGAAAAATATGGTTTAAGTATGCTATGGGTCCATATACTATTTCGGATTTTAAAAATTTAGTCCTTGTGCTGTTTTTTTTTAATTGAGTCTTTGTACTATTTTAGATTTAAAAATATTGGTATCACCTATAAATTCTATTCAATTTTACCGTTAATTGTTGATCTGATAGTTATAAATAAAAGGTCAAATAACTTTTTTGGTGTCATACATTTACGATTTTTTTATCAATTTGACCATTAAAAAATAAAAACAAATTATAATTTATTGACAATACAATTTTTTAATCTTCCATGTTTACAACTTTTTAAGGGTCAATTTGTTAAAAACTATAAACATAGAGGACTAAAAAAATTTACCTTTTTTATATTAACGATAAAATTAAAAAAAATTATGGGAAAGCCAAAATTTTCAAACAAAAATTGTATAAAAACTTGATCCGGTAAAAATAGAAATAAGAAGTATATAAACCCTTTGTGTTGAAATATTGTATTTCATAAAAATTGTTGAAATAAGAACTAAACTTAAATTTATAAATAAAAATTGTATTTCATGTTTGCATTAACTTTTTGTGTCGAAATATTGTTTGAAAATAGGTGCAGAAATAATCTAAATATTATAGAATACCGTAAGAAGCAAATAACAATAAAACAACGAAGTACTTTGAAAGTATCAATGCGTAACAGAATGTCGAACGAATAGAAAGAAAAATTAAAAAACATAACTTGAAATCGGATAGAGTAACGTTGGATGTCTATCTTGCATGATACAACAACAAACTTTCACAACAACAGCACAATTGCAGTGAACAATCGAACACAACATTGCCTTCTTCGATACCGAAAACCAAAAACGTTTTTTCATACATGTATTTTTTATATGCGGTTATATTGATGTATGGCTATTGTGTAATGTTGAGTTGTGAAATACTTTTTTGGAAATCTCTCCTTTGTGTTAGAAATGTTGGTGGAAAAAAATTAAAAGGTTTTTCTCTCATTTACTACAGATTTAATATGGCAGTTATATGATTTAAATTATTCATTTACTGCATATTTAATATGTGAGTTACATGGTTTAATTACCGATTTAATGCATATTAATATGACAGTTGCGCGATTTAAATCATACTTAATACAACAGTTACAAACAAATTAATTTGTTTGTCATTATTGGTATGAGTGATTTGTCAATTTTACCCCAGCTTTCAGCTTATAAATAGAATGATTCAGATTCACTTTCAGTGTATCTCTCAAATACTCTCATGTGTTTCATGCTATCGAGAAGAGAGGGGCAATACCACTTTGTCCAACTTCAAATTTTGGGTGTACGAATTTTGAAGGCGTTGTGTTAACCTCGGGGTGCATCATCTACTGTAGCGATTACACCAATCGGGGCGAATTTGCTTCTAAGGCAGTGGTCATATCACGACACAACAAATGGTTCGATCTCTTTCAATTTGCTTTATTTCATCCGGTCAGTGCTATTAGTTTCATTTCGCAGTTATATTTCTAACAATTTAAAAGCAAATTTTATATTGTTGTTGAAATATGTTTGAAATATTGAAGCATGATATTTGCGAGAGAAACGTTGAAACCTCATGTTGGACTCGAATGGTGTTACGTGCTTTAAGGCTATAATGCAATTGACTTGGTACGTTTATTTTAGAATGTCACTACCTCTATTTTCTAGTCAAACTTATGATGGTCTTTATTTACATTCGGTTTTTAGAGACTTTATTTGGATTAAAGTTTTTAGAGGTTGCATTTTGAACGTTTTAATAAACATTTTTTACAAATAAAAAGAATATTGAATTGCAATCTTGTGTTTTTTTAAGTGTAGAGCTTTAATGCATAATTGGCTAATTAATATAGCTTAAAACCTTGGTTTAAAACAAAAAAACGTTTTGTCTTCATGTCTTTTAATGTGTACGACATTAAGTTTTTAAATAAAAATTCAAATGGCTATTTTTCTAAGATGTTTCATTACCTTTCAGCTTCAGAGATCAACTTTCAATACAAAGTGATAAAACACGTGATGAATGAATTCTGTAATTCATTAAGACGATTACGATCTTTTAATGATACCGAAAAAAGGTTTGATGGAGGAAAATGGAAAAATTCACGAACAAAATCTAGATGCCTTATTGAATTAAGTGACCTTTATGGGTGATAATCATCTCGTTGAATGAGATTAATGGAATTAATAATTCCTTGCGACAATTATTATTTTTCAACGTCTAGGAAAAATTTGATGGAGAAAAGAGAAAAAATTCGCGAATAAATATTATATTTATTCAAGTATCAAGGTTTTGACAATCAATAAGAGAATGATTGTACAATCACTTAGAAATTACAACGTTTATTAAAGTCAAACAATTGTTTCATGGCTTTAAGAATCCATAATAAGTTTCCTTTATGATGGTTTTTAAATCTCGATGTTGCGCATGAAAAAAATGGATTAAGAGGGTTGTCCTTATGTTGGACCATTGAAGTACCCTATCCAGATTTGTCAGATAATAACTGCAAATGTAACCTATGAAAATGGGTTACATATATTTTGCGGGTAAGTATTTTTTTTAATACTCTATAAGTGAGATTTTAATAGCTTTTAAATATGAATAAAGTGGGATGCTAAGAAGCTGATTGACTCATGGATTTGTTGGCATAAATTATATT